>OX438822.1:15000-417010 GCA_949316475.1 Hypomecis punctinalis | reverse complement strand
ACTCTGTCTGCGTCAACTGAGTTTCCCCACATGATCAGGCCGTAGTTCAGGAGAGACGCCACATGCCCGTGATAAGCTGCCACGCAACATCCATAGACAAAAATGAAGGTAGCAAACCTATCAAGGTATGTTCTAATAAAAGTATGTATGTTTGTATAATGTATTTGTTGGAATAAAAACTACCAGCTATCAAAAGAGTGCAAGTAATAAAATAATTTCCATTTTTTTTATTCACTTTAAATATAGTTATGAACACTTTTCGATAGGCAAGCTATCATAGGCCTATTTGTATGTAAATAACATTTCATAATAAGTATGTATCGTCTAGTTATCAGATGGGTGAAGGTCGTTCTTCCACGTCTCTCCCCCTATACTCGTAGTTATTTTGTTTATGGATCAGACGCGGTGCATTGGCCGCTGGGGGCGCTGGAGCTTTGGTTTAGGGACATATATTATTTCCGGATGTTGCACACAGTTCTGGACGATCTCGTCTATCACATATTTGGATAAATTTTCATTACTAGTTCTCAATTCTCTTAAATACTTCAATTTCGTAGGATGTTTCTTAAGAACTCCTAGCATAATGCCATCTATATCTCTTTCGAAGAGGTCGATTTCGATATATTCGATATTTGGGCAGATTGAAAGAATAAATATTTCATTTTCTAACTCCATTGTCCCCCAAGAATTGCTTTTCAATGAGATTTTCTTCAAATTTACGAATACTCCTTTGAACGGTATCTCGTCGTTTCGTCGCGGGTCTTTTTTTTCTCCGTTGTTATAATCAAGAGCCAAGCTTTGCAAATTGGGGCACATTAGGCAAATATGTTTTATAGCGTCCAGATCCATCTCATAGTTTATCCAAAAATTTAGGTTCACCAAATTACTTCCTCTCACTTGTAACAGTTCTTTTACACCATGTGTATAAAATTCGCAGAATTGTAGCTTCAGTTCACGTAAATTCTGCAAATCCTGTATCGTGTTTATGAAATCATTTGGATTTTCTTTCTCTCCTTTATACAACGTAAGTTGTAGAGTTTCAATGGAAGGGCACATTCTAACAATCAGTTGAGTTTGTGCCAATGGTTCGCTATTCGTCATGAAGTAATATTTTAAATTGAATCGTCTTTGATAATTGTTTTCCAGATTTACAAATTTTTCTAAAATGCGTTTGATATCTTTGTTAGCGGCAATGTATTCGATATTTAGGCAAGACATGAGGAGAGTCCCGATACCCCTGTCTGTCACTTCAGTATCGAAAAGATTAACGCTTCTCAAATTACTTAATCTGGACAATAAATGCATACTTTTATCGTTTATTTCGGACCGTTCGATATTTAATTCTTCGATATATTTAAAATTACTTTCTAAGAATCTCAAAACATCATCGGTGCAATATCTCTTTAAAGTTAAATGAGTAAGTCTAGGGATGAGATGTGATTTGGAATAAAATGAGTCTTCAAAGTCCTCCCATTCTGAATATTCGAATGTTAATGAAGTAACATGCTTAGTGAAAAGTGTTTCTATCATTCTTTTCAGTATTGTTTTTAGAATGTCGCTAATTTCCTTTCCATCTAGACGATAACTTAGTGATCTTTTTAATTCAATCATTGCATCATTGTGAAACCTTCCTGGCAATGTATGTTCGATGTGGTTTCGAATTACTTCTATCTGCCGAGAGAGTAGCTCCTTTGTTTTGGTTGGATATCTCTGCTCCAGTGCTGTCATGGCCGGTTCTATATTTTTTGCATATGTCACAATCCACCCCCCAAGTTTCTTCAACGCTACGCTTTCTAGTGTTTTCGGTTGCCTAATCAAGTACCTCTCTCTTCCCATTTTTGTTATCTGAAATTGCAAAAACATCTCGGTATAATTGAGAAGAAAGAACCGACATCTAAATAAAAATAGACTTAAGTTTAGTCCTACTTTAAATTGTAATTATCTTTTGTTGTTGGAAGGGTACGTGTCTAGGTCTAGGTACCACAAAGTTGGTCCCGTATACATTTTATCGAAATTGGTTGGTACGTTTTTGAAAAATCAAAAATAATTATAAAAACGGCACGTATACAACGATTTGAGCGAACAATTCTAATTTGGTACGGAGATTGCCATTACTGAAGTCAGTTGTGCTGTTTTTAGTAAATATATAATGATTTGATGTACCAATGTAGGTCAACTTATTCATAGAATCTATGGTAATGATATTAAAATTATTATTTATTTATATTTTATTTTCATTTTTTATTTATTAATTTGATATCAAAAAAATTTGGTGAAAAATATGCAAAATATATAAATATAAATACCATCGCCATCCGGCAGGGTAATGCAGTCAGCATTTTGGACTCTTTTGCACCAGGTGTCATCGTGAATAGGTTAAGTATTTAGTTTTAAGTTTGGCCATGTTATGTACCTAATTATATTATTATTGATTGCAATTTCGAACGATAGTAATAAATATTTAAATAAATTTCTTACTAAATTATTTATTTGCCAAGATTTAGTTTTGTTACCCGTAATCAAATGTTCTATTAGGTATATTTTAATATTGAATTAATATATAAAATATTAATATTATAAAATCTTGTTAATTCCCGCGAAATAAACCAGCTTCAACTCAAATATTTAATCTTACTCTAATTATGTAAGTATAGCGAGTATAGCGACTGTGGATGGCAAAATAACCAAGAAAATTTGAATTTCGCGCGCTGACCAAGAAAGAAGTACAAAAGCAATAATACAATATTCGGTCACAATTGTTACCTTGAAAGTTTTAATAGGTACTATGTATCCTTTCAAATCTTCACTGTCTTTGTTAATGGGTGCACCGGCGAAAAAAAACGGAATCAAAGTAATACAGTAGGAAACTTGTTGCACTTGATTATTTACTTTCTACGCGTATCCATAACAAAATATATGACCAAAGAGAATGTATATGACGCAAATGACGCAAGTGTGACCAGATTAAATTTCAGAAAAATACCGAAGCACCTCAAAAAATATATTTATCGGCATTTTTCACTATTTTCCACCAAAAGTTCCAAAGTCAAAAGTTTTAGATCGCAAATCTTATGTTGCCAGCGTACCCTATTAATTACTCAAATATACACAAAATATTTTTTACAACAATTCTATCCAAATATACTAAAAATACATTTTAACACCACATTTTTCCAAAAATACTGACCCTCGCAAATATACCAACAATTAATATACAGAAGTTCTAAAAAGTTACTAAAATTTTGTGAAAAGTATTAAAATACTGATTCTGGTCACACTGCGCGACGCAAGCAAGATATTTTTTAACATTTTTTATTTTATACCGACCTGGATACTGGAGCCTTTTAGCCGCTTCTTAATTGATTGTCTTGGAAGTCTTAGGGATGATTATTAGGGATTGATATTTAGACGGGGCGGGCGCGGAACGGGTCGGATGGGTCCTGTACGACGCAAGTTCTAGGTATACATTATTATCGTTGCCCGTACGACGCCTGGTCGGGGCCCGTCCGGGCTTTTACACAAAATGTATGACCGTGTGTAGTAGGTGCGTTGTACGTGCATCGTACGGGCCCCATCCGGCCCGTACTAATATAAATCATCTCTTACTCTGTCGTGATATACATTATACTAATTATCAGCGGTAGAAACACAAGTTTTTATAAATTAGATAAATATAAGAGTAAAAGACGCCATAGTTTTTTCACGTTCCCGCCAAAACTCTAGTTTCCTTTTTGGCGGTTAGCGTTCTCAGCGGTTGGAAGTAAACTTGCGGCGGATGGAAGTCAACTGGAATGATTTTCTGCCATTCAAAAATCACGGCGGTGCGGTGGTGCTTTGATTATCGGCGATGACGCGACACTCGATGGTTTCGCGCCATTTTTGACCAATTGCAATGGTCGAGGGCATCGCGGTTTGAGACGGCTAGCGCCATCTCTCGGAAAACTGCGGGATGTCAACGGAACATTGACAGAGTCCCAGCGTTGCATTTGTTTTACCGACGACACCAGAAAGCGGTTTAAGCGGTTAAAGTAAATTTTAATTAGAGCTCCAAGTAACTCAACGAGCTATGGAGAGAGCTCGGAGTCTCTTTGAGAGATCGAATAAGGTATGATTAAATCCGTAGAAAAACCAAAATTACCGCCAAAACCTAACGGATTGGCAAGTTGAAGTGACAGTGGGCAGGGCACGTAGTACGGAGGACCGATGGGGTCGAAAAGACTTCGACAGAAGACCACTTACCGGCAAGCGCAGCGTAGGACGTCCACCCACAAGGTGGACGGATGACCTACTGCAGGATCACGCTGGATGCACGACGTTACTAACCGGTCTTATTGGAGATCTTATGTTAGGATAGTCTTTATGTCCTATAGGGCCTATGTTCAGCAGAGACGTTGTATGGCTGATGGATGGATGGAATCTACTAACAAGATCGACCTCGTAAGCACAAGGCGGTTTATTTATAGTTCATAGTTATTTAAGTTCGAAAGTTTCCTATCTTTGAGAATCCTAAAGTCATTTAGCTAGTGTTTTCGCGTATTCTGTGGAAATGAAAATTCGCGGTACATTAGGTTTTACGTTCCGGGAGAAAACTCTTTTACCCCTTAAATTGTAACAAAATGCTATGTTGTTGGTGTCAATTGATAAGTAAGAAATATTGCACGTTCGTACGAATTATTTTTTTCAGAATTATTTTAGTTTATGTATGAGTATACAATAGTATACATAAACTAAAATAATTCTGAAAAGCCAGCCAAAGTTTTCCGTATAAATATTACTTTTTACAGGCTTCTTTTTTAAGATCATTTAAAACTTAAAAAACTAAGACGTATAAGCCTAGCGATTGAAGTGCTGATTACATAAAAAAAAACCGGACAAGTGCGAGTCAGGCTTGCACACCGAGGGTTCCGTACAAATTCAGAAAATCACATAATTGGGAAGTAAGTTGTTAAAATCTCTATACTATAATCATCAACAAAAGTTTTTTTACTTTTCTCGTCATACATCGAAAATTACACATTATTAAAATAATTAAAAATCTGTTCTAGCATGTACTAATGAAGCTCTTTTATATAATACCTAACATGATACGATTTACTCACTTTGAATTCTCAACCCATTTTGTGTGAATCTAAGCCCTATTTTTTATGATTGAAATGAATTGTAGAGTTTTCAGATATATTCCTGTGAACTCTGAGACAATGCTTCTCGCCAAATTTCACAGTTCTATGTCAACGGGAAGTATCCTGTAGGTTTTGGTTTATGTGAATGTCGAAATATTCACTACGAGTTTCGAGTAAGTTTTTACGACATAAACGGCTTTAACTTTTTTATACGACAACTGAGAAGTTTTTTTTTACAGGACTGCAAGAAATCATAGTTATACATGTATGGTTTAAATTTCAACTCGATATCAATACGCGTTCCCGAAATAAAGAGACTTGATATACGGACAACAAAGTGATCCTATAAGGGTTCCGTTTTTTCCTTTTGAGGTACGGAACCCTAAAAAGTGGATAATATATAGGTAGGTAACAGCTTTTTGTTTCTGTATGGACAAGCTGGCACCTCACAATCGTTTTAGCAAGTAAAACTTGCGGCAAATATTTATAAAAGGTCAAACATACTTAGATAAATACAAAACTTAGCATTGCACAGTTCTAGCCCAAATTATTTATCTAACAGATATCGTAGAAGAAATGAAAGTGTTTTATAATCAGAAAGTAAGCACTTTATTCGAACACTATTATACATCAAATGATTTTTAAACATATTTTGACATTGCAGATTTATTACGAGCGTTTGTGAATGACCAAATACGGTACATCTATCATATTTGACAAGATTGCTTAGTATCTGAATGTTTACAAGATTTCAAAATAAAAACCTATGAGAATTCAGTTAAACAGAAACAGTTATCAGAACAAACAGTCAAACAGAAACAAATGTCGAAATAAAGACCTATGAAAATTTTGTTAAACAGAAACAGTTATCAAAACAAAGAGCCAAACAGAAACACATGTCGAAATAAAGACCTGTGAAAACTCAGTTAAACAGAAACAGTTATCAGAACAAAGAGCCAAACAGAAACAAACGTCGAAATAAAGACCTATGAAAATTCAGTTAAACAGAAACAGTTATCAGAACAAAGAGCCAAACAGAAACAAACGTCGAAATAAAGACCTATGAAAATTCAGTGGCTTTCACGATGTGCATTGACTGACTTAGGCTTAGATTTCAAGTACATACTATCTTTTTGTATAGTATAATAGGCACGATGACTAAAACATATAATTAGTCCGTCAGATTGGCCATCAAAAAATATTAGACACGTATTTTTTCTTTGGTCGATTAAACAAACATTGATGAAGATATAGCCCGCTAAAGTTCCGCGTGACGTCACAAGTGCCATACAAATGTATAGACTTCTGTGAGAGACGTGACGTCACGACCCCCACTCCCAAACTTTGACAAGCTTTATCTTTGTCATTTGTTGTTAAAAAAACACTTGTCCAATATTTTTTTGATAATCTAACTTACAGACTAATTATATTACCATTGATTTTTCTACCCTGTCATCATGCCTATAAAATAAATGTAAATTTAAGTTACAAATTTTTTAATCAACAAAAATAAATCGTGACACTCGCCGGGGGCGCTCGACCTTTGGGACATATATTACGAGATATATTATATTACTCGTATTTCTGCCGTCCGATTTCTAAAAAACGGCTAAGTGATTTTACCAAATTTTGAGATATGGACAAAAAGGTGAGAAATGATATTTCTAGAAATTGACAAGACGTATCGTTATTTTTTCTAGACCATTATTTTTCATTTGTTATTTGCTTTTTTTGTATGAGTACAGAAGACTTCTAGGTATTAGTCTTTCTTAGAAATTGCATTTTTTGTATTTTAGTTAAGTTATCCCAATCGAATCTGTGTACTTTTGCTACACTAAAAAACGGTTGGCTGAAGTGCAACCGTTTTATAGAGTTGTAACACGCTGTAACTGTGTGATGTAATGGATGGAAGCTACAGTTAAAAAAAAATGCCAACCTAAATAACAGTTACGTCACTTAGCCGCCTTTTTATGTTGTAAATACTACGCTATTTAAAATGCACTACTCTATCAATAAATGTTTATTTAAAATGCACTACTCTATCAATAAATGTTAAGTGTTTTTAACGGCTTATTCAAATACACATTAAATTAAGATTTGTCATAATGTCTAAACTTAAACACAGTTTTGGAGAAAGGATTTTCAATAACTGTTTTCTAGTGTAGTAAATATTAGTCCCGATCATATTATTATAATTTCACATTAGCGGCAATGTGCAAATTGTTTTTCTTCTTACTAGCAGCGTCTTGCCTTTAGCAAATTGTCGATCATGATGATGATGAATCTTGGCATGTGTGTCATCCATCTATCCATCAGCCATATGACGTCCACTGCTGTACATATGCTTCCTCTATGGATCTCCAGTAAGAACAATCGAGAGCCGTTTGCATCCATGTTCTGTGCTATAAGTCATCACTGACTACACGCACTGGTTGAGAACTTTCGACCCAAGGCACTAGGTATGTCAGACGAGACAACGTTTCGCAATTTTTCGGACGCTGCCCAGCCGAGTTGGATTTGGCGATTTACCTCTTTCTTAAATTTGTACCTACCTAACTACCTACTACCTAACTGGACTACTTATGTATCATAGATATACGGGTCAAGGACTTCAAGATCAGAGTTCCTAACTAAAATTTGGGTGGGTGCATGGGAATTATGAATTACACAATTTGACCTTCAAATTGTCTATGTTTACTATAATACCCATCTGTTTAGAGAACCGATTGAGGCCTTCGAGCATCGTGTTAAGTTCTTCCATCGTTTTTGCTATAACTACAATATCGTCGGCAAACTGAAAATGAGTGATGTATTCAGCAATGATATTGATGCCAAATCATTTCCATCCTAGAAGCTTGAAGGCGTTTTCCAAAGTGGCAGTAAAAAGTTTCTGTGATATCACTTCTTTTTAAAGGCATCGTCTTGGAGCTCTCTTCGTGTACTTGGGCTGACATCGATATTTAAAACGGCATTGCTGGAGAAACTCAAGCACAGCTCAAGTCTCGACCGAATCAATGGCTTACTCATAGTCCACAAACGCTAAGCAAAGTGGCCAGTTATACACTTCGGTATTCTGTATAACTTGCCGCAGGGAATGAATGTGGTCTACGGTGCTATAGCTTTTCTGAAACCCAGATTATTCAGAAGCTTAGAAGTCATCGAACCTGCACTCGAGAGGGTTTGTAATAACCCTTGAAAACAACTTATAAACATAGCTCAGAAGTAAAATGGGTTTGTAATACTTCAATTAAGCGTTATCACTTTTATTGAAGAACAGCACCACCAAACCTCTGTTCCATGCTTCTAGCGTTATACCCTCAAGGACGACGGTATTGAAAAGCTTCTGAAACACTTTTAGTATCAGTGTTCCATCCGCTTTCAGAAGCTTTTATGTGGCACCGTCTTCGCCTAGCGCCTTGTCGTTCATAAACTGATTCAGGGTCATTCTAATCTCGCACAAGCTGATGTCCGGGATGTCTTCGGTGGTGTCGGGTCAACTTGGCTCTTAGATTTTTGGCCGCGCTGCTAACAGGCTTAGCGACTGAAGCGTATAGCTGTCCATGGAACCTTTTAATCTCCTCTAATATCTTGATCAACGCTGTAGTGCCATATTCTTAACCATGTGTATCAACTTAGGGTATAATGAACCATTATTTTGTATTTCAAAGCGCGGTTGTGGCAACTGTGTGTAGAGTTGGGTACGTCATTAGTGCGGACTACGTAATGCAACGTTTTTGCGATATTCACGCGAGTAAGCTTAAAGAATGAATTACAGGTGCCATTGTTATTATTGGTTTGATGTTGTGGTTAACAATGTTATGAAATCATGATGCTTTAGTAAAATATAGGCAATATACCTTATTGAATAAAAAAAAAAACTCCGATTCCGCGTCCATTTTAGCGGGAACTTCCACACACGCTCATTTTCCTCTTGCAGCGTCCTGGCGACGAATTACGGGTGCGCAATCGGGCCGTGCAGTGGCGCGGGCGCCTTCTCACTTAAACGCTTTATAGCGTGGAAATGTCACTTAACCGTTTTCTAACATTGTTTTTACCGGCCTGCATTAGGAGCCAGTCGCAGCTGAAGAACAGTCACCGTCTTTTAGAATTGTAAATTATAAATATTCATAATGGTTTATCAACGATTATTCGGTTACGTAGAGTTAGCTGTTTTATAGAGTGGTAAAAAAACACTGTTAAGTCGGGTAACGGTTAAATAGTAACGCAAAGATACTTAGACGTTTTCTAAAATTGCAATGCAGAATAAATTTAAAGCTTCAAACCACATGTATGCGCACTTAATTGTATTTTAGTGTTGTAAAATGGGAAAACTGTGTTTAAGAATTGTAAAATACCAAAAAGTACGTAGTTAACGGTGTACGTGGTGTCCGTAACTCAGCAACTAATAAAAAGAAAAAAATAAGACCCAGACTAGAAAATAGAGGAAAAAAATCTGATTTTAGTGGTGTATAAAAGTCAAAATCGCAAAAATGTCACTTAGCGGTCTTTAAAAAATCGAACGGCAGATTTCCGGATGGTACACACAGTTCTGCATCATCTCGTCCATCACACATTGGGCTACATTTCCTTTACAAGTTCTCAATTCTCTCAAATACCTCAATTTGGTAGGGTTTTTCTTAAAAACTTCTAGCATAATGACATTTATATCTCTTTTGAAGAGGTCGATATCGATGTATTCGATATTTGGGCAGATTGAAAGAAGAAATATTGCATTATCTAACTCCGCAGTCTCCCAAGAATTGCTTTTCAATAAGATTTTCTTCAAATGTACGAATACTCCGTTGAACGGTATCTCGTCGTTTCGTCCCAGATCTTGTTTTTTTGTTGTTTGTTGTTGTTGTTTGTTGTTATAATTAAGAGACAAGCTTTGCAAATTGGGGCACATTAGGCAAATGTGTTTTATAGCGTCCAGATCTACTTCATCGTTTACCATAAAAAACAAGTTCACCAAATTACTTCCTCTCACTTGTAACAATTCTTTTACTCCGTGTGTATAAAATTTGCAGAATATTAACTTCAGTTTACGTAAGTTCTGCAAATTTTGTATTGTGTTCATGTAAGCCTTCCGATTTTCATTATTACCTTGAAATAAAGTAAATTCCACATTTTCAATGGACGGGCATATTCTAACAAGCAGTTGAATTCGTGCTAAAGATTTGATATCATCTATCCTGAAATCATATTTTAAATTGAATCGCATTCTGTCGTTTTTCTCTAGATATACAATGTTTTCTAAAATGCCTGTGATGTCTTCATTAGCGACAATGTTTTCAATATTTGGACAAGACATGAGGAGTGTTGTGATACCCCGATCTGTCACTTCGGTATCGTAAATATTAACGCTTCTCAAATTACTTAATCTGGTCAACAAATCCATACTATCATTGTTTACTTCAGACATAGATATATTTAATCCTTCGATAAATTTAAAATTCCTTTCTAAGAATCTTAACACATCATCTGTGCAATATCTCTTTAAAGTTAAGTGAGTAAGTCTAGGGATGAGATGTGATTTGGAATAAAATGAGTCCTCAAAGTACTCCCACTCATCCCATTTAGAATATTCGAATGTTAATGAAGTTATATGCTTAGTGAATAGTGTTTCTATCATTTTCTTCAGTATTGTATTTAGAATGTTACTACCATCGTTTCTCATTAGATAATATCCAAGCGTTGATTTTATTTCCGACATTGCATCATTGTGAAACTTTCCTGGCAGTGTACGTTCGATATGGTTTCGAATGACTTCTATCTGCCGAGAGAGTAGCTCCTGTGTTTCGGTGGGGTTTCTCTGCTCCAGTGTTGCCATGGCCGGTTCAATATTTTTCGCATATGTGACGATCCACATCCCGAGATTCTTCAACGCCATGCTTTCTAGCGTTTTCGGTTGGCTAATCATGTACGACTCTATTTCCATTTTTGGTTATCTGAAATTGCAAAAATATGTCGTTAGAATTGAAGTAAGAGGTGCCATCATCTCAAGAACAATAGATTAAAGTAGGATCGTAATGAAGTTAGTGGTAATCCTAATCATGGTAAGGGCCGATTCAAATTTCTTGGCGGCTGTGAAGTTTGCTACGTAAGTAAGTAAGTAAGGATTGGGTTCACTTACTTATTCTTCCTTAACAACTACGCGAGGATTAGATTTTGCGTTAAATTAGTTAGTTGATTTTTGGAAAATCAACAATAATAAAAAAAAGTTATAGAATAATAATAAATAATAACGATTCGAGCCAATAGGCATCAACATCCAGCAGGGCAATGGGGCCAGTTTGCGGCCATATTGGGCCCTTTTGCGCCGGGTATGACCGGAGATAGGTTATGTTTAGTTCTAAGTTTGACCATGTTCTGTTTAATATTGATTACTATTTCGAACGATAATAACAAATGTCAAAATGTTCGGTACACAATGTTCTACTTCATGGTCAAGATTCACGAGCATGAAGTACGAGTACAACATTGTGTTTCGAACATTTTGACTATAAAAATTATGATTCTTGATGTGCGTGAGTCATTTCGCGTATGTCAATGTCTCGCATATCAAGCTATATTTTACAAGGTGTAACTAAATTATTTATTTGCCATGATGTAGTTTTGTTACTGGTAATAAAATGTTGTATTACAATTAATAATAAATCAACATCAATAATATATTACTGGTATAGAATTTAGGTATAATATAATCTAGTAGCTTATTACTAGTACTAGTACTTATTCATTACCGCGAAATCCACTGGCTTACTCACTATGGGTATAGCAAAATAACTACCAGTTTAAAAATTTGAATTTCGCGCGCAGACCGACGGAGAAGTACAAAACAAAATTACAATATTCGGCCAAGATTTTTACCTTGAAAGTTTTAACAAGTAATAAGTAACCTTTCAAATCTTCACTGACTTTGAGTGGGTACACTGACGAAAAAGAACTGAATCAAAGTAATTAATTGGTCCAGTCGATAAGAATTTTGTTGCACTTGTTTATTTTCTTTTAACACAACGTATCAAACAAAATAAGACGCAAGATCAGTGTTACCATCACCAGAAAACTAAAAAACTGCAGGTAATAAATAAAACTCTCACTAATAAAAAAACAGCAGATAAAGCGAAAAAAGTCAGATTTCTTACTTTTCTCGTTATCTACTTTACTAGTTACTAGGAGTCACAAAAATTGTTATACCTACTTATTAGCTAAAACAAAGGAAAACAACATAAAAAAAAATTAATAATGTAAGAATCATTAATCGTAACATAATAATAATAGAACAATAATAGAAACCAGCTGGTCTTACATGTGAAAACAGCAAATCTGTTGTTATAACAGGAGGGCTGGTAAAACTCCGCAAGCAAGCGGCAACATAATTATTTTTATTTTATACCACTAATTGTCACTGGTAGAAAAACTCAAGTTTTCATAAATTATTATAAAAGGTCGCCTTAATTTTTCGCGTTCCCGCCAAAAGTCTGACAATATATCAGCCACAGAGTTACCAGAGGGATAATGTGGTTGATTGAAAAATAAAAGAAAGAGATGCATTGATTTTGTTAAATAATTAATATTTAGTTGTAATTTTTGGACCTAGCCTAAACTGTCATTGATACGTAATAAAATTAAGTTTAAATGAAGAAATACAGGTTTAATTTCATCGGCCTCTGATCCAATTTCAACAGATTTAATATGGCATGATGAGTTAGAAAGAGAAATTAAAAATATCTCGATTCAGTGGTCTATTTGCTGTGTTTTTGTCCTATTAGTGTCAAATTCTTGTCAAATTCCAATACATAATATATTTGACAGTTGACAACTAGTGATAGTAATTGTTTATACATTTTTGCGGTTGAGAATTGCCACAAGCACAGAGCTATTACAACTAGAGAGATAGCGCTGTTGTCCCTTGACGCAATTCTCAACCACAAAAATGTATGAAAAATCTAACCCATGGCTGTCAAAACTGTCAAATATGAATTGGACTTTGACACTACTGAGAGAAAAATCACGGTAACTAGCTACTCAATCAAGATGTTTTTCATGTCTCTTTCTAACTCATGTAATATTAAATCAATGCATCTCTTTCTTTCTTTACTAGATCGACCACAATATTATCCCTGTGGTATCTCTGTGGCCACAAGCGACAACAGCGCCTTCTCTCTTGTTGTACTAGCTCTGAACTCTGCGAGCTCTGAGCTACCAGCCGAGGTGTTGCCAGATGACTATGGTGCATTTTCCCTATATTTTACCCAGAATTCCTCCAAAAGATTTTGATAGGTGTATTTGAAAATCTGTAATGTTAAAACTAGCTTACCTACTTATGCCCGTGACATCGCCCGCGTGGTATATAGCTTTTTATGCTGTCCTATAGGAACCTTCAATTTTATGCTGTCTTATAAGAACCTTCAATTTATCTGGGATAAAAAGTAGCTTGAATTTTGTCATGGATATAGTTCGAAGGCCGGAAAGTGACATAGGCTACTTATTATCCCGGAAAAATAAAAGGTTCCCGTGGGATAAGCACAAAAGTAAAAAACCACGCGGGCGGAGCCGCTGGCAAAAGCTAGTATATTATAAATAAGAATATTTATAATTACTTTATTATGAAATATACAGTCAAATATTCTTTTATTAATATATGAAATATTCTTATTTCTTATAAATAAGAATAGTGCCAGTGGCGTAACTATAGGGTGGCAGGGCTGGCAAAATGCCACGGGCCCTGACCCGAGGGGCCCCGGCTCAAGAGGCCATAATCCAACATTTTGAGCAAAATTTCTAAACTTTACTACCTCAAAGAAAAAAACCCATGAAAATTTTTCGCGCTCGTTGCGCTCGCGCTTTGTACAAATTGAAATATTTGTTTTAGTCGCATCTCATCTCAAATTCTCCGTTTATTATATAAAACATCCAAAAAAAATTCGCGCTCGCTGCGCTCGCGTTCCATTTTAATTGTTTTCTGTTTTTTGTCTGTTCTTCTCTTTATCTGATGTTTATATCTTAAAACCTGTAGTTTATAATAAAATCACAAAAAATGAACTCGTTGCGCTCGCGTGAAAGATTTTATATGGCTAGATTTTGTAATTAATCCTAAAAGTAATATTCAAAAGTCTTTGTGTGTGCTTGCTGCTTTAGAAAATAAGATTTACTAGGTATTGAACTAAAATATACATAATTTTATTAATAGTGTTGGTTTGTAATATACTTATATATTACAAACCAACACTAATTGTTTATGAAAATTAAATTACAACGCGACAATTTTTATTGGGAGAGGCCCATCTAAAGAATTTGCCACGGGCCTCAGATGATATAGTTACGCCACTGAATAGTGCCTAATTTTACTGTAGTTGTGTCACAAGAAATATATAATTATGTTAAAATAAACTATAGTGCATAGTTGTGTCATTAGGAATAATTACGGTAAAATGGGGATACTTTGATCAATTTTTAACTTTAAATGACTGTAGCATTCTCATTTTTAGCGAGATAATTATTATTTAAAAGTATAATAATCGGTTTTTTGTGTAGATTTGAATAAGCTAATTTTAACATGCTAAATTTTAATAAATTAAGAAAAATAAATTAAAAAGTAAGCGATCAAAGTTAAACCGTGAGTGGGGATACTTTGATCACCCATGTTTTTACTATGGAATTCGAAAGTAGACCCGAAACGAATACTACGGAAAAAAATAATCAAAAATATCGACCGGTAATTTTTCATTTTATAAGCATTTTTATGCTTTAGGGTAACTTGGATCATATAAATAAAACAGATTTTACTCTAATCAGTGTTTATTTTACGACTTAGGAACATAATTTGTTTTTACTTAGAAATAAGAAATAGTTTAGCTTTCAAATCACAGAAAATTGTATTATAATCAGTTCTTTTCTTATTTTTAAATTAAATTATTAAGTACAATTTCTACTGACTAAACAACAATCAACATTCCCTATTAATTGAGCAGTATTTCGACACCTGATTGGCGCTTATTATGAAACTTGATAAATTTATGAAAAAACAATAACTAATATGATATCATCACTTTAACTCTAGAATGTCTACATCAAACGAGAATTCTACTTTAGAGGTTGGTTCTTCCTCATTTAAAGACTTTGGTTTTGGAAGAAATGAAATTATATCACAGTTTCCTTTTTATTTACTGTTCAGAGTTCTAAAGGGAATATCATATTCTCTGGATGCAGCCCGTAAAGACATAGCTCCTGTCACTACTCTTGACAAAGCTTCATTTAATAATTCGTCACTGTAGTTTATATATCTTCTCGTTCCGGGTTTTTTTTTTGTAACCTCGTGATGTTTCTGAAGCAATAGATTAATAATAATATATAAAGAATCATAAGAATCGGATAAAAGTAGTTAACCACACCCTTACTTTAAAACGTAGGGTTACTTTTATCACCGATCAATCTCACCCTGCCTGCTGATCAATGTCACCCCGCGTTAATTTTTTGCCAATAACACAAGCAAATTTTGATTTTAGAAAATCACAATATTTTTTTTATAGTTCACAAATTAAAGTTAAACTAACCGAATATAAATTGCATTATGCCTATACACAAAGCGAATTAGTTACGGACAAAGTTTTGCAGGCTAAAAAAAGATATTAATATGTAGTTACTCACCTTTTCAATTGTTTTATGCAAAACGAGCCGCCGCACTCGCCTATGCTTCTAAGGGAAAGATGACTGACGATCAGTGTTGCCAACACGAAAAAAAAATGTGGGCTAGTGCGTTCCGTTTCCTCAATATTTGCACTTAAGTTTCTAAAAGAAGTTTCGATCAATGTCGCCCCGCGATTTAGAGTAACCCCATTCTACGGTATTTTGGATGCAGTTAGTCCACGAGGAACTCCTCAAAATGAGGAGTAGGTATACCTAAGTTAATAAATGAAACTAAGTTGGAAGTTATAATGTCATGTATTTATTCTTTGGTATTGAGATAGATTATAAATATTAATATCTCTACGTAACAAGGCGATACAAGCGTTTTACTTAATATTATAGTTGCTTCATTTTATTCCAATTATGGAAGCACCTTAATCCTTTTATAGATCAATGTATTTAGTGTAAAACTTAAAAATCCATCAGATTCCTTCATTTGGTTGGTTCCAACCAAGTTGAAACGTCTGCTAAAGGTTTTTAAGACTCAAGTTTTCTTTAGTGCGAAATCCAAATTTTATTTGTTTATTTTGGACATATTTACTTTTTATATATTTATTAAGTTGAGTAAAACCATTTAAAGTTATATTTATCAGTCACAATGTAAATAAATATTGTGGCCAATTATGAAGGCGCCGTCCTAAATTTAATTAGCAACTTAGAATATTGCTGTTTCTTTTCACAGAATACATTTGAGAGAGAGAACAATATTCTAAATTGCTATTAAATATAGGATAGCGCCTTCATAATTGGCCACATTCTTTAAAAAATAATTAAACACAAACCAACACACAACCCAAGTTCATTAAAATAAAATAATACAAAATAATTCAGTAAAATAATACAATTTTGTATAAATTCTTATAATCTAAGGAATTCTAGTGGCACGACTGGGTAGTTCCACAGTAAGAGTTGTTCATAATGATGGTTATAAATACTTCTTTTGACTCACTGTACAGAAGCTAATATTATTTTAACTTAATATACTTATCTACTATACAGGGTTATTTCTAATCAATTAGCATCCTTCTAGGAGCTTATTCTGTACAACAATACTAACAACTTTTGTTATACGACTTTCGTCAAAACTAAAAAAAAATTTGTTGTTTCATAGAAAAATTTAGTTCACCCGCGACAAAATGTATGGAACAGTTGATTTTTTTTTTAGTTTTGACGAAAGTCGCAGAACAAAAATTGTTAGTTTTGATGTACAGAATAAGCCCCTAGAAGGATACTAATTGATTAGAAATAACCCTGTATAGCTTATATAGTAGATAAGTATATTTGTTTCACATAATTTAGTTATTTTGTATATAACAAAATAACTAAATTATGTGAAACAAATTTTTGAAAAACAAGTTTTATCAATAATCAAAATTACCAATTACAATATTAAATAGGTACATATTTTCACGAGATTCTTATACCCATAATATGATACTAAACTTTATTATAATACTATGATTTACACTTGTTTAAGGTCTGTTTCCATAGGATACCTTGTGGGTGGACGTCCTACAGATGTCCACCGTAGACTGATGACCTATTAAGACCGCAGGATCGCGCTGGATGCAAGCCGCTACCAACCGGTCTTATTGGAGATCGATAGGGGAGGCCTATGTCCAGCAGTGGACTTCCTATGATGTACAATAACAGCTTATAACATGTCCGTCGAACGTCTAGATAAATATAGTAGTAAAATTATTAAAATTTTTGTCCTTTTCTTGTACATTTAGAAAAGAAAAGAAACAAGCCTACAAATTTACAATTATACGTCACAAATTAATTAACAATTGCTTAAATATTTGGCCACGTTACATTTAGCTACCATAAAAAAGAATACGCATTCTAAGCGTAGCGTAGGATGTCTATCCAAAAGATGGACAGACATAGTGATTAAAAGCGCTGGATGCGAGCCGCTTTCAACTGGACCTACTATTACTTTAAGGGAGGCCTATGTACGGCAGAGGATATAGTGAATATTTTCTTAAACATGCACAACATGAATTTATCCAGTAAATTAAATATAATCAACTATTTCATACTTTTTGTTAAGCAACGTCAAGTTTTTGTATGGAATATGAGGCTCAATTTTATTTTTATCGATTTCCGGGTTGGTGTCATAGTAAAAGTCATTGATTTGTCATACTACACCACCCCATGATTACAGTGCAAATATCTCTCGATGTTTTATCGACAAAATACTGAAATAAACAAGAAAATAATAAATAAATGAGCGTAGCGAGCGCGCAATGATTGAAACTACTTTGAGAATTTTGAAGTACATGTTTATGAAGTGAGACGGTGGCTTAACATAATGGGGGTGCGATGGTAAATATGGGGGTAGAGTGGACGCATAACTACCTCCTCCCCTCCCTTGACTTACTTCGTGACACTTTTTATAGTCATAGTCAAGTCAAGATAATATCTAGATCAGGGTTTCCCAAATATGGGTCCTTTTTGATGTATTTAGTTGAACAGTTTTTTTTTCATATTGTAACGGTTCAATTTCCTAGAAATAGGTATACCTATACCTTTAAACTATATTTTTGTGTTAACAGATTTTCAAAACGGCTCTAACGATTTTGACGAAATTTAGTATTTAGAATCTTTTTATTATTAGATATTTAAAGAAATATACATTTATTTGTAGTTATGTATAATTTTATCTGTACGGAAGATATTTTGAGAAAACGCTATTTTTTTGGCTTCGAGCGAAGAATCATCCCGGAGCAAGTTGCAGCAGGATAGCAGTCGCTGCTTGTTGCAGTGAATCCCATCGAAATCGGCTCAGCCGTTTAGTCCGGCAGCCAGTGCTGGGCCGTCCACAGCAAGCAGTAATATCCGGAATGCTGTGTGTTCGCGTTATTTGACTGAAAAAATATAAATACATTATTAAAAAATGTTTCTAAATGTATAGACCAATAATTTATACATTTATTATTCACATATTCATTTATTATCTTAAATCTAAGTTTTTTTAAAATATTTATATAAAACAAGCCGTGGTGGTCTAGAGGTAGTGACACCCGCCTTACAATCGTGAGGTTTCAATTCCGGTCCCGTACCAATGAGTTCTTTGGAATTTATGTACGGAATTTGACACCACTAGCTTTTCGGTGAAGGAAAACATCGTGAGGCAACTTGCATACGTCCGTAGACGAAATTCGATGGCGTATGTGAATCCACCAACCCGCATTGGGTTAGCGTGGTGGATATGGCCCAAACACCTTTCGTGGGTAGGCCTACGTCCTGCAGTGGACTATTAAAAAGGCTGGTACAGTTACAGGTACAGGTATATAAAAGAACAAAATACTATAAAAAAACCTAAACCTAGAGTACCGCCGGCAGCGGGGCGGGGCCCAAGCTACCGGTGGTTGGGCCTGCAGAGAGAGGAACCTCCTGACAATGCGCGCCGTGTCCAGGACGACCGCCTTCTGTATCTGACCCTTGACCCAACCGTCTAGCGAGAGCCTCTTAAGGTGGTGCTCGAGACTCTTCGCTAATTCTTATTATTATTATTATTTTGAGCCTGTATTGTCCCACTGCTGGGCAAAGGCCTCAAATTTATACATGCAGATAAATAAATGAGGTACCAATAAATGGGGTGTAAAATGAACAAATGCGGTATTTTACGCCAATAAAGCAAAACCGACTGTTTTTTGAAAAACCTCCTAAGAGAATCCGTTCGAATTTTAATAGTGCCTGACACCTTTTAAGTATGATTTACCAAATGAATAAAAAAAATCTTAATATGTGAGTTAATTGCGTAAACACACAAATTTAAGTGAAACGGGAGAAAATACTTTAGATTTTAGATAAAACACAAAATGATTAATACTAAATAATGACACCGTTGGGAATGTCACATAAATCATTTATTACCAATGACACCACTAGTCATTCAGGGATGATGTATATTGGAATGAATCGTGCACGGGACGAGCTCGGACGGGGCCCGTACGGAGCGCGGACGACGCACGTTCCAAACATTTTCTGTCCTGTCCGGGCCCCGTCCATGCATCGTCCGGGCCACGACACAAAATGTGTGGATCATCGCTATAGGCACGTTTTTTATGTTTTTATGGTTCCGTAGTAAAACGAGAACCATAAAATCATAAAATACGCAATATTATGTGTTTTTATTTTAGTCAAACGCAAACCTATATAGAATATAATTATTTTTGCAATAAATAGCATAATCAACTTCACCCGTGTACAGAATTCGCGAATATTTCGCACGAATCGATGAAACATTTTTCACAATATTGTTGATTTATCAAAAATGGCTCAGCTGATATCTAAAAAATTTAAATGGGATCAATTCCGAAGTATACTCTTTCCAATAAAAAAAGAATTATTGAAATCGAACCACTATGAAAAAAGTTATGCGTGGTTATACAATAAAACAAAATGTATACGCGTCGAATTGTACACCTCCTCCGGTGGTTCGTCGGTCAGCTTATATAGCTTATATAGTAGATAAGTTATTTTGTTTTATAGTTTTACTAATAATCAAAATTACCAATCACAATATTAAATAGGTACATATTTAATGAAATTATTTTTATCGTGCTTCACACACTAGGTGTATAGAAACTTTCTGTTTGTGATAAACATTTCAAAAATTGACGCGTTCGCAGGATTTGAACCTGCATCCTCTGGGACTCCCGCCCAGATGCTCTGTCCAATTAAGCTAAAACGCACTCTGCGAAGGCGCCGAATTAGTGAGTGTTTATCATTTTTACCAACTACTACATTGTTGGAAGCGCCATTTGTGAGAACTGCTTTAAACCAGTCAGTCACTTAATGTGAAATTATTAGAACTTCTTACCATTAACGAGAAATGACGCATTGATTAATCAATGAAATTATTTTTATCGTGCTTCACACACTAGGTGTATGAAAATGAAATTTATTGGCTGTTACAAACATTTCTTATCAATAATTATCTTATTAACACTAGTCATGAAAACTCAGTAATTAATCAAGTTAAGAAACATTGCCATCCAAGCTAGGAACTAACCTGTGTTTTGGAATAGCAATGCCCTCCGCCGGATAACAGTAGGAACTAAATCGTAATAATACAATCAAAGAAAAAAAAATAGTAATAAAATACAATGCCAATTTAAAATTTTGAAATAACTAATACATTTTGTTATGGATGTAAATGAAAGTGTGTAGTGTGATTGAGTGCGTAAGTGTATTATCCCTGCAATACGCGAGGTCTCATGAGAGCTAAGGTTTGCAGGGATAGAGTGCATGTGTGTAAATGAGAGTGAATGAGTGTGTTTCAGATCTAGATTTTACAAGGTAGACCTTATGAAGGTTCATTTAAAAACTTTCTTTTTGTGATAAACGTTTCAAAATTCATTAGGTACATATTTTCACGAGATTCTTATATGATACTAAACTTTATTATAATACTTTATGATTTACACTTGTTTAAGGTCTGTTTCCCCAGGATACCTTGGAGATATACAGGGGCGGCCTATGTCCAGAATTGGGCGTCCTATAATGGTGAATTAAAAGAAAGGAACGTGTGTCACCTGCAGCGGCGCGTATCGCTGCAGAAGCGGCCTGTATCCGCTCCCGAAGGAGGCCAGCATGGGGGGGTCCGCCGAGCCCGCGGGGGGGAGGAGCGGCACCAGCACTCGCACCTGCAGCACGACCATCAGTCATTATTATAAAGCAGCTGAAGACTTATTCTTCTTTTATGTCTCGGCGTCGCATTATTGTTCATTTGCCAGTGTCAATTACATATTAGGTTTTACTATTTTTTTTTATCGCGAATAAGTCCGTGCTTGACCTCCAACTCTCCTGATGGTAGCGAAGTTGTGGTCGAAGATGAAGCGCGCAGACCTAGAAGATACCTATTCACTCTGACCTTGAAAAGCTTTAGATTATATATCTTAGGAAACAAGAAAGTAGGAAGACTGTTCCATTCCCTGGCGGTACTAATCAGAAAAATGTTGAATAAAATCAAAATAGTCACTGTCGTAGTCACGTCATAGTCCGATAAAGTCGCGGTCAAGTCCAAATATAGTCCAAGTCATACCTCAGTAAAGCAGTGGAGACTTTACTAGAGGCGTCTATGGAGTTTTGGTAACAAGAACACAAGTTTAATAAAATAATTCAATACGGCGACATAATTCTTTCGCGTTCCCGCCAAAACTCTGAACTGCAGATCTCCCACCTGGATATAAAGTATCTTGACCCACCTGGAAAACTGCTTAAACTGACCCAGCTCCAATCACAACGCATCGACCTCGTACGGTCGGAAGATGGTAAGGGGCCGCAGCGGCTACCACTACGCAGCTCTAACCACCCCGCACCGAGGCGGCGTAGCGACATGATATACTCACATCGGCCTCGTACGGTCGGAAGATAGTAAGAGGCCGCAGGGTGGCGCCGTCGGCTACGACTACGCAGCCCCACGCCGTGCCCGCGTACACCAGCCCACCAACCGCGCACAGCGCCGTCACCTGGGGGATTCATGTACTATGAGTAATGTAGTCAAAAAGTTGGTATGAAATGAAAATTTATTACGTGATTACATACATCGTATGTCATTAAGTAATCAAAATCATATTACATAATCGATTTTCAGATTGAGATATATGTTACCCACGCTAGGATTGAACCTGTGCTTTGGATATAACAATACTCTTCGCCGGACGAGTGGTGAAATTACATAATGATGATACATAAAATACAAGACTTTACATAAACTTACTTTCGACTTTTTCGTCATGAAAACGGCAAAATAAAAAAAAATATGTATAGACCAAATCAAAGTTTTTTGACGGTTGTAATAGTAATAATTTATTGGAATTATAACAATCCCTCACATTAGGCAAGTCATGAAGTTGTGAAGTTGGTTACAAGCCGCGGATAACCCATTCCTGACCGAAGCTCACATATCAGCTACGCGAGGATTGGGTTACCCGCATGTTGTAGTTACTATCACAGCCGCCAGGAAATTTGGTTCGACCTATAAGCAGCCAACAAAAGTGTACCGAATGCGAAAATGCAGAACCGACAAAAGTGCGCAATAGGTAGAACTGCGCAGCGTTTAAAAATGCGCAATACACGAGATCTTTGTCTCACCTTGCAGCAGTGCAGGGCAGATCCATTATCTAATAATAATTTTATAGCTATAAACTACATGCTTTCATAATACGATCAGAATATATACTACTACAGTTCATACATACATAAAAATATACATGAGATACTTAAATGTACTGTGTGATACGTAATATAGCGTTTCACACCGAGCATCACTCTAGTACCCATCATCGATACCAATAAACTACAGGCGTCTGGAAAAAGTAAACATTTTATTGTTGCAGTCTACTTAAGTATTTTTATCGCTTCAGAGCATCATACGTAGCAGTTTAACAAATATTTATCAATGGATTGCTAAATACCTTTCCAGTTGGTTTTGTCGATTATTTATTAAACTACATAGTCTACCTAAGTGTATAGTTCGTAAAACATCGTAGTCTATATAAGTTTTCAATCTGTAAAAGTCCGCATCCAGTAAAAGTGCTCAACCTGTAAAATTGCGCTACCCATAAAACTACGCACGGAATTTTTAGTGTTTTTCCGCGTTCTTACCGTGCAGCGGTCCAGTGCTGGTCCATCATCGATGGCGATGGACTGCAGGCTCTCGGAGCACGGCACCAGCTTGCTGCAGTCGAGCCGTGCGGTCTGCAGCTTCGACTGCACGTTCCATTGATACACGCATGTTCCTGAGAAAATAGAGTTGCTGTGTCATTGGCACATAAGAAAACGTACGTAATATGTGTATAATACCCATTTTTACAACTTTCTCCCCTAAATTAGAATTTTATACAAACGAATAAATAAATATGTAGGTATCCATCCATCTATCAGCCATAAGAAGTCCACTGCTGGACATAGGCCTCCCCTATGAATCTGCAATAAGACCGGTTGGAAGCGGCTTGTATTCAGCGCGATCCTGCGGTCTTCATGAGGTCATCCACCCACCTTGTGGGTGGACGTCTTACGGTGCGCTTGCCGAAGGTGAGTGAGGTATTCGCTATTGATATTGATGCCGAATCCTCTCCATTCCAGCCCCCCTACCGCCTAAGCAATAGCAATCGTAATAGCAATCGTTTATGACTTCATTTTAGTCATTTGGCATCGCCTATGTGACGTTAGCCATCAAAGTTGTTCATTCAACGATTGCTTTCGCAATCCGCGCAAAGCAATTGATGGCTAACGTCACATAGGCGGTGCCAAATGACTAAAATGAAGTCATAAACGATTGCTATTACGATTGCTATTGCTTAGGCGGTCGGGGGGCTGGAGCTTGAAGGCGTTCTCCAAAGTAGCCGTAAATAGTTTCGTCGGTATGTAGGTATAAATGTATAAAATTAGTGCTATGCGAGACGAGCCCACGCGCTAGTACTCAAATTTTGAACAACTTTAACTCCAACCTTTAATGTACAATAACTACTCGTCAAAGGGTATAGTTACCGGGCGTCGTGTATCCGAACACATGCGTAGAGTGCGCCAGACGAGCCACCTTCCCCTCGGCCGGCACGCAGTCCGCACTACTCACTCCTGAGGCACTCACGCTGTATGCGAAGAGGGACTCGCCGCCCGCCCAAACGCTGTACCTGCAACACATGGTACATAATTGGACGTAGTCTAGCAATTAGAACGCAAGCCAAGGCTATATAAAGTTAAAAAGGTGCAAGTATCTTGCGATATGATCACAAAAAAATCAGCCAAGTGTGAGTCGGACTCGCGCACGAAAGTTTCGTACCGTATGGAGGCCCCCTTAGCCCTATTTCAAGCGTCTACTAGTTGCCGTTATTAAAATCGGGCAAAAACTGCCTAAAAAACACGTTTGCATGCTACTTGCAACTTCTCTTAAATATTTATTTATTTAATTATGTTTTATGAAGTATTTTTTACTATAGCGGAATTAACTGCCCAGCTTGAGATATAGCCTGGTGATAGATAGACGCACGGACAAAGAAGTCTTAGTAATAAGTTCTTGTTTTAACCCTTTGGTTACGGAATCCTAAAAACCTTCAGACTCTAGTAAGAAGTCCAGTAAGTCGCGGTCTCGAGTGCTGTTAGAACAAATGTGTCTTCCCCAGTCAGACGCAAGGACGTAATAAAGAACAGGAGAGGCCGTGAATTTTTACTAACATTATTATTCCGAAAGTGTACTTGTTAGTTTATTGGTTTATACGTACTGAGCAACGGATTAACTTGATTTTTGTCATGGCCATAGTTTGAAAGACGGAAAGCGACATATGCTACTTACTGTACTGTATCAGCCTTTTTTAATAGTCCACTGCAGGACGTAGGCCTATCCACGAAGGGCGATTGGGCCATATCCACCACGCTGGCCCAGTGCGTAATTGCTGGATTCACATACGTCATCGAATTTCTTCTACGGACGTATGCAGGTTGCTTCACGATGTTTTCCTTCACCGAAAATCCAGTGGTGTGAAATTCCGTACATAAATTCCAAGGAACTCATTGGTACGGGACCAGGATTTGAACCCACAACCTTACGATTTTAAGGCGAGTGTCATTACCACTAGACCACAAGGGCTTACTATACATATTATTATATGCTATTTATTATCTAAAAAAAAACCTCTATAAGATAGCACAAACATCAAAATAACAATGAAATTATTTTTATCGTGCTTCACACACTAGGTGTATAGAAACTATCTTTTTGTGATAAACATTTCAAAAATTGACGCGTTCGCAGGATTTGAACCTGCATCCTCTGGGACACCGGCCCAGATGCTTTGTCCAATTAATTTAAAGCAGTTCTCACAAATAGCGCTTCCAACAATGCAGTAGTTGGTAAAAAATGATAAACACTCACTAATTCGGCGCATTCGCAGGGCGCGATTTAGCTTAATTGGACAAAGCATCTGGGCCGGTGTCCCAGAGGATGCAGGTTCAAATCCTGCGAACGCGTCAATTTTTGAAATGTTTATCACAAAAAGATAGTATCAAAATAACTAGCGGACGAAGCCGCGAGTAAAAACTAGTATCCTTTAAACTCGAAAGTACTCTCTGCAGTAGGTCTCTACGACGTAACTACTAATAATCGTCACTGGCTCGGTACCATATACAGGGGAGGCCTATGTCCTATGTGTGAAACACCAGTGGGAATACTTACCCATCAGTTTGCGGCACAGCCACGAGGCAGCACAATTCAGTCGCGGTACCAAGCTCTGTCAAAACGAAGGTACTTTCTCCAGTCGGTCGCTGTGACGTCACTAGGAACAACCTGAAACATACATTTCACCGTTTTCATCATAATCGAAATCAATTTATTACAACCTAAAAATAACAGCGTCAAAATTCAGTTACATCTCTATAGCAGGCATCAAACAACACCGCCCTCTTAAATTCAGTCAATTTTCTGTGCAACTCGATTTAGCGCGTGCAAAGGCCGAACCATCGGTGACTTAGCGAGTAAGTTGGTCCTGGCGCGCGGCGCCGCGACAGCCGCGGCCGCCGGCGGCGCGACACGTACTCGTCCGGCACGCTCATAAGAGACTATCATGCTATAAAACCCAGAAAAAGATCGTCTTCTTTAAATGAAGGATCCTGTGATGTCACTCTGGCCCCCCTTTATTTCTAAACGAGACTCACCGTCCGCAAGTGAGCGCCAGCGCCACCCTCTGTATATCTTCCAAAGGCTCGAGAGCTGCCACGGCGCAGGCCGCGCCCCCCACCACCTCTTGCACCTTCACCGTCCACAGCAACGCACACGTCGATGCACTGGAATCGTCATCAAACATATTAATTTTTTTTATTTATTTATTTCGGTATACCCTTGCCTTATAATATGTCTAGTTACAATTACACTTATATAATAGCAACACAGTACACATTATACCCTGTCGTTAAGGTGTTGCAAATGGTATAATAAACAAAGTAGGTATAACGTACATGTCAAGATTTAGCGTTATTTTGTAATGTTTTGTGAGCCTGAAACTTTTTCGTTCAGGTATTCTTCAATGGTATAATAGCATTTTTTTGTTAACAGTTTTTGAGTTCATTTTGGAATTTTTTGGGGTTAGTTTCTTTTTGTAGGTCTTTAGGTAGGTGGTTGTATGTTCTTATTATCATATACTCCGGTCCTCGTCTAACTATTTCTAATATTGGCTCCGGGGCTATTAGTTGGTTTTTTCTGCGAGAGTTTGTGTTATATGTAAATAGTTCTGGATTTTTCTTGACAAATGTTTCCATCCGACTTCAAGAAAGAGGTCAATCGCCAAATCGCACTCGGCTGACTTGTTGGCTTCTAAAGATAGGGATGAGTCACAATACTGTTAGGTTCAAAGATCTTTATTGTTATATCACAAGAAACATATCGTCTCACCTATGTGATAATCTTAAATACTACATTATAGTAACGTGCATGTGGTCGTCACGGACGATTTACTGTATTTTAGCGGGTGGCATTTTCTAACTGAGCGCTGCCGTAGCTCGGATGACACGTTAAATTGTAGGTCCCGGTTGTTTTACCGTTTAGCCATGTCAGAGGCCTTCAGGCGGCCTAAAAACTCTGACACCAGGGCTAGCCTCCCGGCCTACATGCACTTAGTTACTTACTTTTATCAATATATTATTAGACATAATCTAATTAATTAATCAATCTATTATAAGACGGTCGTTTGAATTTTAGCGCCAAATATTTAAATTATAAACTAGTTCAAAGTGGCGCTAGTGATAAGTAACTTTGCTTTATCGTTCCTGTCGACGTACATTCATAAAACAATTTAAATTACAATCTCATTTAAAAAATAATAATTAAACCTATACAACTTTAAAGCGATAACTTATTCAAATAAAACATTAATATTAATTTATTTTAGGTGAAACTTGTGTGAAAATAATAATTAAGTACATGAGCTAATGACAAGACAAGGGCTTCATCATCGCCAAAATATTGCGTAAGTTGAAACGTAAGCTGATTGTAAAACTTAAATTAAAAAAGAAAAGAGGAATGTCAGATTGTTGATTTAAGTACTCACGAGTAGACGGCGAGGCGGCCCGCGGAGTCGCCGACCCAGATTCGGTTCCCGACGCGGCACAGCGCGCTCACCAGCACGGGGTCTGACTTATCTGGACACACACAAAATACACTCAAAATAGTCGTCAAATAGAATTAATGATAGTTTTTTTTAACGGGCAAAAGTGCCATTATTAACTACAATAATGAAATAATTGCATGGCCATATTGTCACATTCATCATCATCCATCCATCAGCCATAGAATGTCCACTGCTGTAAATAGGCCTCCCCTATGGATCTCCAATAAGACATGGAAGCGGCTCGCATCCACAATTGCTTGTTGTCAATTTAATATCATCAATATCTAATTAATTTGAGTTAGTTTTTCATATAGCAGGTGACCCGGTTGAGGCCACTGACTCGGTTGAGGCCATTTTGGTATCAAAATTATTGCATAAATGGTAATCATAAACAATGTAACAACATAAATGACTGCCTTGGTGGCTCAGTGGTTAGTGACCCTAACTTCTGGATCAAAGAGGCGTGGGTTCGATCCCCACCCAGGGCAAATATTTATGTGAATAACATAAGTGTTTGCCCTGTGTCTATGTATTTAAAAATAAGTATATGTAGTATATCAGTAAGCCGTGGTGGTCTAGAGGTAGTGACACTCGCCTTACAATCGTGAGGTCGTGGGTTCAAATCCCGGTCCCGTACCAATGAGTTCTTTGGAATTTATGTACGGAATTTCACACCACTGGCTTGTCGGTGAAGGAAAACATCGTGAGGCAACCTGCATACGTCTGTAGAAGAAATTCGGATGGCGTATGTGAATCCACCAACCCGCACTGGGCCAGCGTGGTGGATATGGCCCAAACACCCTTCGTGGGTAGGCCTATGTCCTGCAGTGGACTATTAAAAAGGCTGGTAAGTACAGTTACAGTATATCAGTCTCTGATAGCCATATCACAAGCTTTGCTTAGTTTGGAGTGAGAGGCCGTGCGTAAGATGTCCCAAAAATATTTATTATTTATTTATTATAAATATAGTTTGTGTTAATCTCAAATTATTATTTTTTTTAAATATTATTTAAACATTATATTGTCTGATTAATCGTTAAAGTTCAAGGTAACCACAAATTATAACAAGATGGCCATAACCGGGGTACCTGCCCTACTTAGCCACAAGTTACGGACATTGACGCATCGGTTGTGGCCATCTAAGTGTATTTTTTGGCCACTTTGAGTTTTAATGATTGTGTAGACAATAATTTTAATGTTTAAATCATATCAAAAAAACTTTGATATTCACACAAACAAATGATGTTACATTGTTTAAAATCTATTTATGCAATCATTTTGACAACAAATAGCATTAAGTGGCCAAAACCGGGGCAATAGCCACAACCGAAGCATCCTTACTATAACATTGTAAATCCGAAAGTGGGTTTCTCTCTTTTTCACGCAGCAACGGAGCAACGTATGGACTTGATTTCTGGCTTGGCTTGGAAGACGGAAAGTGACACAAGTGACACACGAACAAAAGCTAGTATATATGTAGCTATTTTCTACTGTTTTTCTTGCATTACAAAAAAGTTTTAAAAAGGACATGTCCACAAAATGTATGGAGACTGGTATAATAATAATCAAAAATTCGAACCACAACACTCGTTACATTTCGAGAAAGTTCATATTTTTCTGAGTCTATTACATCAGTTAAAACCAAAAAAGTGCCCTTCGTTTTTTTTTTAAATTAATTTTGAATTTATTAGGATAAATAAATATATATGACTCAATAGGTAGTTTATCTCTATCAAACCTGGTTAAGTAACCTCCATTATTGTTAAACAGAAGCATTATTACCAATTAGACACAGTTTTTTAGTGTTTTTTGTCACATTGTACCTACTAACTGGTCACACTGATAGGTTATGATTTTTAATTTTAGCAAATTAAGATATGAATGTGGAAGAATCAGCTACGAATGCAAGTAAAATAACGATAGAAGCACTTTATCATTGCTAAACTAGAAAAATACAAGGCTGTATTATTATTTTTCATACAATTAATTTTTTACATTTAAAAAAAATGGAGGGTTAAAAAAATCAAAATGAAATATTTTTGAGAAGCCCACGTATCAAGCTTTCAAATAATGTATATATCATCATGGTTCGATTTTACTCTGAATAATATACCACTTGTGGACGTCACCTTTCTAAGTCTGAGGACAATACATGAATGTAGGTGGATTCCGTCATTTACCTGGTGGAGTCCTAACAGTGTGGTGGTGCGTGAAGCTGGTCCTGGTGGTGAGCAGTGCGTGCACTCGCTCCGGCTCCCCCCCGCCGTACCACACCTCCCACCCGCGCCCCGCACCCTCTGAAAACAAAACGCCGTTCAATCAGGAAATGAGGAAAGCCGTAGAAGAAACAAAATTACCGATATAATCCAGCGAGATTGGCAAGTTGTCATGTCAGTGAGCACGACACAGAGCATGGAAGACTGATGATTATCTACTTTCGATACCTAGTCTATTCCTGGCAGAGACCGGCCGCGTGGTGCTGTGTACCTGGCAGATAGACGCGCGCCCCGTACTCGGTCTCCGGTGTATACGTGGCAGACAGACGCGCGCGCGGGTCGCGTTCTGCAGCGCGGTATACTCGGTCTCCGGTCTATACCTGGCAGACAGAAGCGCGCGCGGGCCGCGTTCTGCAGCGCGGTGTACTCGGTCTCCGGTGTATACCTGGCAGACAGACGCGCGCGCGGGCCGCGCCCTGCAGCGCGCTGTACTCGGTCTCTGGTGCATACCTGGCAGATAGACGCGCGCGACGGCCGCGGCGGCGGCGGGGCGCGCGCAGGCCGCATCCTGCAGCGCGGTGTACTCGGGCGCGGCCACGCACGACACGAGTGCGGCGGCCGAGGGGCGCAGCCCAGGCGCTCCGGCCCAGCAGCGCCGCATCGTCTCCAGGATGTTGCACGGGTACTCCAGGTCCTGCCGAAGACGACCTCTTTATTCTAGCTGTTCAAGTACTCACGTAGTAATACTTTGAAAATACAGCAATGTTAATGCTTAGGGGCATGATTTTTCAACTTCGCACGGCTACGTCGTATACGGAACTTGTAAGGAGCACTCGCAACTTCCATAAACAATATAGACTAGAGTATTTTCATACAATATGTCAAATTTCCCAGGCGTTCGAAGTTGAAAAATCCGGCCCCGGGGATCGTTTTTTGAACTTCGCACGGTTTGGTCGTATACGAAACTTGTATGTGCTCCATACTTCCATACTTCCATAGGCAACAAAGAGAGAATCTCTTTGTTGCGAATAACGTATACGTTCCTAGGCGTTCGAAGTTCGAAAAAACGGTCCCCAGGTTTTCACTTCAGCCGGCACTTCCGGAGTACAACCCGTTTTTTTTCGTTTAATTGACGCATACCTACTGATCATTTTAGTTTGATAGTATTACGTTAATGATTATTATATACTACGGGACTAATCGCGCAGTAAAATTACGAGATTTAGTGCGCGATTAGTCCCGTAGTATAAAATAATAATGTGTTCAAATCGAGAAAGTTTAAAAACAACAACAATATTACGTTTTTATTATGCAAGCCCCGGAACGTAAAAACTTACTTAAATATGGAATAACTGATAATGGCTGTTAATTCAAAGCAATGAAAAATAATTCCGCAAAAAGCGCAAGAATTGGAAAATGGCCGATTTGAGATTTCATTTAGCACCTATCTGACATTTCGAGTTGGCAACCCTGGACATGATCCGTCCCGTCCGTCATCCGTCAGTCACCAAACATCCGTCCGGCGCTTCGCACGCGTTTGCTTCTACATTAAGTCAGTGTATTTTTATCCTCTAAAATTGCTGAAATCTGCTTAATACAAGAATACACACACTTTCATCGTCCATGTTCTAAGATACGTACAATCTCTTATCTTCCACGAACCCGCAGTGTGCGAACAAAATCAATAACTATTTTGTTTACCTACTCTTAAAACCGTAAACATACGCAAATAATAGGGCGCATAATCGGTCAGCCGAGCGGTGCGAACATTGAAGTAGACATTAAACATCATTGGGTGCGAGCCGTACCTGTGTGTTATAGTACTTAGGTACTGAAGTAATAATAATTCGTAAGTATATAAAAAAAAAATATGTTATTTTTTTCATAAATGCCAGTATAAGTAGGTAGGTATGTAAGGATTGATTATGAAAATCGTAGGTGTATAGGTATGTGTAACATTTATCAATCATAACACACATTATCATATTGACGTGTATTAAAGAAAAGTTGGTTTTGAATTACATTTTGATATTCTAAAAGAGGTTGAAAAAAACTGTTATTTTAGCTTATTTCGAACAACTCCATAAAATTAAAATACATATTTAAATCGTAAAATAACGTGAAATTAAGACTGAATTCGCTTGCGTACAAAATCAATCAAAATAGATTACCTACGTGACCTTGACCGGTATATCGAGCCCAATAAACACGGAACGACCAAATCATCCACCACAGTTGACTGAGGGAGCCACAGTACTGTTCTCTGGGACGACTCTCCAGCTGGCTGTAGATTTTTTTGCAACCTCATTTATCCAACTGGATGTATAAATATTGCTCGGTGCTTTTAGGATCATGTGATACCATAATGTTTGTGTTTAGAGGGATTATTACGTGCGATAGAGATAGCTGTGACACTCTAGAGCCGTCTCATTCACTTTTTAGCTCACAAATATTATAATTTGTTGTTTTCATTTGTAAAATCATTTTCTATTATTTTTTTTTAATAATGGCCATGGTGAAACTTTTTCTATCAGCGAGCTAATTTTTGCGAAAAAGTTACAGTCAATATAAATTTCTGTAAATTCTGTAAAATTACTCCCACTTTTCATTACTCCCACACAATAGCCTTAAATCCTAATCTACTGCTGTGACCCTAAAACACATAAATCAATTTTTTTTTAAATAAATAGTAAATAACTAAAGTACTGATGACCGTAGGGTCGAAAAGTTATCGAGAGGCACGTACCGGCAAGCGCAGCGTAAGACGTCCACCCATAAGGTGGACGGATGACCTCATCGCCGCAGGCTCGTGCTGGATGCAACCGGTCTTATTGTAGATCTAATACGGGAGGCTTATATAAATCAGTAGACGTCCTATGGCTGATGAATAGATGAATAAAATTATAGTACAGCTATTAGCAAAACTACTATTTAAACTTGCGTTTTCAGGCTAGCAAAAATGCAGTTGTACTATCTGCAGCAACCAAAAACGCTTGAAACTTTGGCAATGGCCGGAGTCGTAGACTGGATCACCATACAAGCGGAGGACTTGATGACGACAATATCACAACTCAAATGTCAAACCAAAGCCCAAGAAATGCTGTCTCGGCGGATCGCAACTATTCAACACCATATGGAGAACAATATGCCCAAACAGTTTTACGACGAATTGACACCGAAATTGATGAAAGCAATAATAGAACTGCTGAAGAAAACTAATCAACTATCGAAAAATAATAATCGAACGTACCTTTATACTATGAATAAAAAATTTGACAACGTAATCAGTCGAATGATAGAAACAGTATTAACTAAAAACCTAACTGCCATTGTAGTACTCGACGAACGTATAATAGACGATGATTCCGTTAAAATTGAATATAACACATGGGATATTTTTAAAAATTCATTCTTGTCCCAAGCGCACACGCTTTCCGGACTTATGCATTTGAAACTAAGAAGTCACGCGACAGAGGCAGATATAATTTCGATGATCAAACAGCTTCCCAATCTGAAATCTTTAAGCATACTTGTTGCCACCAAAAATATTGCAAAATGTATCGCGGACAACTGTAAACTGATCGAGAAACTCAACATATCATACAATGACAACATTAAAGACAAACACATCGACATAATTACTCAACTACGCTATTTAAAACACGTGAATTTGGACTCTACCGCAGTAACCAAAAAAGGGATCGCGAGACTTCTATTATGTTCTGTTTCGATGGTTCACAATAACACACACTTTACCGTTGAAAGAAAAAGCAATTTATTCACAACACTAAAATAGTATGTCTAGGCGGGTGAATGTAACGCCACCGCGAGCTAATTTTTCTACTGGCGCCATCTATGATATTTTTTCTGAACTAAAATTTATTACGTGTTAATTTGATTTAGACAGTTCTGAAAATATTGAATGCATTTACGCTGGTGAGGTAACATTAATAGAATCGGCATTGGAATACATCGCTTCAGCTGAAAAAGTTGAAAAACAATTTAAGTTAACAACTTACAACAGCTGCCATAAGACAACCGCTAACCAACTGAAGCTGGTGGTCAAGACGTGTCCTAGATTAAATACAGTCAAGCTCACTGGTAATCACACATCACACGACTACCTGCTGCCTCTTCGTGATTTAACCAATTTACGTCATTTCACTGTACGTGATTTCGATTTTTATTCCATTGGAGTGAAAGACGTCTTAGAAGCGATAGGAGGAGGTTTAGAACAGTTGGGTTTCTATTTCGTTAAAACGATAGATTTAAACGCGCTGTCTTGTATTTTTCGAACATGTCCTAATTTACAAAGCTTAACTCTGTGTGGATGCTATTTTACGGATGATACCTTGCATGAAGTCAGAATAGAGCCACTCAAATATTTGAAAAAGATAACTTTGACTACAAGTGCTAGGAAACCCTCAGATGATCAGTTGACATTTCTCCTCTCGTATTGTCCAAACGTAGAATTTTTAGATACAAGTGAATCACTTATCCTAGATAGTCGCATTTTGGTTCCACTGCTGGAAGGTGGACACTTGATGCATTTGAAGGAATTGAAATTATACAAAACAGTATTAACGAAGAAAGTGATAGATCTAATTGTTCAGAACTGCGTCTGGAAACCCGAGGTGATACTCACTAGGTAATTAATGGGTATTCAGTAAAAATATTCGATAAATGTGATTTAGAATGCCCAATAACCATTAGAAAGAACCTATTCAACTCAAATCTCATGAAAATACCTCGGTTTGCTTTGGAAAGCCAGTTAACGTGGAACACTCGTATTGAACACGTAAAAAGTAAATTGGTAGCACAGTGCGGCGCGCTCCGCAACATTGCACAGTGTTTACCAAATAAACTGCGATTTACAATTTATAATGCAGTGGTAAAACCTCATTTATCATAATTGATTGAAGTCTGGGATTCTGCTTCAAAAACAAGGTTAGGTAAACTTCAACAATTGCAAAATAAAATCATTAAAATATTGTTCAATTACTTACCACTATTTAACACCAACGAAAAACTTTACAATGATACTAAAATAATGAAAACAACACAAAAAAACGTTGCAAATATACCTAGCATATGTATGTTCATTAGAAAAACTATTCACAGGAATATCCCTACTAACATCACGTTCACAAAGCGTAAACAAGTGGTCGAGCAGCGGAATCGTCACGCGAGTTACCTTGTCATACCAAGACATAGAACTAATTACGGCAAAACAATGCCTGCCAACCCTACTGTTGAAGGAGCACAACTCTTTAATAAATTACCCTTTAAATGTTGAAGGAAGTAGGTACCTACTTAGTATTAAAAAGTGTTTTTGAAGTCGGTAGTCACTAGTCAGGTTATTTTGTTTATTAAGTTATAATATTTATTGCTTTATCACGAATTTTTGGTTTTTTGTGTTTATATTTATGTACTGAGTGTGACGACGATATATTAAAATGTTAATTAAGTTATTTTTATCGTGTAAGCGACAGAAATGTCTTGAATGATTGATGAAATTCTTTAAACCTAATAACAGTATCATGACAACATTTAAAAATAATCTATGTACCTAATTATAATAATTACCTAGGTAATTAAAATAATTAACTTAGGTATTAATTATTTAATTAACACGCTTCAAAATATCAATACTTATGCAGATTTATAGCCTTATAGGTAATCAATTAGCATCCTTTTAGGGGCTTATTCTGTACATCAAAACTAACAACTATAGTTGTAAGACTTTTATCAAATTTTAAAAAAAAATGCAGTTCCCTTCTCAGAGCAAATAAAAAAATCAAGAGAGAATGTTGTGAACAAACAAGTAAAGCCAACCAAAACTACGCATCGCCGTGTACAGACAATTACACACACATCAACGTACAAGGAAACTACGCCTTGGCTTGTCAGTCGAACTATGGCGGCGCAACAGCGACGCACTCACACATGTATAAAAAACCGGCTTTACTTTGGTACGAGAGCCCACGACCAAAATTTTTGTCTCATAGCAATACAGCCAAAACCGCATCAAATCGATAGATACGATTATCCTGAACTCGAAAATACCAATATCAGACATTTTCCGCGTAGCGTTTGATCTGACCGAATTTTCAAAATTGTCAAAGAATTTTACCGAACTGCATCATAGCAATATGTCTGATTTGCAGACTGTAGTTGAATGATAGTTCTGAGATACCGGAAACATATTTTTCAGACGTTAGTGGTGTAACGAAAACCCGTAAAATCACTTAAAAAAATTAAAAATGAGACAAAAAAAAATGTCTCATAGCAGTAGGTACGTCTGAAAATCTTTTTTATTAGTAAATTTTGGTTATTTGATGCGAACAAAACAATTTTCAGACGGAAATGTGAACGCATTAAATTTTGAGACCGTTTTGAAAATGTTAACAAATTTTACCGATCGGTATCATAGCAATATGTCTGAAAATTGTTGGACATGATAAAATAAGTTGTCCACATGTGCAAAAAATTTATATCAGACAAATTAAGTGTAGCACCTTCTCTATCAGACAACTTTTCGATACTCAGATATCATTTAAAAATCGTATTGAGGCATCTTGAATTCTCTGTTACAAACCAATGAATACGTTGCGACCCTGAATTCATTAGATGATAATTAACAAAGAATAAACCCGAAACCGTAACATTGAAGTTGAAGGACTGAAATAAATCGCACAAAAGGAAACTGGGATGAAGTTGAAAAAAAAACAAAGAAAGGGCAGGAGCGTAACAAGCGCTGAGGCTGTTGAAATTAAATACTGATTGATTTGATAGTTTTGGTTTTATTTATAGCACACTTGAGTAACTTTTACAAAAGAAATAAGTAATGACATCTGTCATCTGTCAAAGTACATATAATAGACAAGGGAGATTCTTGAATATCTATGAAGGCTGAGATGAGATGATATGAAAAAAACATTTAACAGAGGCGTCGGCCAGGCGACTCCGAAACGTTATTTTCGTTTTTGGGAGTATATGCTACACTTTAAGTGTCTGAAAACAGGTTTTTGGTAATCATTGCCATGCAATACGAAAAGTTAAAAAAAAATTTATCCGTATTGCTATGATACAGGTCGGCTAAATTTGTTGACATTTTCAAAAATGCGCTCAGGCTATGTGCTACGCGCAAAATGTCTGAAAACAAACTTTTTCGTAATACAATTATAAAATTTATGTACATTTTCACTATCAGACGTATTGCTATAATACCGACTGCCTTTTTTTTCTGACACAGCAGAAATGGCCTCCCACGCAGTTGCTACACTTTCGACCGTTACTACACACCTAGTCGGGTTCAGAATCATACAATCTAACGATTTTATAGGGTTTTTGCCGTATTGCTATGAGACATGGTTTTGGTCGTGGGCTCTGACGACGTTCCCTTTTGATTTTTTTATTTGCTCTGAGGTTCCCTTGAAAAATATCGTTCACCCTCTACAAAATGTATGGAGCAGCTGTTTTTTTTTTTAGTTTTGACAAAAGTCGCAGAATATAAGTTGTTAGTTTTGATGTACAGAATAAGCCCCTAAAATTGGAATTTAATGGAATTTATTTTACACATTCTACAAACCATTGTTTCTTTATCCCCTGGAAGAGACTAGTCATCGAAAATTCGCAACACAAGGAATCCTACAGCAATGACTACAGTATTAAGGAACAAACATAAATATATAGGTAGTATTTTAAAATCTAATGTCAAACTGATTAAATCAATCAAGTTCAATATTATTCAATATCTTTAAGTTGTTATTTTTATGTCACTTTTGTTTAGACTTAAATACTGTTAAATACTATGTTCAGCATATTAAATACTGTTAAATACTATGTTCAGCATATTATTACTGGTTGCAAATAAAAAAAATTTTTAATTACAATTTTTTTTTTAATGAGTTAAACTCACCTAATCGCATTCTGGTTTTTCAATTTCGAGGTGACCAAATTACTACAGTTTTGAAAGCGATTTCTTTCACCATACTATGCGTCCGTTTGCTCGTAAAACGTAGAAATGTTGTGGTCAAGTGCTCGGAGATGAAATCGATCGGCCGCTTGCTCGTGCCAAAGTTAAACGTTAATAAAACCAGGATAAGTTGTATGAATGAATATACATTGTATATAGGTACAGACCTATAAGAGTAGAAACCAAGTTACTGTTTCGTTACTTATAATAATTACCTACATTATATTTTTATATCATGTCAGACATTAGATAGCAGCCTGGGTATAAGCCTAGCAGTTAACCAGTTTATAAGTATTTATTCACTGTTTTCATATTTATTTATTTTACAAAATGTACTCACATAAGTGTTGTATAATATATACTTTAAATAAATGGATCTTTATTTATCTATTCTTATGAAACTAGCGTGAGGATTCATTATTAAAATTTATATGAACACCGGATACAACTCACGATTATTTGAGCGGTCGAGCCGCTATGCGTCCGACCGGTTTCAGAGTAGTTACGCACTCAGTGCGCGGGCGTCCGTTGTCGGAGGCGCGCGTATTCCCTGAAGAAAGAGTACTAACTACTCTGAAACCGGTCGGACGCATAGCGGCTCGACCGCTCAAATAATCGTGAGTTGTATCCGGTGTTCATATAAATTTTATTCTTATGAACATTCAGGTACATGTGTGGAGTGACAAGAATGGATAAGATTAGAAATAACAAGATTATTTTTTGCAAAAATTAACATGACCGACATCACCCGTGTACAGAATTCGCGAATATTTCGTATGGATCGATGTAGCATTTTTCACATTATTGTTGATTTATCAAAAATGGCTCAGCCAATTTCGATAAAATTTAAATGGGACCAATTTCGAAGTATACTCTTTCCAATAAAAAAAGAATTATTGAAATCGGACGACTACGAAAAAAGTTATGCGTGGTTATACATAAAAAAATATATATACGCGTCGAATTGTATACCTCCTCCGGTGGCTCTTCGGTCAAAAATAAAATAAAATAAAACAAATGAATATGGAGGAAGTCTGAAAGTAGCGCCAGTGACTGAGAAATTAAAGAGTGGCAGGCTATCTTGGTATGGGCATATCATGAGACGGGAAGAGACATGTCACGAAAAGAACCCATGATGGTAAGCGGCAGAAATTATTTAATTAATTGTTTATTGAGATATAAACGAATAACACCATTTACATTTCTTTTTTATTTATTTAACCTGTACTGTCCCACGGCTGGGCAAAGGTGTCCCCCAATTCCTTCCATTCCTTTCTGTGTTGTGCTACGTCCGTCCAATCCTTTTTAAACGTGAGTCGTATGCACCCAGCCAGATGGGCAAAGGTCTCAACGGCATGGGTTCCTCTGTCCAGTCGACCCCGAGGCCGTCCTCCAACAGGATGGCGCGACCATTTACATATATCTCACTAAATAATTACAAGAAATAGTGTTTGAGAATAAAATTAAATTAAAAAGAGTACAATTATTACTAGAAAATGGGAGGGGACGACCAAAAAAAGTGTGGATGTTTTGTGTGAAAGATGATATGCGAAAGAAAGAGTTGATGATGAGATGACGTATCCTAGTGGGATAAGGGCAGAATGATGATTATGAACCTACAGTTACGGTAATGGTATCTGTGCAGTTCCGTATTCCGTCTTCACACAAATGGTCAGAACGCGAATCACACCTACGCGCCTCGGAGTTCAGGGGCGCCTCTGAGGGCTAAGTGCGCGGCAACGCGACGTAAAAGTAATTCGATTATGATTTGCAATGCTCCCACTTGGCACTCGGTATAATTATACAACAGTCGCAGTGAGGGCTCCCTCCACTTGGATCCACAGCTCAGCTCTACTTGTGGATCCGCGGATACCTTTATCTCCTCTGAGCGTCGAAGTGACGAACGAACATGTGGTTTGTAATCAGTAGGTTGTTTGTATTCAGAGGCCTTCAGGCGGCCTAAAAACTGACACAAGGGCTAGCCACCCGGCCTATACGAACTTACTTACTTACTTAATCAGTAGGTAGGTAAGCGTGCGATTTACCTACCAGCCCTAGCGCGTGTTACGTACTGAGTGGCCACTACTGTAGGTATTTATTTCAAGGACATGGCCGAGTCGCAATACTGCATAGATACCATTATTGTACTACAACCAACGACGTTTGTTATTACTTTATTGACTGCTGTCATTGAACAGCTACACTTGAGGTAAAATGTTTGCAAATATGATACCCTATATTACCTATACTGATATTCACTATCTGGATCCCAAAGATAGGAAGATAAGTCAATAACATATGTTACAAGTAAATATTAGGCATATACTTAGGTACGAGTAGGTATGTTGCAATAAATGAAATAAGATAAAGAACAAAACGTTTTGTTACTATTTCATGCAACAACGGATCGTCTTGATTTTTTGACATGGATAGGATAGGACGGATAGTGATATTATGGGCTACTTTTAATACTGAAAATAATAAATGTTTCCTAACGCACGGAAATCAAAATATCACGCGGGCGAAGCCGCGGGCAAAAGCTAGTATTATTATAAGTAGAATTATCGGCCAAGTGCGAAGTAGCGAATGGGAGCCCGCATTAAATATATTGTCAAATATTTATATTCTATCTATTCAGACGCCTCAAATATTCACAGTGTATTAAGTTGTAATTAACTTGAAAAATAAATCATTAAAATAAGATACGTGTATTAAGTGGGGCTCTCATATAGTACGGAACCCTTGGTGCGCGAGTTCGACCCGCACTTGGTCGAATATTTGAACTTCGCACGGTTTGGTCGGAAACGGAACTTGTATGGAATGGAGTTTTCTCAACTTCCATAGACAACATACACCTCCATAATATCTCAAAGTTACGTTAATAAATAAATATTATGTTCGTAAGAGTTCGAAGTTCAAAAAACGATTCCCAGTCAAAAATTAAGTATACTATAATTTGTGCCCCTAGTTTCCATGACACGAAAACGATATTTAAAAATGTTGTGTCACTGTCATCCGTCGTAATTGATCCAGCCGTCAGACGCAATGTTGCCAACATAGCACTTACAGTACTAGATCTAGAAATGTTTTCGCATGTCTGGCACTGAATTAACTTTTAGCACTTAAACTAGTACTATTTAAACAGAATTTTTTTGCAACAAAACGCAGGCACGCGCAGATTAACAAAACGCTACTGTTTTATACATTCACTTCTTCATATCCGAACAGAAAAGCTATAATTAGGAAGTTTCCCATGTTCTCTATTTTATTTTTAGAAATCACACTAAGTTTGCAATAAATTATGGTGTTTTTATTTTTCAAATATCTTTAAAAATGTCGTAGTTATGAATTTTTAAACATGACAGTATGAAATAAAAAATCCCCGCGATGGATTTATGCGTGTGACGTCATAATTTTCTGAAGCCACGCATGGGATAGGCGCAATTAAGGAAATAAAAAATCGGTCAAGCGCAAGTCGGTCTCACTCACGAAGAGTTCCGTACCGTATGGAAGCCCTTAACATATTTTATTTTAAGTATTTATTTATTTTTGATATACAACTTAATATTCTGTGAAATTTATTCTTATAAATCAGTTGACACAGGTTATTCCAGGGCTTTTATTTTTAATTCCAAAAATGACAGATGTCGAAGTGACAGCTGTCAAACTTAAAATTAGATTATTACTTATAAGCAAATATAATTATCCCTAATCACAAAAATGGTATGGTTCATCCTAGTGCAAATTCTAGAATATGGCAATGTCACTTTGAGATATGTTATTTGGGAATTAAAAATATAATAGTCGTCATTGCACTAATCACTAGTATTTTATAAGATCAATTAACATTAGGCTGTTAACACCAGTGTGTACACCAGTTCTGGATAACCCTGTATAAGGGATTAGGCCAATAGTAAAATTTGGTTATAACTTAACAATTATTGTGATTAAGAATTATATTTACCTGTGCAAATGTTTACTAAAATGTATAGGTACTTGTGAGGTCTACTTTTCGGAGAACTACTAGTTAATAGTTACAGAAAAATGTAAAAACCGCAGTACACTAGATACTCATTTACTTCATTTACTCGCGACCAAATTTTTCATACATGCTGATTTTTTATTCGCAATATTTAGGTTATTATTTAATTTATTTAATTTAATTTATTTAATAACTAAAACGGCACAATAGTTACCACTTACATTAGTTACGAACAATCAATTAATTACACAGGTTATACAAATTAGTTGGAAAATTCTTACAAAATTAATAATTACATATAATCAAATAATCAAATCAAATAAATGTCAAATAAGAATAAAGATACAATTTGGCGCAGTCATAATTAGAACTAAATCTTACATACCTAAAATACTTCATTCAAATTCATCTTCCACTACTGTCACCTTACACGTCTTCTTCTCGCAGTAATTCAGACACACAGACAAAATATCTTTCCATTCATCCGCAAACAGATCGCATTCGGGTGTCACAGTCAAAAGATTGTTGAGGGCATTCAGAACATGTGGAATGGGAGAAGTGGCACGTGCTTTGGTTCGGCAAGGCGGGACAGAAAACAACCGGGAACACTTGCGACGAGGACAGTTACCGAGATCAGGAACCCTAAAACACGCTAGCTCATTAAATAGATTTGGAGCATCGACTTTGCCATGGAGGATCTTCGTCATCGTCAGATTTTTTTCCCGCCGAAATGGTTATGGTTATGATTATGGTTAGTCCCATAGTAAATTTTGATCACAGCATAATTACGAGTACAATGATATCATAGAACGTATTCGTGGCTTAGAAAATAACCGAAATAGAATGAAGCACTTTATTTCCATTGACTGCCTCGGTGGTTCAGTGGCTAGTGACCCTAACGTGTGGATCAAAGAGGTGTGGGTTCGATCCCCCAGCCAGGGCAAATATTTATGTGATGAACATAAGTATTTGCGCTGTGTCTTGGTGTTATTTAGTTACTATCTATATAAGTATGTATTTAAAAATAAGTATAAATAAAATAAATAAATAAATAATGTAGTATATCAGTCTCTGGCAGGCATATCACAAGCTTTGCTTAGTTTGGGGTCAGAGGCCGTGTGTAAGATGTCCCAAAATATTTATTTATTTATATTTCCTTCCTCTCGCCTAACCCACGACGCGGCTTCAGGGAGGTGTGACGTCACACGCATAAATCTGAAGCAGGGCTTTTTGGTTACGTGCGGTTATGTTAAAACATCCGTAACTCCGTCATATATTAATATATGTATTCGAATAATTATTTTACTGTACCTCATATGTTTCTAACGTCCTTAATACTAAATCCATATTTTATTTTTTTGTCAGATGGGAAACTTACCTACTTATTGAACCAATAGGCTCGATTATAGAGGCGCCAGCGTAAATTTAATAGCAATTTTTACGTCTAAAGTAAAAAAGAAACAGAACTATGCTATTTAGCTATTATAATTACGATGGCGCCTCTGTAATCGGGCTATTTTGCAACTTTTAATCAATTTAGGACTATTTAAGATGTCAATGCATTTAGCACTCATTTGAAATATCGAGTTGGCAACCCTGGTTAAATGTCAGTCATCATTCAGTCTAGTTCAGTCTCCCTCTAAAAATTGATTTGTTTGTTTAAAAAAGTTTTTAATGTGATTGTTTTCGTCTTGTAAAATTATCCCACTGAATACACACAGTTTATTCTTCCATGTTCTAAGATAGGAAGGTACCTACTTAGACCTACGATCTCTCATCCACGGTTCCACAACGCCCACAGAGTGTGTGCAAAAACATTAACATATTGTGTCTACCTACTTAAATTGTAAAAATTACCAAAAACTTAGTGTGAGACACATTCCTACATTAAAGAGGACAAAAATAATTCGTAAGTTAAAGAAACATTTTATTATTTTAGTTTTACTATCGACCTTTCAACCGGTTAGAGCGCTTATTCACGTAAAACATGTAGGTATGTACGTCGCGGCGCATAATGTTTATTTAATCTATGTATATAACATTCAATACACAAAATGTTTCATTTGTGCACGCATAATGTTCAATGCATAGGATATTCAATGCTCTGAATGTAAAGCAAAATTGATATGAAAACATAAAATACTGCCTAATGTATGTGATCACTATCACTAAATAACATAGTATAAAACAAAGTCGCTTCCCGCTGTCTGTCCCCATGTGTGCTTATATTTTTAAAACTATGCAACAGATTTTGATAAACTAGGAGCCGCCACTGACAGCCCACTATGTCGCAGCTGTTTGCAGGATAACTGTAGAACATGTTCTGTGGCACTGCAATGCCACAGAAGACACTAGAATAGCTAACGGATTGCATAATACCTCTGCATTATCATCCACATCGCCATCATCTCATTCACCATCTAAGCTACTGGAGCAGTTATGCCAGCGGCCCAGAGCCACGCTCCTTTATTTTAAGGAGCTGGGCTGGCTCGGGTAGATGCTGGAGGGGGAAACGCACAAAACACCCCATGCGGGACGTCGGTGCGTGACTTATCGCCCCCAAATCAAATTAGAATTAGAACAGATTTTAATGCAGTTTTTTTTTAATAGATAAAATGATTCAAGAGAAATGTTTATATATATAATACACCGGTGTGAAGCCGGGGCAGGTCTCTAGTGTTATGATAAATAAATGTTACATATACTTTATGGAATTTCTTTCACATAATCAATCGCTTAAAAGCTTTATAGCATAAGCGCTTAAAAGGTTTTAATTTGTTCACCTTCACTGGTGGGTACAATGCTTGAGCTTTAATAAACAAGATCAACCAAATTATCTACCACAATAAAATTGATCATGAACATAGCCAGCTATGCCATGGGCTCAGGGTGGGGCACCAGTCTCAAATAATATGTAACTAGCTAACTATACTTGCAGTCGTATCCCGGTTAATTTTTGAAAGGGCTAGCAAACAAATTTCCTTATATCTTTCAAAAAAGAGGCGATATTAAGTGAAGAAAACGAAGAGACCTGAAAAATCGACATGGGCCCTCGGGGTCCACCTGGCCCACTGTCGCTACGCCCAAGCAGTTGATTGAGGGAGCCACTGTACCATTCTCTTGGAAAAGTTACCAACTGGCCATAGTTACTTTTTGTGATGAGTTTTAGTTTTTGAGAGTGAAGCAGCTCTAAAGTACAACTGCTTTAAGCCATGTCACACAAGTTGGCAGAAATGAAGTTAGCTACAAGCTGCGCAATATCCAATCCTGATAGAAGCTCAGACAAAGCCGCTTGTCGATTGGATATTGCGCAGCTTGTAGCTAACTTCATTTCCTCCAACTTGTGTGACACAATCTATAGCTGTTGTACTTTAGAGCTGCGTTACTGAGTTTTTACTTTACAAATATTGTATTGTATTATTGTATTGGAGTACTTATCAACTTTAGCATGAATGGTTGCTAATATTTTTCCTTTTAATCTTTAATTTTACTATAGTACATTGTACACCGAGGGGAGAAAACGATCTATTTCTGTTCAAGAGTATCTTTAACCCACGCACAGCGGAGGGCTTAAAGGAAACTCGAGAACAGAAATAGAACTTTCTCCCGAGTGATACATAGTGCTTTATACTATACCTGTGAGGAAAATAAAATACAATATTTCTTTAATTAAAGTTTAGGAAGTAAGTTATTTATGACTTCTTGGACTGTATTTTTTATTTCTGGTGGCGTCATCATTACAAAATCGTCACTTTCACTATCAGATGACATTTTGGAAAATTATTTATAAAATTAAAAGCTAGGTACTGTTAAATTATCTATTTAGTTAAAAACAAAATTTAACGCAACGGAAATAAATAGCCGCGCTTTTTTTTCGCATTGGAGAATAAGGTTACCTTGCCATCCTCATTTCATTAAAAATAGAAAACAAAAAAAAATCCGCTTCTTTTCTCTAATTATTTGATGTCAAACCTTTTTGAGATTTGAAGTTTGTATGTTTTCCACCTCTTTTCTAATTATTTCATACAAAACCTTTTTGAAGTTTGACATTTGTATTTTTTTTAAGTAATGGATTTTCAAACAACATTCCTGCCCTGCTTCGGAGGGCAGTAATAAAATTCCATATAACTTTTCCCAATGCACATTATTAAGGGAGAAATTACGAACTTTGTAACCCGTTTATGTACGAGTAATAAGACTCTTTCCGAGTGGGTGTGGTATAATAGTAGATTATGTACCAAGAGAACCAAGGTCAAGGTGTCTAATGTCACGGGCGACAATTGGACCCTGAGCGTAGCAAGGGACTCTATGTTAACTCCTGAGCGCAGCGAGGGTGTTTTAAGTTAATTCCAGAGCAAAGCGAGGGAATAAAGTCCTGAGTGAAGCGAGGGGTTCAAGTCGCCCACGACTAAGACAAACTTGGTTCTAGTGGTCCATACTATACTTTTCATATATCCTGCGAAAAAATATAACCCCAAGAATATGAGTACTACTTATGTCAGTAATTCACTAAGCATAGGGAGGTACTCATTACGCAACTCGGTATTGTTCACAATAAATTAAAACAAATTAGAGTGTACCTACCAATTTTTATAAAATCGCACATAATTTATAATAAAATGAGAATGGAAATACTACATGTAAAAAAATAAGACCTTGGCTAAAGAGGTTTTATTTTAAGAAGTTGAGTAAAACTTCCTTACAGTGCCAGATGCCGTACAATGTAAAGAGGTTATATTTGATTTTGCAAAATGAAACCTCTTTACGATGTCCACAGATGTTCTAACTAAGTTGAGAGATTATCATACGAATTAGTTATTCTAAAATTTAAATCACTTGAATCTCTAGGGAGTTTCATACAACATTATTGACCCGCCATAGCTCTGTGAGATTGTGTCAAGATAATAACCATTAGTTTTACGTTGAGATTCTGATATATTATGATGAGTCAATTTCAAGCAGGTGGCAAAATTATTTTTTTACTTTGATCCTACAAATTATGTTATATTACTGTTATAATTTTATTAGTTGAATTATGATTATTTATTGGTCATAAAAAAGGTCTGTGACTTTTTTGTGACTCCAAATGGTAAGCGCAAAAAAGTATTTTCTAAAAGTGATTTTTGATGGTTTTAGGTAAAGTTAGGCGCGACGTGGGCTATAGGTAGGAATAGTTAATAAAAATATCTGTTCTGTACCAGCCTTTTTTAAATAGTCCACTGCATGATGTAGGCCTGAGGCCTATCCACTAAGGGTGATTAGGGTATATTCAAAACGCTGGCCTAGTTGGTGGATTCACAGTCGCCATCGATTTTTTTCTACGGCCGTACACAGATTGCCTCACGATGTTTTCCTTCACCGAAAAGCTAGTTGCGTGAAATTCCGTACAGATTCCATAGAACTCATTTGTACGGGACCGAGATTGAACTCACGACTTCACTATTGTTAGACGAGTAATATGTACTACCACTAGAACACCACGGCTTATAAACTTATAATATATCTAGGTTATATAAGTTTGATAAGAAGGCTGGCATGGCGGCCTTTTATCTAAATTAAAGTTGTGAAAATTGCGCATACGTACGTGTTTTGTGGGTTTGCTTGTCTGTCTTTTTTTTTTTTTGTTTTTTATTTATTTTGAATACTGTCTATATGAATCAGGGAGTGTGCTATTATTTATGTATATTAGCTACACAACCAACCCAATGTTTTGCGATTGCAGGTTAGCAAAAATGAAGTACTTGCTGCAGCAACCAAAAGCGCTCGAAACTTTGGCATTAGCCAGTGTGGTGGACTGGGTCACCATACAAGCGGAGGACTTAGTGCCGAAAATATCGCAACTGCAATCATGCTACCCGACCAAAGCCGAAGAAGTGCTCTCTCGGCGAATCGAAACTATTCGAAACCATATTCAGAAACAAATGGCCCCACAGTATTACAACGAGTTCACATCGATTTTGATGAAAACAATAGTAGGACTGCTAAAGAAAACTGATACTATGAATGAAAATGCTAAGAGTACAGTCAGCCAAATGATAGAAATAGTATTTACCAAAAACCTTACTTCAGTAGTATTTGATGACCGTAGATGGGCTAAGAATGATCGTGAAATTGAATATAATACTTGGAACATTTTTAAAACTTCATTTCTTTCTCGAGCGTACATGCTTTCTGGACTTGTTCATTTAAAAATTACAAGCCATGTAGCAAGGGATGCCATTATCCAGTTGTTGAAACAGCTTCCCAATCTGAAATCATTGAGCATCCGTATTGCCTCCGAAAATATAATACATATTGTAGACAACTGCAAACTGATTGAGATCCTGGACTTGTCATTCAATGACAAGATAAACAATCGGAACATCGAGAGGATTACTCAATTACGCCATTTGAAAGAAATATATTTGGACTCTACAGTAGTAACCAAAGAAGGGATCGTGAAACTTCTGTTACTATGTCAAAATATTCAAAAAATTTACGTTGGCAATCAAAGATTGATAGCTCCTGCGTTGAAATACATCACTTCAGCTAAAAAATACGTTAAGAATCAGCTCAAGTTGACATATTACAACGACTCATGTGAAACAGCCGCGGAAGAACTGAAGCTGGTCGTCAAGATGTGTCCTAGATTACAATCAGTCAGGCTTTCATCGAATGTCTCGTCACGCGGCTACTTACTACCTCTCCGTGATTTAACAGATTTACATGTTTTAGCAATTTATGGTTATGATTTTTATTCCGATGGAGTAAAAGACGTATTAGAAGCGAGAGGAGCTGGTTTAGAGCAGATCCAACTGCATTTTATTAGAGGAATAGATTCGAACGCGTTGGCGTGTATATATCGAACATGTCCCAACTTGCAAAGTTTATATTTTCGCTCATGCACATTTGAGAAAGATAACTTGCATGCGGTTTCGAGTTCAGATGAAGTCAGAATCGCGCCGCTCAAATATTTGAAAAGGTTAACTATAATATTGAGTGAAACGAAGCCATCCAATGATCACTTGATATTTCTCTTCTCGAATTGTCCGAACGTTGAATTCGTAGATATATGTGAAGCGAATATTCTGACTGATGAAATTATGTATCAAGTATTGGTTGGCAGAAACTGGATGCATTTGAAGGAATTGAAATTATGCAAAACTGGATTATCATCTGAGTATGTGATAAATCTAATTGTTCAGAACTGCGTCGGCCAGCCAGAAGTGATGACATACAGGACGTAGTTTAGCAGAAAGGACTCAACCCACACGGCTGTCGAAAATCAAAACGTAACAAGCGTCTTAACAGCGCCAGACACTTGCTACGTTGTGCTAAACTACGTCCAACTGATACAATGCAATATGTAACTTGTATACGTAATTCATTGTTATATTTATTTAATTTGTATTTATGCTGCTAAATTTGATTAATAAAATGTATAATAATAAGTTAACTTTCTTTATTTTAAATCACACACTCCCAGTTTAGGGTCAAAGTAAAATGTGTCATCGACCACATTCTCGAATAATCTTATTCATCTAATTAATTTCTTAGGTATTAAACAATAAGAAGTAATAAATGCCATTCTCAAATTGACGCTTTAATATTTTTCATGAAGTGGGAACATCAGTAAACATGCCGGACGCTATCAGCGTTTCTCTGATTCTACTGAATTTAAAGGCCTATGAAAAAACCATGTTTCTTGGATAAAAATATGTTAGCTATTTACTGCTGGAGTTCCTTGAAAGAAAGGAGATGTACACAAGTGGTATATTATTCAGAGAAAAATCTAACCAAGATGATATACACATCATTTGAAAGCTTGTTTTATGGGCTTCTCAAAAATATCAAATTTCAATATTTTCATCCCTGCATTTTTTTTTAAACGTGAAAAATAATAATACAGCTTTTTATTTTTTCTAGTTCAACAATAATAATGTGCTTCTATCGTTATTTTACTTGCATTTGTAGCTGATTCTTCCACATTCATCTCATAATTTGCTAAAATTAAAATTTTTAACCTACCAGTGTGACCAGTTAGTTGGTTCAATGTGACAAAAAGACACTTAAAAAGTGTGTCTAATTGGTAAAAATGCTTTATTTTAACAATTTGGAGATTACTTAATCAGGGTTGATAGAGATAAAATACCTAATGAGCCAAATATATTTATTTATTCTAATAAATTCAAAATTCATTAAAAAAAAAATTGCAGGGCTCTTTTTTGTTTTTAACTGATGTAATAGAATCAGAAAAATATGAACTTTACCGAAATGCAACAAGCGTTGTGGTTAGATTTTTTGATTATTATTATACCAGCCTCCATAAATTTTGTGGACATGTCCTTTACACTAATCAGTGTAAAAGATATATATTTTTCACAATAAATGGCTTAACCGACTTTCACTTTCGCGAAACGATCACCGTGCACGACTGGCCTGGAATCGCTGTGTAAAATTATTTGTACTTTTGAGTATTGAACTCCGATCTTAAAGGAACAAAATGAACACACAACAAGATTATTTTTTGCAAAAATTAACATGACCGACTTCAGAGTTCGCGAATATTTCGCACGGATCGATGTAGCATTTATCACATTGTTGACTAGCTGCCCGCCCCGGCTTCGCCCGGGTACGACTGGTTAAAAATACATTTTATAAGTATTGTGCTTATATATATACCTACCATTTAACCAAGTAACGTCACACACATCCGCACAGTTATTTTAGGGCGTTTTTATATTACATTATCATACCTAGGCATACGTAGGTATACACAAATATTTTCGCCATAGAACACCCACTGCTTAACACAGGGCTCCCTTATTAGATCTTGACTAACACCGAAAAAAACCATTGCAAGAAGTTCGCATCCAGCTTCCATCTATGTATCCACCAAAAAATGAGGTTCTCAATTAGACTGTGTTTTATTTAGTATGTACCTATGTGATGCGATCATTCCGTCAAATATAAATCAATTTTGAGTCTCAATAAAGTGTTGTTGTTGTATTGAAATGTACCTACCTATTATAATACCCATTGCTAGACATACCTATTATAATGTCCAATGCTAGATATATAGATGGGTTGAAAGCTACTCGTAGGTACCTAAAGTAAGTAAGTTCGTATAGGCCGGGTGGCTAGCCCTGGTGTCAGAGTTTTTAGGCCGCCTGAAGGCCTAAAAACTCTGACACGTAGGTACCTGAATCGCGGGTGTTCCCGTAGTCTTAATCTGTTCAACTATTAACATAAAATAAATATAGTACTGGCCATCTAAATTAAAGTAAGTTCGTATGTGTCGGTACACATAATCTATAACACTGGTTTCAATTTTTAAACGGTTAGAATATTAGAAACCCACAGTCCATCTTCATTCTACAGACAGCGGCACGTAAGTGTAGCGCTGAGGGTACTGTGGAGGAGACGGGTACGCATGTCGTCTGCCATACTAAACCCATGCGCAGCCATCCCCTCCACACTTCTCTCAGCGCTACACTTATATGCCACGACCTGTATCTGCGTAAGTTAGTTGACGTTTCTACTATACACTTGTATTTGATCTTTTCTTCATTTGATAACTTTGTAAAATGTTGGCCATCAGTTCTACTTCTACGAATTGTGTGCCCTATCTAAAGCCTCTTCAACTTGCTAACCCAAAAAGCTATGATTGAACCGATGTAAACGTGATCTGGTGGTCTCGACCTGAGGCCTGATTCTCTATCGACAAAACGTAACGTAACGCGGTAAGTAATTTTTTTATTTCCTTGAATTTTATTTGGAGAACTGTTTGATAAATGTAAAATTACGTTAAAATAAATTATAAACCGAGTTTATGTTATGCTATTTGAAAAATAAGTATTGAATGGTATAGCCGATTTGAAAAATTCAAAAAGTAATCTATATGAATTGAAACAGTCTTGAAAACAATAATATGATTTATTTGGAAAAGGATTTAAACAGAAGTATGAATAACATGGTCTAATTTTGGTCGGTATTTCTATTAACTTTTATTATGTAATAAGTGGTTATTATGACATAACGATAATAGTTGGACATATGTCATTGCGAAGTTTTTTGTAGATATTGATATGTTCTTTAATATTGTAGAAATACTTTTGTTCTATCATCAATAGTTTCCGCAGCGCATGCAACGAAAGACGTTTTAGGGCATTTTTTTAAACCTTGGGTTACGTTACTTAAGTTTTAGTAAGGATCCATAATCTTTTCTAGCAATAAATATAACCTATGTTACTCAAAGTGAATGTAGCTTTCCAATCGTGGAATAATTTTTGAAATCGCTACAGTAGTTTTCGAGTTTATTCATTACAAACATACACACACACAAAAATACAAACTTTTCCTCATTATAATATTATTATTAGTGTAAATGTAGATGTAGACAGTGTAGATTATAGTGTAGAAGTGTAGATAATAGCGTAGAAGTGTAGATTATTTTCCTCGCTAGATAGTTCCGATAAACGCGTCCGATCCCTGCTAATCATAAAGTGCTATAGGGAGAAGCGCGGCGCGCGCCGCGCGCCGGCCGGGCCGCTACCGCCCGCGCCACACCGGTATGTCCCTGCATTTTAAATCTGTAATATCTTCGGAAGTATTCATTTAAATTACATGCTGTAAATGGCCATATTGATCTATATTGAATGGACAATGTAATTAAGGTACTTAATTGGATAAGGATTAATTATGTATTGCTTAAAATAACTTTCTAAATGAGCCATTTTTGCCCGTAAAATGTAAAAGATAAAAATGGTTATTGTGGGCTATCCTTAAATGATAGACATATACCATCGCGGACTTTTTTGTTGACCTTTTTAAGGTGTACAATACCGTAGTACATTATTTTGATTTATCTCGTGGGGTTCAGTCAGCGTTTGCAATGTAAGCGCAAAAAAATGTGTTTATTTACGATATCACATTAGAAACCTGTAAATTCATCAATGTTTCTCTACAATATTATGCATGTATTATACATATAAACCTTCCTCTTGAATCACTCTATCTATTAAAAAAAAGCGCTTCAAAATCCGTTGCGTAGTTTTGAAGATTTAAGCATACATAGGGACGGACAGACAGCGACAGCGACTTTGTTTTATACTATGTAGTGATTTATCAAAAATGGCTCAGCCGATTTCGATAAAATTTAAATAGGATCAATTTTGAAGTACGAGTATACTCTTTCTAATAAAAAAATAATTATTGAAATCGGACTACTATGAAAAAAGTTATGCCTGGTTATACATAAAAAAAACCGGACAAGTGCGAGTCAGGCTCGCACATAGAGGGTTCCGTACAAACAAGTTGTTAAAATAATTAAAAACCTGTTTTAGCATGTGCTAATGAAGTTATTTTATATGATACCTTACAATGATACGACTTACTGACTTTGAATTTTGATGCCCCTTTTTTTGAGATTTATATAAAAATGTACAGTTTTCAGATTTATTCCTATATGTGTAGGTACTCTGAGACAATGCTTCTCGTCAAATTTCATAGTTCTATGTCAACGGGAAGTACCCTGTTGGTTTTGATATTTGTGAGTGCGAAATATGCGGTTTTTTACGACATAAACGGCTCTAACTTTTTTAAACGATAACTGAGAAGTTCTTCCACCCGATCCGAAGTCCACCCGATCTTCGAACTATGTGGCCTGTCCACTGCCATTTTTAACTTTCTAATCCGCAAGGCTATGGTTCGTCTGCCGATTTCTTCATTTCTTAGAACAAATAAAGTTATTTTTTACTTTGATCCTACAAATTTAGTGATATTACTATTATAATTTTATTAGTTAAATTATGATTATTTATTGGTTATAACAAGCCGTCTGTGACTTTACTGTGCCACGACGACGACGACGACCAAATAGCTCGCGAGGTAAGAAAAAAATCAAGTATTTTCTAAAAGCTGAATTTTTAGTATTAGATACGTTGCCATGGTGGTGTACAACAATACCCTAGAGTCAGTCCGCTAGGTTCCTCAGCGTATGGAGGGGATATAAACACACACGTTTGATTTTTTTTTAAATATAAAATAATTTAAATAAATAAATCATTTATTTCCAACATAGATTTACAAAACAACAATACAACAATCGATTTATCTTATAATGTAAATTGCATGCATTATGAACAAAAAAATATCAAGTATTAAATATAATAATAATCACCATAGGTAGGAATGTGTGCATGCATTATTTATTCACAAATTGAAAAGGTTATCAGTGGGCCCCAAACTAGGCTAAGCCTGTATTTTTGGCACCCGAAAGAATTATCTCATAGTTTTATTTTAACATAATGGACGCCGAAGTGTAGGACGCTGTATCAATCAAAAGTTTTTCTACCTTACCGAATAGTTAGCTAATAAAATGCCTATAATTAAAAAGTACACTTAGTTAATGACAAGAACAAAACATCAATTGAATAACAAGTATCTTGCTGTAACTGAAAATTGTTGAACACGTAGAAAAATATAATAGCCTCTTTAGCCCCATTGACTGCCTCGGTGGCTCAGTGGTTAGTGACCCTGACTTCTGGATCAAAGAGGCGTGGGTTCGATTCCCACCAGGGCAAGCATTTTTGTGATGAACATAGGTGTTTGCTTTGTGTCTGGGTGTTATTTAGGTACTATCTATATAAGTATGTATTTAAAATATGTATATGTAGTATATCAGTCTCTGGCAGCCATACCACAAGCTCTGCTTAGTTTGGGGTCATAGACCGTGTGTGAGATGTCCCCCAATATTTATTTATTCGTCTTGCCGTTATTAAAAGCGGGCAAAAAAAAACTCCTTAAAAATCCCGTTTGTTGTACGGGTTCCCTTTAAATATTTATTTTATTCTGTTTTTAGTATTTGTTGTCATAGCGGCCACAGGAATACATAGTGAAAATTACAGTCTGGTGACAGACAGACAGACGGACATCGGAGTCTTAGTAATAGGGTCTCGTTTTTACCCTTTGGGTACGGAACCCTAACAAGTTTGAGGACAGTCAATCCTGAAACAACCTGAACCATGTAACAGAGTCAGTCAGTCAGGTTTCAGAGTGGTTTTACTTTGACTGACTCTGGTTTTGTGCTCAGACTAAAACTAGGCTGCCCTTAAACCACTTCTTTTCCCTTCACTCTCCTGGTAGAGCCAAGCAGTAGAGTAATGTGGATAAACGATTTAAGGTTTGTTTTAACAACTTTCAACCGTAGTAATAAGAAGAGTAATTCGTTTACCGTTCTTACTACTGGTAGTAAGAATGGTAGTAACACTGGGAACAAACCGATTTTAATGGGTTTTAGGTAAAGGTAGGCGCGACGTGGACTAGGTAGGAATAGATAATAAGACTATCTGTACTGTACCAGCCTTTTTTTAAATAGTCCACTTCATGATGTAGGCCTATCGACTAAGGGTGATTGAGCCTTATCCTACGGTGTCCCAGTGCGGATTGGTGTATTCACAGACGCCATCGATTTTTTTCTACGGCCGGCCGTACGCAGGTTGCCACACGATGTTTTCCTTCACTGAAAAGCCGGTTGCGTGAAATTCCGTACAGGTTCCATAGAACTCATTTGTACGGGACCGGGATTTTAACTCAGGACTTCATGATTGTTAGACGAGTAATAGGTACTACCACTAGAACACCACGGCTTATAATAAAACCTGGGTTATATAAGCCGTGGTGGTTGTATAAGATTATGCAATGCCAGCCTTTTAAATTAATTTTATTTAAATTGTGGAAATTGCGCATTTGTATCTTTGCCTGTCTATATAAATCAAGGAGTGTTTGCTATTATGTATAATATTAGTTTCACTACTAACTACCCAATTTTCTTACGATTGCAGGTGAGCAAAAATGGACAAGTACTTGCTGCAGCAACCAAACTCGCTCGAAACTTTGGCGATGGCCAGTGTGGTGGACTGGGTCACCATACAAGCGGAGGACTTAGTGCCGAAAATATCGCAACTGCAATCATGCTACCCGACCAAAGCCGAAGAAGTGCTCTCTCGGCGAATCGAAACTATTCGAAACCATATTCAGAAACAAATGGCCCCACAGTATTACAACGAGTTCACATCGATATTGATGAAAGCAATAGTAGAACTGCTAAAGAAAACTGATCAATTATCAAAGATAGAACATTCAACGTATCATGAAAATGCCAACAGTACAGTCAGCCAAATGATAGAAATAGCATTTACCAAAAACCTTACTTCCATAGTATTTGACGACCGTAAAGGTGATGAGAGTTGTCCTGAAATTGAATATAATACTTGGGATATTTTTAAAACTTCATTTCTTTCCCGAGCGTACATGCTTTCTGGACTTGTACATTTAAAAATTACAAGCCATGTAGCAGAGCATGACATTATCCAGTTGCTAAAACAGCTTCCCAATCTGAAATCTTTAAGCATACGTGTTGCCTCCGAAAATATAAAGTGTATCGCAAACAACTGCAAACTGATTGAGATCCTGGACTTGTCATTCAATGACAAGATAAACGATCGAAGCATCGAGAGGATTACTCAATTACGCCATTTGAAAGAAATATATTTGGAGTCTACAGCAGTAACCAAAGAAGGGATCGTGAAACTTCTGTTACTATGTCAAAATATTCAAAAAATTTACGTTGGCAATAAAATATCGATAGCTCCTGCGTTGAAATACATCACTTCAGCTAAAAAACACGTTAACAAACAGTTCAAGTTAACTTCTTACAACGACTCGAGTGAAACAACCGCGGGAGAACTGAAGCTGGTTGTCGAGATGTGTCCTAGATTACAATCAGTCAGGCTTTCATCGAATGTCTCGTCAGACGGCTACCTACTGCCTCTTCGTGATCTGACTGAGTTACGTATTTTGGAAATATATAGTTATGATTTTTATTCCGATGGAGTAAAAGACGTATTAGAAGCGAGAGGAGCTGGTTTGGAGCAGATCCAACTACATTTGCTTAAAGGAATAGATTCGAACGCGTTGGCGTGTATATATCGAACATGTCCCAACTTGCAAAGTTTATATTTTCGCTCATGCACATTTGAGAAAGATAACTTGCATGCGGTTTCGAGTTCAGATGAAGTCAGAATCGCGCCGCTCAAATATTTGAAAAGGTTAACTATAATATTGAGTGAAACGAAGCCATCCAATGATCACTTGATATTTCTCTTCTCGAATTGTCCGAACGTTGAATTCGTAGATATATGTGAAGCGAATATTCTGACTGATGAAATTATGTACCAAGTCTTGGTTGGCAGAAACTGGATGCATTTGAAGGAATTGAAATTATGCATAACTGGATTATCATCTGAGTATGTGATAGACCTAATTGTTCAGAACTGCGTCGGCCAGCCAGAAGTGATAACATACAATGCAGTATGTATTTATATGCGTTTATTGTTACGAGTATAGGTAATTTTTGTTTATGCTGCTAAATTTGATTAATAAAATGTATTAGATAACTTTCTTTATTTTAAATCACACACTCCCAGTATAGGGTCAAAGTAAAAAGTGTCATCGACCACATTCTCGAATATTTTTTTCATCTAATTTCTTTCTCAAGAAGAAGTATCAAAATCTAAATATCAAATCTAATATACCAAAACAAGAAGTAAACATGTCATTCTCACTTTGTCTCATTCTTGAAAAGTCAGTTTCCCGCCAGTTTCGGCTGCGTGCGGACGCGTTTGTCTCCGAGCCCCCACTTACTGACTTTCAAAATAATGACGAAAGTCGTTAAGTGTACGAACTGGGAAGTGGTGGTTAGTGAACTTTTATGTTTTTTTAACCAATGTTTTGGACGTGATGGATGAGGTGAGCATCCACCACCTCGTCACATCATCTTTAGACGTCGAGAGTATAGAGAGGGCTAAATCATTGCTCTTTGACTCGCTACCCGATGCGAGAAAAATGCCTTTGCGCCGGAAAGAGGGTAAGAAGAGGATGTCTCGAGATCTGGATGACATCATATGTCTGATGAAAGGAACGAGTTCTGAATCATTCCCAATATTCGTAGCAAGAGACTTGCATTTAGTGCCCAGTGTGGGATTTAATCATATTGACTGTACGCGCCTATTAAAACATATTAATAGACATCAAAACCTACACTTTTTTAGTTATCTTTGTGAGGCCTACGCTGCGTCGCACGGCCTAGTGTACAATGTAAAAAGTGTGAGTACATGGAATGCCCTAAATCTATCCCACCCCTCACCCTATACGGTATGAACATTAACAATATATTGCTGACGACCTTAAAGACGATGTCGATATAGAGAGGGAGTGTAGGGCGTTGGCAATTCGCGGGAATATGCTGGCCCGAAAGATTTTCCCGCTGTACAGAACAATGTTGTTTTTAAACTTTCGCGATTTGAACACATTATTATTATATACTACGAGACTAATCACGCACTAAAATTACGAGATAAATAAATACCTCATCATCCCGACGTTTCGGCCGAGTCGCATCGACCGTGGTCACGGGTAGACAGTCACCCGGGACGGACAGACGGGTGGTCAGTCTACCGTGACCACGGTCGATGCAACTCGGCCGAAACGTGATGATGAGGTAGGTATTTATTTATTTCGTAATTTTAGTGCGCGATTAGTCCCGTAGTATATCATAATAATGTACAGAACAAGTTAAAATTACGCTTTTCAAAGCTTACTGCCAGAATCTGTACACGGGTACTCTATGATTCGGCTACTGGAATTGTTGTAGTCTTTGTTTTGAATAAATATTTAGTGTGGGTATATCCGCTATCTTGCTGTAGGCAAATAAGTTTAAGGAAAAAAAAATCTTTTAAAATAATATGACAAAATATTGAAAACACTTCACTAATAAATAGCACCATACATTATAAAATATATAAAAAATGTGATGAGACACATTAATTACACATTTTATAATGGTTTACACATCGGTGAAGGTCGATCTTCACCGGCTCTTATACCCAAAATAACTCTTAAAGGCAATAAATTGAAAAAGAAAATACAAATTTGGTGAAAATAACACTGGTGCAGAAGTATAATTTAACAATACCAATTCTACAAATTTGGACTTTAGAAAGGTATTCCTTATGTAAAGTAGCTTTTTCATTTTTCTTCATGTACTGATTACAGAAAGAATTAATGTTTCAGAATTAGATTCCTTTTGTATCAATTAAAACAATTTTTTCAAAATTAACAGAATTTATTATGTTTTTTCAATCTTGTGTAGAATTGTCCCTAGCGATTTTTTCTGGTTTTTTATTTTAGTTAAAAAAAGTAAGAATAAACTTTTTTTACTGTAGGTGTTATGGAACATTTTTTTTTTACTAAATACGTCTTCGCCACAATTATTATATATAGGAGGTACCTACATTTTCGAGACATTTCACTATTCAATGTAATATTTCTTTCACTTCTAATACTTTTATTACTTAATACAGAACAGAGCATTAAAACATAATTTTTCAACATTAGATGCCAGTTACGTAAATATAATATCAACTTTAACAAGTTCCATGACGATAGAGTCAGTAAAAACTTACAGATCAAAAACTTACTTATGAACTTGTATTTAGCAATGGTAGATAAGTAAAAATTCATCATCATTATCATCATCATTTTCTGCCTGTCGCCTACTAATCGCCTACTGCTGAGCAATGGACGGAGCACAAGTAAAAATTATTTCGAATACTTTTTCATTGTAGACCAGTGTCAATTCAATTCAATTAGTATGTTTATTTTAATTAGGAACAAATATACACTTTTGAAACGTCATTAGCTAAAAATCATGTAACGTCAATTACATACCTAATATCACAAAAACAACAACAATAATAAATAAAAATTATTATTAAGAATTAAAGAGACAAACAAATCAATCAGAAAACAGTCACCAGTGAAAATTAAATAATTTGACAATATTTTATTTTCTTATTTTTTTTTTTAATTAAACCTACTCATGACCATGGATACAGAGTCCTTCAGTCGAAGTCTTAAATAATGCTTTTTTTCAACTTCTTCTTCTCAGTAAAGCAGTGGAGACTTTACTAGAGGCGTCTATGGAGTTTTGGTAACAACACGGAAGAACATGATAGGTCACATTATATCACTTGCCTACACTCATGCACGTAAATCAGCTCATAATCAACGAAATACCACCATCTTACACTAATTATCACTGATAAAAACACAAGTTTAACAAAATAATACAATGAGGCGACATGATTTTTCCGCGTTCCCGCCAAAAACTCAATTTGACAATATTCACAACACAATGTTGCCAGAATGAGTTTTGGAGATCTACCAGTTGGTATGATTAGTAGGTTTACACAACTCATAAATTATAAAAGTAAATAAAATAGAACGAAATGAAATTGAATAATGTCAAGATTTATAAAATAAAATGTCATAAATGTCAAAATAAAAAATTAATAAAATATTAATGTCAATGATTAAAAAAAGTGTATAAAAATAAATAATGTAATTGTAATTAAACAAGTGTAGTTAATAGCGTAATTACTATCTGACTTTTTTTGCGATTTCAGGTACCAAAAATGCAGAAGTACTTGCTGCAGCAACCGAAAACGCTCGAAACTTTGGCGATAGCCAGAGTCGCGGACTGGGTCACCATACAGGCGGAGGACTTATTATCGCCAGTAGCGAAGTTGCAAGACCGGTATCCGACTAAAGCTGAACAATTGCTGTCTAGAAAAATTAAATCTATACGAAACTTTGTACAAAACCACATGCTCCATGTGTATTTCAATAAATTAGCATCAGAATTAATGAAGAAAATACCAAAACTCTTGAAGAAACGAAACCTACTGCAGTCACGTCAAATAACGAGCGACAATGTTACAGAACATATTTATGTATGCGACCCTATCGATGCCTACAATATTGTGAGCAGGATGATAGAAATAACGTTCACACAAAACTTGACTTTTCTATTAATTGCTGATCCTGAGTCTGAAGTTGATTTTCCAGTATTAGAGTATAATATTTGGGACATTTTTAAAAGTTCATTCTGCTCTAAATCGCACTTGCTCTCCGGACTTGTGCGTTTGCAAATACAAAGCTGCTCGGAAGAGAATGACATCATTCAGTTGCTTAAAGAACTTCACAATCTAAAATATTTAAGCTTAAACATTGCGACGTACAATGTTCTGAAATGTGTCGTAGATAATTGTAAACTGATCGAGCAACTGGAAGTAGATTACAGAGAAGAAGTCACCGATGAGAGCATAGATATATTAACTCGACTGCGTAATTTAAAACATGTCAATTTGAACGCCACAACAGTAACCAAAATAGGGATGATGATACTTCTATTGTGTTGTCATAATATTGAAAGTATCCAGGTTAGTGGGAGAGTAATAGAAAATACGTTGGAAGACTTTTCTTTCGATGCAGAATACGCTGATAAACAGTTTAAGTTAACTTACTTCAGCGGCACGCAGGAAACAACCGCGGAACAACTGCAGCTGGTCGTCAAGATGTGCCCCAGATTGCAAACAGTCGAGCTTTCAGCGAACGGCACGTCACGCGACTACCTGCTGCCCCTTCACGGATTAACTGATTTACGTTATTTAACACTATTTGGTTTCGACTTTTATGGTAATGGCATAATAGACTTGTTAGAAGCGAGAGGAAACATTATAATATACTTGGATCTAATATTGGTTGACGATATGAATTCTAACGCGCTAACTTGTATATTTCGAACATGCCCGAACTTACAAAGTTTAACCTTTCGGTCATGCACTTTTGAGAGAGAGAACTTGCATGCAGCATCAAAACTTGGCGATGTCAGAACTGCGCCGCTCCAATATTTAAAAAAAAATAACTTTAACTACGTCAGTGTTGAAACCGACCGATGGCCAGTTGGTATATCTTTTCTCCAATTGTCCGAATGTGGAATTCGTAGATATACTCGTAAGCGAAGCGGATTTGTTCACGGATGAAATTATGTTCCAAGTCGTGGATGGCAAAAACTGGACGCATTTGAAGGAATTGAAATTATACAAAACTGGATTATCTAAGTACGTGATAGATCTAATCGTTCAGAATTGCGCTGGTCAGCCAGAAGTAATAATATACGATGCAGTATAGTAATGTGGATAGGTACGTTATTCATTATGATATAGGTAGCTATTTTTTGTGTATCTGACTAAATAATAAACTTAAAAATGTATGTAAAACTTTATTTTATTTATATCACATACTCTTGGTTTATGAAAATGATTTTTATCGTGCTTCACACACTAGGTGTATAGAAACTTTCTTTTTTATGATAAACATTACAAAAATCACAGACGGCGCTTCCAACAATGTAGTAACTAGTTGGCAAACATGATAGACAGTCTCTAATTCGACGTCTTCGCACACAAGCGTTTCTAGCTTAATTTGGACAAAGCATCTGGGCCGGAATCCCAGAAGGATGCAGGTTCAAATCCTGCGAACGCGTCAATTTTTGTAATGTTTATCATAAAAAAGAAAGTTTCTCTTGGTTTATGGTCAATGAAATGTGGCGTTGACCACATTCTCGAAAATAGAAAACAATATAGATAAATAGATATTCTTTAAAGAGCACAAATAACACAACAAAAACATTAAAACTATAGACCGCCTCTTGTTATCGCTAAAAGTGATCTTTGCCAGGCAATACGATGACAATATGATCGTTTAAGTAGGTATATTTGTTCACGACTGCACTGAATTGCGGTGTAAAATATTCGTACTTTTGAGTATTGAGTACTCCGATCTTAGAGGAACAAAATAAACACACAAAAACATCATAGAGTATAATGTACAATTAATCCAACAAAAACATTTTCATGTGAAATGGAGCCAAGACTAAATCACAGTTCACACTATCAAAAACTGATCTCACGTTAAGCTAAGGATCACTAGCCCGACGCTCTAACCAACTGAGCCAGCCCGCCTCCTACGCAAGCGTCAAATACCAGAAGATATAATAGGTACCTAAGTATTGTATTGGTACAAAGTAATTGCGCTGCGTTTTAAATATACGGGGTGCACACAATTCTGTGTTGATTTTTTTTATTTGGTCTGAGCCTACAGCTGGCAAAATTGTGAAATAGGTATGTAAGTATTGAAATAATTTGACGTTCATAGATGCAACATCTGGCCACAGAATTGAGATTACCATTCTCGTCTCTCTCTAACTGGCGTGGTATTAAACCATGCATCTGTTTCAGATTATATTATCTCGATAGACCACATTATTCCTTTGGGATCTCCGTGGTTCGGGTCAAGTGTGTGATTGTTTAAGTTGCAATAGATGCACCCTTTTTAACGGAAAATTCTTTGTGACCAACTGCTTTCGCACAACTATAGTTGTGCGATCAGGAATATTATTCACATAGTCAAAGGTATTATTAAAGTATAATTAGACAGGGCGCTAAATAATAATAATTACAAAAGTAAGAGAAGGCGAGATGTGCAAGTATAAAGAGTGAACAGGACGAAAGTAATATCTTTTGTCTCTATTTGCGTATACGTTTTTTTAGTCTGACTATTACGCACTGCCTAGAAGTAATAGTCAGGCAACTTTTTCGCGCCAAAAACGACTGTTGATTTTTTGGTGAGATGCTTAAGTAAATCAACATATCTATGACCTATTACCTATTTTCTATCATCTCTATTAGTATTATGCAGGTTTTTACTATTATCTAGAGTGTAAATATGACAAAATCATAACAACGTGTATATAGCTATCTAAGTATGTATAACACATCTTTTTTCTCGCACCCTGTCGCTAGTAACTTCTCCAGCCATTCTCCCTCCACGATTATTCGTTAATTTCAGTTTCCGATTGCACAACTAAGCTTTATCATGTACAACAGTGTGCAACACTACAATCGATGACCTGTTCCACTCCACGTCACACTAGTAGGTATTTCTTTTCTCTCATATCACTATTTTGTATCGCTATTATAAGTAAAATACAGTCATCCATCCATCAGCCGAAGGACGTCCACTGCTGGACATAGGCCTCCCCTAATGATGATGGATCTCCAATAAGACCGGTTGGAAGCGGCTTGCATCCAGCGCGATTCTGCGGTCTTAATGAGGTCCGTCCACCTTGTGGGTGGACGTCCTACGCTGCGCTTGCCGGTACGTGGTCTCTACTCGATAACTTTTCGACCCCATCGGTCTTCAGTTCACTATGTGCCCTGCCCATTGCCATTTCAACTTGCCAATCCGTTGGGCTATGTCGGTAACTTTGGTTCTTCTACGGATATCCTCATTTCTGATTCGATCTCGCAGAGAGACTCCGAGCATAGCCCTCTCCATAGCTCGTTGGACTACTCCATACAAATAGTATTTTACACGTTTGTTGCCCGTAGAAGTTTATATATGATCATCTTAGAACATAGATTTTTTCTAGACATGTTTTAAAAATGACAGGTGTCAAAGTCACAGCTGTCATATTCTAGAATTAATACTAGAGTTACAAGACAGGTGTCAAAGCGACAGCTGTCACAATCTAAAATAATACTAGAGTTACATGACAGGTGTCAAAGTGACAGCTGTCAAACTCAAAAATGATCTATTTCCGTAACTGTCGACTCTAGACTATTCCTGTGTTAATAAAAGTGATAGAGCTCAATGAGATCTATATTTCATATGACAGCTGCCAAGCCCAAAAGTGTAAAAAGCCTGCCCACTACGTAGCTTGGGCAGAGTTTTAACTCTGTTTTGTTTTGCACGATTGTAACTTTATACATATTTGCTCGAAAGATAAATATCAAAAAATGCACTTACCCGTGGCGACAGGGCAGGCCGCGCGCCTTCCAAGATGGCCTCCTTGACCGCCTCGTGGCCCTCGAAGGGAGCTCTCCCGGTCACCACCTCGTACACCAGCATCCCGAACGAGAAGCAGTCCACCTGACGACAGACAAATAAATAAATATTTTGGGACATCTTACTCTCGGCCTCTGACCCCAAACTAAGCAAAGCTTGTGATATGGCTGCCAGAGACCGATATACTACATATACATATTTTTAAATACATACTTATATAGATAGTAACTAAATAACACCCAGACACAGACCAAACACTTATGTTCATCGCACAAATATTTGCCCTGGGTGGGGATCGAACCCACGCCTCTTTGATCCAGAAGTTAGGGTCACTTACCACTGAGCCACTGAGGCAGTCAATATAATTATGCTTAACATCAGGCAGTATGTAGTCAAACGCAAACCTATCTATAAATACAGGGTTAGCATCAGGTATCCTTTTAGGGGCTTATTCTGTACATCAAAACTAACAACTTTTGTTCTGCGACTTTTGTCAAAACTCAAAATGTTGTTCCATAGAAAAATATCGTTCACCCTCGAACAAATGTATGGAACAGCAGATTTTTTTTTAAATTTTGACAAAAGTCGCAGAACAACAGTTGTTAGTTTTGATGTACAGAATAAGCCCCTAAGAGGTTGCTAAATGTTTACCAGTCTTCCAGTATAGATGTAACTAACACACGCATGAAATGCTGGATGCAAGCCAATACGAACCGGTCTTATTGGAGATCTTTAGGGGAGGCCTATGTCCAGCAGTGGACGTCCTATGGCTGAAACGAACAAACGAAATAACACCCAGACATAAAACACCCATTTTCATCACATAAATGCTTGCGCTGGGTAAGAATCGAACCCACGCTTCTTAGAAGTCAGAGTCACTAACCACTGAGCCACCGAGGCAGTCGTAAAGCTAGAAACCATTGAACTAAATTACGTTTGAAATAATTTTATCCGAAATTTTATTAAGACAGGTTTCTTAAAAATAGTTTCTGCCCTTAGGTTTAGATGAGGATAAATAGGCAGGCTAGGTCTAGGCTGGTCACAGGGGCGTCACCGACTTATACTTGCCCATGTTGATATGATGATGATTACCATCTCGTTATACCACATAATCTCGGGGGCCATGATGCCCTCAGTTCCACCGAAGCCCCCGTACCGGATGGGGGCGTCACCGGTCTCAAACCGTGTCACTTGATGATGATTACCTTCTCGTTGTACTCCTCTTCTCCGTTATATCTCATGATCTCGGGGGCCATGAAGCCCTCAGTTCCACCGAAGCCCCCGTACCGGATGGGGGCGTCACCTGTCTCAAACCGTGTCACTTGATGATGATTACCTTCTCGTTGTACTCCTCTTCTCCGTTATATCTCATGATCTCGGGGGCCATGAAGCCCTCAGTTCCACCGAAGCCCCCGTACCGGATGGGGGCGTCACCGGTCTCAAACCGTGTCACTTGATGATGATTACCTTCTCGTTGTACTCCTCTTCTCCGTTATATCTCATGATCTCGGGGGCCATGAAGCCCTCAGTTCCACCGAAGCCTTTCGTACCGGATGGGGGCGTCACCTGTCTCAAACCGTGTCACTTGATGATGATTACCTTCTCGTTGTACTCCTCTTCTCCGTTATATCTCATGATCTCGGGGGCCATGAAGCTCTCAGTTCCACCGAAGCCCCCGTACCGGATGGGGGCGTCACCGGTCTCAAACCGTGTCACTTGATGATGATTACCTTCTCTTGTACTCCTCTTCTCCGTTATATCTCATGATCTCGGGGGCCATGAAGCCCTCAGTTCCACCGAAGCCCCCGTACCGGATGGGGGCGTCACCTGTCTCAAACCGTGTCACTTGATGATGATTACCTTCTCGTTGTACTCCTCTTCTCCGTTATATCTCATGATCTCGGGGGCCATGAAGCCCTCAGTTCCACCGAAGCCCCCGTACCGGATGGGGGCGTCACCTGTCTCAAACCGTGTCACTTGATGATGATTACCTTCTCGTTGTACTCCTCTTCTCCGTTATATCTCATGATCTCGGGGGCCATGAAGCCCTCAGTTCCACCGAAGCCCCCGTACCGGATGGGGGCGTCACCTGTCTCAAACCGTGTCACTTGATGATGATTACCTTCTCGTTGTACTCCTCTTCTCCGTTATATCTCATGATCTCGGGGGCCATGAAGCCCTCAGTTCCACCGAAGCCCCCGTACCGGATGGGGGCGTCACCTGTCTCAAACCGTGTCACTTGATGATGATTACCTTCTCGTTGTACTCCTCTTCTCCGTTATATCTCATGATCTCGGGGGCCATGAAGCCCTCAGTTCCACCGAAGCCTTTCGTACCGGATGGGGGCGCCAGCCGGCTTATACCTGCTCGAAAGAACTGCAGGTAAATATTACATAAAATATATTGCAGTAGGCTAGACAACTAAACAAATGTAATTAGTCCGTCAGATACATTAGACTCGTACAAAATATCAGACACGTATATTTTCTTTTGTCTATTAAACAAAAAATGGCGATGATATAGCCCGTTAAAGTTTCGAGTAACGTCACGAGTCCCCAAACTTTGACAAAGTTCATCATTGTTATTTATTGTGTGAACGAAAGCTTGACGTGCATATCAAGAGGCCTCCGCTACGCTCGGCAGTCTTCATGAGAGCACATCGAGATACCGAGATACTATGTATACTGACCATAGTCTCCAAGCTTGACGTGCACATCGAGAGGCCCCTTCGAGGCTTCCGCCGCGGCCGCCTCCGCTACGCTCGGCATTCTCCATACGAGCACGTTCTCGCACTGGAAAGTAGCATAAAATATACATTTGTTAAAAAATACTCAAATTAGGACGAGGTAGTTGGCCTGTGATTGGCTAGCAACAATATAACTAGCGCATGATTGGCAAGCAACAGGGTAGCTATTGCAACAGCTTAGCTAGCGCATGATTGGCTAGCAACACAATAGCTAGCGCATATTATTGGCTTGGCTAGCAACAGGATAGCTAGCAGATAATTGGCTGGCAACAGGATAGCGGATAATTGGCTAGCAATAGAATATAGCTAGCGGATGATTGGCTAGCAACAGGATAACCAGCGGATAATTGGCTGGCAACAGGATAGCCAGCGTATAATTGGCTGGCAACAAGATAGCGGATAATTGGCTAGCAATAGGATAGCTGGCCCGTGATTGGCTCGCAGTAAGATAGCTGACCCGTGATTAAATAAATAAATATTAAGGGACATCTTACACACGATCTTTGATTCCCCAAACTAAGCAAAGCTTGTGATATGGCTGCCAGAAACCAATATACTACATATACAAATTTTTAAATACATACTTATACAGATAGTACCTAAATAACACCCAAACACAGAGCAAATACCTATGTTCATCACATAAATATTTGCCCTGAGTGGGGATCGAACCCACGCCTCTGTGATCCAGAAGTCAGGGTTACTAACCACTGAGCCACCGAGGCAGGCAGATTGGTTAGGAACAGTTAGCTAGAGTATGATTGGAAAACAACAAGATAATGTGCGATTGGTTGTCGGTAGACATCAGATAGCTGGCGGCGTATATAACAGGTACCTTCAGGTCTCGGTAGACGATCCGCCGGTCGTGCAGGTGTTCCAAGGCTCTGGCGACCTGCAGCAGCACGCCGCGCGCCGCGCGCGCGCCCACGCGGGACCCGGAGCGGCGGTACGAGCGCACTACTGCGTCTAGCGCGCCCTGCACACAACATCATCATATTTGATATCTAGTCATAATATATCAATATTTTTCGCAAAAAATGTGTTACATCGTGTACAAAATTCGAATATTTCGTTCGAATTGTTTACATTATAGTTTATTACTATGTACTACGGGACTAATCACGCACTAAAATTACGAGATAAATAAATACCTCCTCATCCCGACGTTTCGGCCGAGTTGCATCGACCGTAGTCGCGGGTAGACAACAACTCAACTCGGCCGAAACGTCGGGATGATGTAGTACGTAGTACGCGATTAGTCCCGTAGTATATAATAATAATGTGTTCAAATCGCGAAAGTTTAAAAACAACATACACTATCAATATTCACTATCAATATTACTGTTCCATAATTATTTATTTTCGCTTATTTTTGTCATCAGTATAAGCTGTTTAAATAGAGTCATTTATAATTTTCCGATATAATTGATTTATTATTTATATTAGTTTATTATATATTTTGTATGAGTTGGTTATTATTAGAATTTATTATTTATATTAGTTTATTTTATTTTATGTATGAGTTGGTTATTATTAGAATGTATATTGTTTAAGTAAGTATATACATATATCACTTTCACACACACCCCGTCGCCTAAACTTTTAAATTAATCCTTCACAAGTAACGGTTGCCTGGAAGAAGTTGCTTTTTATCGATAAGGTCGCCGATTGTAACATTTACTATAAGTTCCTAGTCTAAGTTTTCCTGTTTATTTAAGTTTTGGTGTGGCAATAAAGAATTTATCTATCTATCTATCTATCATACATTATAGTTGTTTTTCGAAAAAGGATCAGCCGATTTCTTTAAATGTGGTCCCATTTAAATTTTACAGAAATCGGCTCCGGAGTATACCCTCTCGAACTAAAAAAGAATTTTTCACAATTGGCGAAATTATCGACGAATATACCTAGGTACACGAAACAAATACATACAGACGAACACAGAACCTCCTCTTTCTTGGAAGTCAGATAAAAATTAAATAAATATTGGGGGACATTTTACACCCCAAACTAAACAAAGCTTGTGATATGGCTGCCAGAGACTGACATATATGTCGAATATTAATTTAGATTAAATTTTTGTTTTGTACTGGTATCACCTATCTTTACTGGTATCACCTATCTTATGTCATTGTCAAATGTCAAGGAGTTAGTTAAAAATTATTGATTGATACGATGTTTACGACGGTCTGATTATTGCGAGTTAAAATTAATAAAAGGAGTTAAAAGTTACAGTGTATTTATTCTGGACAAGTGCTACACATGCCACATATATACCTAGGTACATTTTTATCATTTTTAAATATACTTCTTTAAATTACTAGATTTTGCTTGTGGCTTCGACCGTGTGACATTAAATATTTACCTATGCTATTTATTATTATTTATTTACTTATATTTTCAGGACTAAAAAGTAGCATAAATATTACTTTCCTAACTATACATGTATAGGACCTGCCAAATAACAAGTCTTATCTGTTTCTCCGTTGCTCCGTGAAAGAGTAACAACAAATACACTTTCTAATTTCGTTCGTTCGTTTCAGCTATAGGACGTCCACTGCTGAACATAGGCCTCCCCTAAAGATCTCCAATAAGACCGGTTCGTAGCAGCTTGCATCCAGCGCGATCCTGCGGTCTTAATGAGGTCATTTGTAGTAATGTAGTAAATTCTTTACTTTGATCTATTAATGGCATAATATTAACAAATGTACTGTATATATTTTAAAGAGAAACCATCGGCTCCTATAATACAGTTTTTAACTAGTTTAGGAGCCTTTGGGTCAACTATTTATTTATTTATTTATTTCTTTATTTGCACAATGTAGTGTACATAACAATGTTAAGACTAATTGTAGTACAAAACATAGACCCCGTTAGGGCGCTGCAAGAGAACAATAAGTACTCTTAATTACTTATTACTACTTATACTATACTAATATTACTACTTAACTATATTACCCTGAACATTGTTATTTTATGTCCAAATAAACGATTTATTATTATTATTATTTGTCCACCTTGTGGGTGGACGTCCTACGCTGCGCTTGCCGGTACGTGGTCTCCACTCGATAACCTTTCGACCCCATCGATCATCAGTTTGCTATGTGCCCTGCCCATTGCCATTTCAACTCGCCAATCTGTTGGGCTATGTCGGTAACTTTGTTCTTCTACATATCTCCTCATTCCTGTTTCGATTTCGCAGAGAGACTCCGAGCATAGCCCTCTCCAAAGCGCGTTGTGCAATAATAAGGCAACTGGAGATTACTAATAAGGCTTTCGGATTTATAACATTAGTACTAGGATAGCATGAATGGTAATCGAACCCACGCCCTATGTGGCCTGGGAGTCAATATCTAATCACTGACATAATAGAAGGGTTATTATTTTATACTACGGGACGAGTTGCATCAACTGTGGTCACGGGCACGTGGTCAGTCTACCCGTGACCACGGTCGATGCAACTCGGCCGAAACGTCGAGATGAGGAGGTATTTATTTATCTCGTAATTTTAGTGCGCGATTAGTCCCGTAGTATATAATAATAATGTGTTCAAATCGCGAAAGTTTAAAAACAACATAATAGAAGCGTTTCATATTTTAGTTGTTAGAAGGGAATGTGGGACGGAAATGCTCGGTGAACATGGAACGGTTGATTTCTTCTGTAGCCACTAACCTGCGGCGCAAGAGGGAGTAGTAAAGCCAGCGGCGCGCAGCACACAGCCAGCAGCGGCACGACGTGCGCGTGCCGCACGCGCGACAATATGCACAGCTCCTGTCGCAGGCCGCAGTACGCGCGACACGCCGCGGCCGTCGGCTCGCGCTCCCAGCGTGACAGCGCGGCCTGCAAACAAAATAACACGTAGGATTATTATATCATACTGTACTGGTGGTCTAGTAGTAAGCCGTGGTGGTCTAGTGGTAGTAACACCCGACCTGCAATCGTGAGGTCGTGGTTTCAAATACCGATCCCGTCCCAATGAGTTTCTTTGGATTTTATGTACGGAATTTCACACCACTGGCTTTTCGGTGAAGGGAAGCATCGTGAGGCAACCTGTATATGTCCGTAGAAGAAATTCGATGGCGTATGTGAATCCACCAACCCGCACTGGGCCAGCGTGGTGGATATGACCCAATCACCCATCGTGGGTAGGCCTACGTCCTGCAGTGGACTATTAAAAAGGCTAGTACAGTACTGTACTGGACTGTATCAGCCTTTTTGAATATTCCACTGCAGACTGTAGGCCTATCCACGAAGGGCGAATGGACCATATATCCACCATGCTAGCCTAATGCCAGTATTTCTTCTACGGTCGTATGCAGGTTGCCTCACGATGTTTTCCTTCACCGAAAAGCCAGTGGTGTGAAACTCCGTACATAAATTCCAAATAAACTCATTGGGACGGGACCGGGATTGGAACCCACTACTTCACTATTGTGGGGCGAGTGTGACTACCACTGGACTACCATGGTTAACAACATTATATGAGTCACGAGAGGAATAACTAAAAATCTATTTTTTAATTTTAAAGTACTTTTCCACATTACAAACAATCACTTACCTACTTTTGTGATAAAATCTTCAACGCTATAGTCACGTCTTTCCTTAATCCCATGACATAACTCAAGAGGGTTAGCCTATTGGGTTCAAGTATCATCAAGTAACATAAATAGAAATGTTATTTTTATAGAAGGACCAATTTTTACGATAATTATTACAGGTACAATACCGTACCTTTTTTATGTATATAATTGGAAATTCAATGTATGCAATGACCTGTAACTATTGTTATCAATACATAAATTAATTATGATTAAATATTATGTTACAACTGCTGCAAAAAAGGTCACACCTCTCTAAGCTACTCTACAGTACCACCTACTTTATGTGGAACTGGCTGTAGAGCCTTCAACGCGACCGGCACCCCCTCCCCCCAATACCCCCGCACCCATCCCCCAAGCCACCATTAGTCAAAACTACTCCACATTATACCTATACAAAAGCACCAAGAAAAGTCAAACCAAACGTACCTTTATAAAGCATGCTGCACCTAAATATCACAAACCAATTCGAAAACAACAGTAAAACCCCACAAACCTATTTTTGTTACAAATGACACTACTGTCGTTAAAAAGGTTACAAACGCAACAACACAACATAACATGTTTTTTTTTTATTGAATTTTTACACTCCACAGACATAGGGGCCTGTGCTCTTTAAGATTATACATTACTTTTTTATTAATTTAAACAATATTTCTAAAACTAAGGCTTTACTAGAGGACTCTACACTAAAATAAATCTAAACCTAATAAAATTTCTAAAATTACGTTTTTTTTTTTTTTTTAAAATACTACTTATACCACTCAGGGCCTCCACCGCCGCCACGTCTCGCTCTCTAATGTATATTAATTATAACATAATATGTTACAACTGTTGCAAAAAAGGTCACACATCTCTAAACCACTTAACAGTACCTTATAAGTATGTTGCGCCTGTAAGTCGCTCCCGGGCGGGGGCGGCACCGGCTGCAGAGCCTTCAGCGCGACCGGCACCCCCTCCCCCGCACCACTCCCCGCGCCCCTCCACCGCGCCGCCAGCACGGTCCCGAAGGCCCCGCGGCCCGCGATGGATAGACGGGTGATTTGCTCCCAGCGGGCGCGTTTCTCTTCTTCCACGTCCAATAGTAGCTGAAAATAAATGTTTTATCGTGAAAAAATGCAAATATTTAATAAATAAATATTTGGGGACATTTTGCACACATACCTACATATTTTATGTGAACTGGTTCCCCGAACAATAATCAGGATCGTTTTATCTACGGACTAGAAACGTTCTACGATTTGCATTCACTACATTCTGTCAGCATACGTGAGACGCGGGGAGGAGATGTTTACTGAAGTTTCGACCTTATACGTATGAGGAAAAAGTCGAAATATTAACAGGTGACGGGTTTATGGAGCGGAGCTAGCAAGATCAATGCAGCTAAGTTGCTGATAATCCATTTTCGCCTTAATTGCTTAGACGCTTAAGTCTAAAATTGTGCAATGAAATGTCTGGTGTCTTCACCTCACATGTTCACATGTAGGTAAAATTGTTCTTACACCATGACAGAGGGGTACGCGCGTTGAATTCTCCTCCAGTAGCTAAATCCTCCAAGGGTAAATGACTATAACCGATGACACGGTAATTGTATAAGTGTAACAGTATTACGTCTTCATACAAACAGTTGGATCGCGAATCATACCTACTCGTCTCGGAGTTCGGTACACAACAGTAACAGGGGTGCACCGTACCACAGCCCGGACACTCCGCGATTTTTCATACAAAATCTGCTGTCTTACGCACACAACACAGTACTTACTCATAGACAACACACATACGCACGAACGCTACACGTGCATTTGTGTGCGGAACGTCTATGGCTGTCGGCGATCACCACGACGTGACGACATGCCGCGTGAGTGACACAGTTGCGTATTCAATTTTGCAAAAATGAATATAAATCTAGTGCTTATAAAAGTATAACAATTACTTAATTTGGAATCATTTTTTAACAAGAGCACAGCCCGGACACTCCGCGATTCTTCATACAAAATCTGCTGTCTTACGCACACAACAGTACATTTTACTCACATACACTACACATACGCACGAACGCTACACGGGTATTTGTGTGTAGAACGCCTATGGTTGTCAACGACCCATGTCGACCGTATCAATTGTAATTCTGACTTACCAAGAAGTTTTGTGAGTACTGATACGATGTACTAGCCGCTGCAGGTTTCACATACAATCGTACATACACTTATTTCGATTAAATCACTCATTTACCTACGTAGAACATAACCAAAACATGGCACTGTTACGAAATTCCCTTAATTTTCTCACATATTGTTGAAATATCCAGTAATATGAACACGCACACACACGATTATGTATATTTGTAAAATCATCCCATAATTTAAACAAAAGATATACTTAGTAATTAACGAATAAGTAAATGACGCGCTCAACGCACCGACCGATGGCCAACTGAGGGAAGTCCCTAATTTCATATTTCATACACCTACGCTAGTGAGGCCCCTCACTGGTTAAATAGCGGTTGCGGGATCGTTTCTGGTTTTTATAACTGTTTCTGGCAATGTTTCCGAATAATTGCAAAAAAATATTTTTAACCCTTGACGCAAAAAAGGAGGTTCTAAAAGTTTATCACAATATTCTTAGTAGCTTAATATGTATCAAAGAAGATATAATAATATTACGTACTCGTACAGTACATGTCTTGTGCCAGGGTGATGAGAATCCAGAATTTTAAACGGTATTTTTTCGGTGTCACTGTCGACTTTTTAGAATATAATATTAGAATTTTAGGCATATTTGCAGAGGTCGTTGTTTTCAATAAATATTGATATTTTGAGGCAAATCTTAGTAAAAAGATTTTTTGAGAATGTCTAGAAGATTTTTTTTGTAAAAGGTATAATTGGCTTGATGACAAAAAAATATAATTAGTCCGTTAGATAGATAATTATTAAATAACTAGATGACAACCCGGCTTCGCTCGGGTGAAATGTAACTCATAATACACACACTGATAATAATTTTGCTGTTACTCGATCACCATCTTAACGAAGAGCCCTTCGCTGCATCCATTTTCCACAATTATGAGAATGTTTACCAAATGCAAAGATATTCAGCTGTTAACTAAATGATGTAGGTATCATCAAGCAAAACAATGATGAAAGATCAATGAAAGACATTCATTTTAAGAAATAGGTACTCACGATTTTTTATGTTTGTGTAATACAATATCCCAAAGTAAAATGTTTTGCTCAAAATTAAAATTACTCAAAAATAAATGATTAAGTAGGTCCCTACTACCGAAATTGTACAGTCTTATATTACGTAAAGAAAGTCAACTTCAACTGTAAAGATTTTAACCAGTATTATTTTTTATATGGTTATCTATCTAGATAGATCAGCCGTAGGACATCCACTGCTGGACATAGGTCTCTCCCATGGATTTCCAATAAGGCCGGTTGTTCCTGCGATTTTTATTACATATATCGTTAATCCACCTAGTCGGTGGACATCCTACGCTGCGCTTGCTGGTCCGTGGTCCATTCGAGAACTTTACGGCCCCATCGGCCATCCGTTCTTCGAACAATGTGCCCTGCCCACTGCCACTTTAATTTGCTATTCCGCTGGGCTATGCCGGTAAGTTTGGTTCATCTAGGGATCTCCTCATTTATGATTCGATCCCGCAGAGAGACACCGAGCATAGCCCTCTCCATAGCACGTTGGTACCTATGGTTATACCATTGACTTGGCATTTTTTCTTACATTCCATATTGATGGGTATTCCCTTCTATAATCTAAGGGTTATTGATAAAATATTATCAAAAATTATTATAACTTAATACTTGACACTGGCAAATGCACAACAATGCGACGCCAAAACATAAAAGAAGAAGAAGAATGACTGCTCAAGATATGTCATGTGCCTGACAATATGGAGACTGCGATTTATTTTTCAGAACCGTTATAATTTATTAAAATACTCGATAATCCGAATTTTCCGGATATATGTTGTCGACTCGAAATCATTATTTTTTTATGTTTTATCATTTAGGAAAGGTTTCAATCGAGTCTACCGTACCCCTTGACGAAATTATTAATATAGATATTTGACACGATTTTTTTCTGATGTCAATTAAGTAGCACTAAATATTTATTCAAAACAATGATTTAAAAATTGTTAATGATATAGCTCGTTGAGGTATGATTAAGGACAGGGTGGGCTCATGACGGGCGCGGACGTGGGCCCGTACAACGCACGTTCCAAACATTTTGTCTTATGTAAATCATCTCCGCGAAAAGCAAAAATAAAAAAGAAAAGTATAACTCCCTATTCCCGAACTTTGACAAGGTTTATCTTTGTCATTTATTGTGAGATTAACAAAATCTAATTCTTTATGTATGAAAAAATATTTTGTATTAGTATTTATGTAGAAAAAATAACTACAAATTATAGGACTGTACATATTAACTCAATGTTATATACATGTTCGTTTATTTACAGAAAATATACAAATATAAATTAGCACTTATCTACTAGGTATGTATGTGTTAACGCGAAACAATACATTGCATATCGATACCGATATTCTGTAACAGTTGCGTTACGATGATAACTAGTATTTTCACGCCCATGGCAACTCTATCTGTGATCAGCACGACGAGCGAACGAGAGATTATGCGCGCGAGTAGCGGCGCTACGTACGTTATGTTGGTAGCATTACGAATTCTCTATCAGCATTGAATTAGTTCCCAATTTTGGCCGCGCGCAGAATTATCTTGGCGTACTTTACGACAGATCCGCCATACTTTCATGCGGAAGTGAGCTAGATGCGAAATAAATTTACAAAAATGAATATCATTCTACTGCTTATAAAGTATAATGAATTCATAATAATTTGACAGCACTGTAACTAAAAGTAAGCGATTTATTTTATTTGAAACAAATTATCAAGAGAAAGGAACTAAATTTGAATGACATAATTTTTATAACAATATTATCTACCTACTTTTTGTTTTTTTTTTGTTTCAAAATTCTTTATTGACAACATACATTTTTTAACTACTAAGTACAACACAGTCTAATACTAGTAGCAACTTAAAAATATAGTTTGACTCTCAGGCTAAATACACCTATATAGTCATTTTAAAACAATATAATTGTTAAAAGGGTACATAAATTTTGATAACATGACGGTCTAAAAAGTAGGACTATATCTACCTGCAATTGAGTTTAATTATGAGCATTTTGTTCCAAGCTCATATTTAAAAGTTATATCTACCTACTAAAAGTAAATAAGGTACCTTATTTTATCTTTAGGGAAATAATGAAATGATATCTTGTCGCGAATTGTTGTAGAACAGCCATAAACAGCACACGTCTTCCCCATTGTAAGTCTGTATTTTTTGTAGTCGAAATCACCGGCCTGTGCAACCCGCGCGCCGAGTGAATTTCACGAGTCCTGACGCGGGGTGGAAGTGAGGAAGACTCAAACGGGTGGGGGGTAACGAGTGGCCGTTCTATACGTAGTATTATTATATATTCTTTGACAAGAGTAACCGATCTACTTCATTTGAAAGAAAATATCAAGGGGAAGTTGCCAAGTAATGTGAAATAATTTTCTCTCATTTATTACATTAAAATTTCTTGTTTTGTTACGTATCATTGATATTCAACCATACACAGTACAAGTCTTTCCAATTGGCACAGTATTTTTAAACAAAAATACCTAGTATTTTTTTTTAGAAAATTCACCGACCAGTGCAGCCCGCGCGCAGAGTACGCGATCGGTACGTGAAGCGCGGGGTGGAAGTGAGGAAGACTCAAACGGGTGGGGGGGTAACGAGTGACCGTTCTATACGTAGTATTATTATATCTTCTTTGATTCTGTCAGCATACGTGAGACGCGGGGAGGAGCTGTTCACTGAAGTATCAACCTAATACGTATGAGGAAAAAGTCGAAATATTAACAGGTGACGAGTTTATGGAGCGGAGCTAGCAAGATCAATGCAGCTAAGTTGCTGATAATCCATTTTCGCCTTAATTGCTTAGACGCTTAAGTATAAAATTGTGCAAAGAAATGTCTGGTGTCTTCACCTCACATGTTCACATGTAGGTAAAATTGTTCTTACTCCATGACAGAGGGGTACGCGCGTTGAATTCTCCTCCAGTAGCTAAATCCTCCAAGGGTAAATGACTATAACCTGTACTGTACTGTACCAGCCTTTTTTTAATAGTCCACTGCAGGACGTAGGCCTACCCACCAAAGGGTGTTTGGGCCATATCCACCACGCTGGCCCAGTGTGGGTTGGTGGATTCACATACACCATCGAATTTCTTCTACGGACGTATGCAGGTTGCCTCACGATGTTTTCCTTCACCGAAAAGCCCGTGGTGTGAAATTCCGTACATAAATTCCAAAGAACTCATTGGTACGGGACCGGGGATTTGAACCCACGACCTCACGATTGTAAGGCGGGTGTCATTACCTCTCGACCACCACGGCTACACTAAATATAACCTATCACAAGGTAATTGTATATGTATAACAGTATTCCGTCTTAATACAAACGGTTGAATCGCGAATCATACCGACGCGCCTCGGAGTTCGGTACACAACAGTAGCAGGGATGCACCGTAGTGACGAACGAACGTGTCGGTTTGTAATCAGTAAACTTGAGATACACCTACCAGGCGGGCAGCCCTGGCGCGTGTTACGTACTGCGATGGGTACGATTGCGTATATGGGAACCCCCCTTTACATATTTATTTTATTCTCATTTTAGTATTTGTTGTTATAGCGGCAACAGAAATACGTATCATGACTGCCTCGGTGGCTCAGTGGTTAGTGAACCTGACTTCTGGATCAAAGAGGCGTGGGTTCGATCTCCACTCAGGGCAAGCATTTTTGTGATGAACATAGGTGTTTGCTCTGTGTCTGGGTGTTATTCAGGTACTATCTATATAAGTATGTATCTAAAATATGTATATGTAGTATATCAGTATCTGGCAGCCATATCATAAGCTTTGCTTAGTTTGGGGTCAGAGGCCGTGTGTGAGATGTCCCCCAATATTTATTTATATTTTATTTTATTTATCAGTGAAAATTTCAACGTTCTAGCTATTACGGTACATGAGATATAGCCTGGTGACAGACAGACAGACGGACGGACAGCGGAGTCTTAGAATAGGGTCCCGTTTTTACCCTTTGGGTACGGAACCCTAAAAAACGCACCCCAGGGCTAGCCACCTGGCCTTTAGGCACGGACTCACCGTGTCCGGCGCGACGTGCCGCAGCTGCACGGCGGCGTGGTGGGGGCAGTGGAGGGGGGCGGGGGTGCAGGCGCACAGGATGCACTGCTCCACTGTCCACGCGTGGGCTACCATCCCCCCCGCGCCCACGCCCTCCACCGAGCCCAGACGAGACGACGCTGAAACGGGAAACAACAGTTATAAAAAAAAAAACCGGACAAGTGCGAGTCAGGCTCACACATCGAGGGTTCCGTACAAATCCAGAAAAATTCACAAAATTGGGAAGTAAGTTGTTAAAATCTCTATACTATAACCATCGACAAAAAAGTTTTTTTTTTTTCACTTTTCTGGTCATACGCCGAAAATTAAACATTGTTAAAATAATTAAAAACCTGTTTCACCATGTGCTAATGAAGGTCTTTTATATGATACCTTACATGATAGGATTTACTCACTTTGAATTTTGAACCCATATTTTGTGAATCTAGGCCCTATTGTTTGTGATTTAAATAAAAATGTAGTTTTCAGATTTATTCCTATATGCGTAAGTACTCTAAGACTATGCTTCTCACCAAATATCATAGTTCTATTTCTATATCAACGGGAAGTATCCTGTGGGTTTTGATTTTTGTCAGTGTCTTTTACCACATAAAGGGCTCTAACTTTTTTATACGATAACTGAGAAGTTTTTCTTTTACACAACTGCAAGAGACCATAGATATACGTAGTTTAAATTTTAACTCGATATCTTGACGCGTTCCCGAGATAATGAGTCTTGACATACACACAGACGGACAGACGGACAACAAAGAGATTCTATAAGGGTTCCGTTTTTCCTTTTGAGGTACGGAATCTTAAAAATAGTGAATGGAGGTCCTCCGCGCGGAAGAAGTGGAACTTCGTAACTATTCCCCCTCCCTAGGAGCGTTGAACGTTTAACGCAACTGTGCTTTCATACCCCCTCCATGGTAGCGTTAAACGTTTAACGCAACCTTGTTGGAAGTCGCATTAGAAGTTTCACTTCGAAAATAATAAATAAATATTCATATTCGTATTCCTTTATTCATACAACAGTATACGTCAACATTATGGGGACATATTAGGGGACATCTTACACACGGCCTCTGACTCCAAACTAAACAAAGCTTGCGATATTGTAAATATTTTTATTTCTACAACGCGAACGCTAACAGCGTTATCAATCATTCAATCAATCAATCAATCATTTATTTATTTTTGACACATAATTATGTTAATATACAGTAACAGATGATCCATAGACTCCTGAACTAGTCTAAGACTGTGTTTCAGGAGCCAATGGCTTCTCTAAAGTAACAATTTTAAACATTATGTCAAAACAAATCGTGTTTTTACTAAATTTTTAAAACAATTTTGTAATATACAAATAATAATTAATTTTGAAAAACAGAAAAAGAAAAAATCTACTTAATCGAAATCTTAGATATTATATAACACTATTAAATCAATCTACTACAGACACTTAATAATTTTCTAAAGTTGCCAAAATATAAACAAAAGTGATTAATAACAAAATTTAGATAGATACTTAACTTAACATCTTATTACATTACCAAATGTTATTATTATTTATCACATTTACAATATAATTTACTTTTTACGCAATCTGTTCAAGGTAAATTCTATATTAGGCTAGGTAAATCAAATGTACAAACTTTCAAGCAAAACTTCAGTACTATGATAGTCGAACTTATTTAACCACGTTAGTATTACTTTTTTAAATTCCCTATTGCTGTATTGTTTTGTGTGACAATCTTTATTCAGCTTAGTATAGAGACGCGCAGCAGTATTGCTATACTTTTTCTGAGAAAATCTTGTTTTAGATCGAGTAGTTGGAAAGAGCTCACGTCTTTTGTTTTGTAAAAGAGTCAATTTCGGTACTGTATTTCTGTGATATCTCCTCAAACACTCGTAAATGAATAACTTCCTAACACCGAGAACACCCGCCTTATTATACACATCTGTAGTAGGGTACCTAAAAGGTAGGTGTAGAAGCACTTTCAGAATCGCTCGCTGTGCACGCTCTGCATGTATGAGGTGCGTCTTGGCTGCTGTACCCCATGCACAGATGCAGTATCTGACAATGCATTCACACAGGGCCTTATATGTTTGTAGTAATAATTTTGGTTCTGCTACTGTTCTCAGTGTTTTGAATATATACATCAGTTTTCTGATTCTTAGTTTTAATTCATTGATGTGTATGTTCCACCGTAATTTGTCATCAATATGAACCCCAAGGTATTTTATTGATTCGACTCTGGACAATTCAGCGCAAGAGCAATTTGCAGATTGAGGGCTCCGATTGCAAGGATATGTGTGTATTTTTACACTTATCTTATCACTTTGCTTTCCTAAAGACTTTATGCTATAACACACATACTTGGTCTTTCCGATGTTTAATGACAACAAATTATCCTCTAGCCACTTAGTTACTACCGAAAGGCAGCTTTCAGCTAGTTTTGTAACCTTTGGCCATGTCTTGTCGTGGAGAATCAAAACCGTATCGTCAGCAAACATCAGCAGGTCCAGCCCAATTAATGCGGTATTGCAAAGATCGTTAATATATATGAGAAACAACAAAGGTCCTAGTGTACTACCTTGTGGTACGCCATAAACGCAATCTGAATTGTTACTCTCATAACCATCCATTCGCACTTTTTGAGTTCTTCCAAAGAGATAGTCACTGAACCAATCTAGTGCCATGCCTCTGATTCCTATGTTTTCTAGTTTTACTAATAGAATCGGAATGGACACCGTATCAAACGCCTTTTGTAAATCTAAAAAAATTCCGACGCATTTGTTACCGTTATCTAAGTATTGAGTAATTTTATTAGTAAGCATAAGCACGGCGTCTTCTGTGCTCATTCCCTCTCTAAAACCGTATTGGTTTGCACTAATTAAATTATTTTTTTCTAAATAACTCGTCACTCTCTTCTTAGCTAGCTTTTCCAAGATTTTTGAAACCGTCGACAGCAACGATATTGGTCTGTAATTAGTTGGATTCTTTTTATCGCCAGCTTTGAAAATTGGACAAACAACTGCTCTTTTAAAAATATCTGGGAATCTACCAGTTTCGAAACTCAGATTGCATAAGAAAGCTATGGGTTCTTCTAATATGTTTATGTAAGATTTTATGAAATTAGTTGTTATTTTATCCCAACCCGGGGCACTATGGCTTTTGAGACTCATAGCTACATTTCTGACTTCGACAGGGTCAGTGGGGAACAAGGACATAGATTTGAGGGGACCATTAGTAGTTTTAGCCATGGAAGCTAATTTAGATTCAGTGGTACTCATTTTTTGTAGTGTAGAATTTGCCAGCGTTTTACCTATAGACGTAAAATACGTATTAACCTCGTTGAGTGCTTCAGTAGGATTATCTTTTATGTTTAATAAATCACAAGATACTGTTTTTGTTTGATTAATATTACAAACCTCTTTAATAATTTTCCAAGTTTCTTTGACATTATTTTTGTTAATTTCTAATTTGTACGTATAATGTTCTTTTTTAAGATCTTTAATTATTTTGTTGCATATATTTCTATATCTTGTATATTTTTCTACATTTTTTTTGTTTTCAGGTGCTTTTTTAGCTTCAGCATGTAATTTGTCTCTTTTTCTAATGCATCTTACTACGTTTTTGGTGATCCAAGGTTTTAGCGGTTGATTTTTTCGAGTTATTGTTTTTATTTGTGTATTTTCTTCAATAATTTTAATAATTTTATTTGTAAATAGTTTTGCCGCAGCATTCACATCATTTTTTATCGCATACAGATCCTTCCAGGATTCTTTTAATAAACATTCTTCTATGCTTTTATCATCCAGAATAACTTTTGTAAGTTTGGATGTATTTTTAGAAATTTTTGCATATTCAATGTACAGTAAAATAGGCCGGTGGTCTGTCACACACTGCTCAAATACTAAAGTTTTCCATTGATCCGTACATTTTACCATGAAATGATCAAGGCACGTTTTTAGTCTAGTAGGCCTATTAATACCATTTCTTAGTCCGTGTAGAGCCATTAAGTTTAGATAGTATTCAGTGTTATATGTAGCGTTACAGGCCAGAGTATCGATATTGATGTCACCGGTTAAAATCACGGTTTTGGAGAGAATGTCATTTAGAACTTTATCAAGAGACTCTAGATATAGTTTTGGGTTATTGTAGCACGGTGGTCTATATGTACAAACAACGGAATGCTCAGGCGCAATAGAAACTACCAAGCAATTGCCTTCAACAATTTCTGGTTCATTAACAGTGACTGTAATATTTTGCTTGACATATACTACCACGCCATCATTCTGGTTTAGGGAGTTTTTTGTCCAGTACATGTTGTAATTATTGATATTTGGGGGTGGTCCTAAGCTACTAGTCCAACACTCCGTTAGTACAAATATATCAGCAGATATGTCAAGACCGGACATGTATGCCAGAAAGTGATCAAAATTTCGATGGATGCTACGTATGTTCATTGTTAAAATACACAAGTAACCATTATTTACATTAGCATTTAGAATCTTCACACAATCATTTGTGTTAGAAATTGAGAAACAATCAATTTTTTCAGAATTATCAACTTCTTCAATAAGGAAAGTGTTATTATCCATTATTGAATATTATAGTAACAGTGTACGTTAGAATCAGCGTTTCATATGTGGTCACTATGTCATTCCTTGTGAAGATTTTGAAACCAATAATTCGAAAAGACTGCACAGCATCAGCAACAATACAGAATCTATGAAGTATTATATAAACTATAGCAATGATATTAGTCTTAAAAGCATTGTTTTTATAGCATTTTTGATAACTGGTTGAGGGAAAAAGAAGTTTTTCTTGACGTCTGTTCATGTAGAGAGATACTCTGTGATAAATAGTACATAATTGCCAAATATATATCGTATTTATAGTTAATGTATTAATACCTAAGAAAATAATTTTAATAAACATATATAGTAGATACACAGATAGTCATTTGTTCCTCAAATCGTCTAGGTCGCCTTCGCAGTTAACCTTTACTGGCGGCGCACCGTCACTTCGTCTTAGGTAAATCTTGCCGCGAGCCGGCCAGCAGTATCTATAATTATTACATTTAGCAAATTCCCTTGCCAAGTAGAGGAGCTTTTTGGCTTTCGGAGTTAGGCTCTCCGATATATAAACCGGTGTAGTAGGGCCTTCTATTTTTAGATTACTTGAACTGAACTTGGTGGTTGGGTATTTTTTATTGTAGGTTTTTATGGAGCCCACAACAAGGTCTCTCATTCCCACCGTGCCAAATTCCGCCACTATGGGCTGATTTTCCGACTTATTATTTATCCGATAGACATCGCGTATCTCAGATGTTTGTATCGGAATATTGAGAGCGCTGCCCATTTTTTTGACCATGTTTAGTAAATCCTCTTTTCTTTCGCCAGCTTTTTTAGGGACGTTTCTTAGTTCGATGCTAGTGCTTCTCAAATAGCGATCCATTTGCTCCAACTTATTTTCTAACGCTTGGATATATTTATCAGAAGATTTTTTGTCCTGTTCAAGAGTAGTTATCCTTTTTTCCATGTCGTCGTACTTTTGCGCAAGGAACTCGATAGACTCTGTAATGTTTCTATTCTGCTGCGTGTGCGAGTCGATCCCTCCTTGTACCTTCGACATAAGCGCTGCAAATTTTTCGTCCTGTCTCTTTTCAAACGCTGTGAACATCTCCATAATCTCCTCTCTGCTTATTTCTAAACAATGCTTCCGCTTACGCGTGCTAATGTTCGGTTCACTCGCAGTATATTCGCTCGATACTAAAGGCGAAAGTTTACTTTGATCGTTTGGAGACGCGTGGATATTGGAATCCGATTTGCAGTGCGCCAGCAACGGCACAGAAGGGGAACCACGCGGCGGGGAGCGCCTGACTGACATCGTACGGCGTACCTCGAACGCAGTAGTATGGGCTTATCCGTAGATGTGACGACACGCGTCGTAGCTGGTCTCAGTAATATTGGTGTAGCACGCTACGTCAGGCGAGAAGAGTAATATCGTAGCCTCGCGTAGCTTGTTTGCGTGCACGCCAAACCTGTTTCTCGTATCAGGTAGATGTTTCGCGCGTATGTAGTAGTCGACCCACTCACCGACAGCACACAGCCAAAGCCGCCGCGGCGTCACCGTCACCTCTTCACGTGGCAAATATTTTAATATTTTGTCGTAATGTTGAAAAAACGTAGATAAAACTTCGTAACTTAGCACTTAGATATACCCAACTTTGGATAGAGAATTTGTCCCGTGAAGAAATACCGCGTAAAATATGTATATATTTTTATATTGTGAGACAAATAACGTAGTGAGAACTAAGTCAACACGTCTGCACTGTGCGGTGGTCAGAGCGAGAAGGAATCAATGAAAATCTAGACGCCAATGACAAGAACCCCCGCGGGGAGCGCCTGGTGAGGTTGGCGGTCGGAAACTTGCTACCTTTTGTCGCCAGATGTCGCTACAACGCATAAAAAGGCCGAAATCCAGAAGATGCTATCTCTCTATATCATTTTAAAAGGCCTCGAGGTTTTGGCGGGAACGTGGAAAAATCAAGTCTCCTTATTGTATTATTTTGTTAAACTTATGTTTATATCAGAAATAATTGTGAAAAAATGTGGTATTTCGTTGATTATTGTAACAAAATGTTATCAATAAATTGATTATATTATGAGCTGATTTACGTGCATGAGTGTAGGCAAGTGATATAATGTGACGTATCATGTCATATAATTAAAAATACAAAATTTGTATAATAGTACATAGTATCGTCAACAATAGGTCTCGTCATTCAACTAAGAAAATACATAATTAACGTGTACAAAATTGAGATGGATGTAAATATTGAAAACAATTGTTACTGACCATTGGACTCGGCGCCGACTCCGCTGTCGCCGTCCGACGTGCGGCTCTCCTGCGACACGCGCGGCCGCGGCTCCACCGCGCCCAGCTCCAGCCGGCGGAACAATTGTTACTGACCATTGGACTCGGCGCCGACTCCGCTGTCGCCGTCCGACGTGCGGCTCTCCTGCGACACGCGCGGCCGCGGCTCCACCGCGCCCAGCTCCAGCCGGCGGAACAATTGTTACTGACCATTGGACTCGGCGCCGACTCCGCTGTCGCCGTCCGACGTGCGGCTCTCCTGCGACACGCGCGGCCGCGGCTCCACCGCGCCCAGCTCCAGCCGGCGGAACAATTGTTACTGACCATTGGACTCGGCGCCGACTCCGCTGTCGCCGTCCGACGTGCGGCTCTCCTGCGACACGCGCGGCCGCGGCTCCACCGCGCCCAGCTCCAGCCGGCGGAACAATTGTTACTGACCATTGGACTCGGCGCCGACTCCGCTGTCGCCGTCCGACGTGCGGCTCTCCTGCGACACGCGCGGCCGCGGCTCCACCGCGCCCAGCTCCAGCCGGCGGAACAATTGTTACTGACCATTGGACTCGGCGCCGACTCCGCTGTCGCCGTCCGACGTGCGGCTCTCCTGCGACACGCGCGGCCGCGGCTCCACCGCGCCCAGCTCCAGCCGGCGGAACAATTGTTACTGACCATTGGACTCGGCGCCGACTCCGCTGTCGCCGTCCGACGTGCGGCTCTCCTGCGACACGCGCGGCCGCGGCTCCACCGCGCCCAGCTCCAGCCGGCGGAACAATTGTTACTGACCATTGGACTCGGCGCCGACTCCGCTGTCGCCGTCCGACGTGCGGCTCTCCTGCGACACGCGCGGCCGCGGCTCCACCGCGCCCAGCTCCAGCCGGCGGAACAATTGTTACTGACCATTGGACTCGGCGCCGACTCCGCTGTCGCCGTCCGACGTGCGGCTCTCCTGCGACACGCGCGGCCGCGGCTCCACCGCGCCCAGCTCCAGCCGGCGGAACAATTGTTACTGACCATTGGACTCGGCGCCGACTCCGCTGTCGCCGTCCGACGTGCGGCTCTCCTGCGACACGCGCGGCCGCGGCTCCACCGCGCCCAGCTCCAGCCGGCGGAACAATTGTTACTGACCATTGGACTCGGCGCCGACTCCGCTGTCGCCGTCCGACGTGCGGCTCTCCTGCGACACGCGCGGCCGCGGCTCCACCGCGCCCAGCTCCAGCCGGCGGAACAATTGTTACTGACCATTGGACTCGGCGCCGACTCCGCTGTCGCCGTCCGACGTGCGGCTCTCCTGCGACACGCGCGGCCGCGGCTCCACCGCGCCCAGCTCCAGCCGGCGGAACAATTGTTACTGACCATTGGACTCGGCGCCGACTCCGCTGTCGCCGTCCGACGTGCGGCTCTCCTGCGACACGCGCGGCCGCGGCTCCACCGCGCCCAGCTCCAGCCGGCGGAACAATTGTTACTGACCATTGGACTCGGCGCCGACTCCGCTGTCGCCGTCCGACGTGCGGCTCTCCTGCGACACGCGCGGCCGCGGCTCCACCGCGCCCAGCTCCAGCCGGCGGAACAATTGTTACTGACCATTGGACTCGGCGCCGACTCCGCTGTCGCCGTCCGACGTGCGGCTCTCCTGCGACACGCGCGGCCGCGGCTCCACCGCGCCCAGCTCCAGCCGGCGGAACAATTGTTACTGACCATTGGACTCGGCGCCGACTCCGCTGTCGCCGTCCGACGTGCGGCTCTCCTGCGACACGCGCGGCCGCGGCTCCACCGCGCCCAGCTCCAGCCGGCGAAACGCTTGCTGAAATAGTAATAAATTCTTTAAAAAGAGATTATGCAAAAATGTATCGAGCTTGGGCCATACCTTATATATATATTATTCAATTATTTGTTTTGGAAAATGATTCTTTATGTACAAAATCGTAAAAAAAAAACATTTATTTTATCGTATTCTATTTAATTTTGTTCAGACTTATAGGTAAAATGTCGTAGTTGTTAATGATGAAATAAAATGAAATTTTGTATGTGTGTGTGTGTGCATGTGTGTATATATGTGTGCGTATGTGTCTATGTAAGTGTGTACGGTGTATGTGTGTGAGCGCGCGTGTGTATGTGGGTGTGTATACAATTTGTTTGTCGACCGGTGTCGGAGCCTTAAACGGTGACATCTATGGCAAATTTTGAACAAATTTTACTGTGGGATCAACTCTAAAAACGCGAAAAATAGCTTTTCCATAGTTTTTGTTCAATTAAAGTCGTATGGAACAGCAGTTTTTTTTTACGTTTTCAGAATTAGTCCAACACAATGTGCGTGCGTGCGTGCGTTTGTGTGTGTGTGAGTGTGTGGCTAACCTGTGCAAGGAGAGTGGGATCCGCCATGTCCCTGCGCTCGTCCGCGTCCCGCAAGCACGCCGGACACGGCACGACCCGGGTTATCAGGCACCGCCCTTCCGACGTGTGGACGAAACGGGTACCTGCACATTATATTTCTTTTGACCTCCATAAATTGTAATAATATGAAACAATGAAACTATGGTTTATTGGTCAGTGAAACTAGGTATATACTCGCACGTAGATACATAGATGTCCGAATGAAAATTGAAAATGAAATTTATTGGCTTTAACAATCTCTGCGACAGCTGAAGTCCTGAACTTCATAATAGTACAGACAGTACCTGTCAATGTCATACTTTGCAGGTATGCTGATTAGTGATGGGCGACGAATGATCGTGACCACAGAGCTTTATATAGAGTTTTATTTAAAATACCGATAGTTTATACGAACGATATTTTATTTAAAACTTAATTTATTATTAATTTTACTGTATATTTTAATATCATAACATTATTTACATGTGTATATACTTGATCTTAAATAATAGTGAGTAAATTGAATCCAAATTCTCACCTACTCATGTAACATTTGGCTCAAAGGCCGTGTTACCAGGCTAGAATCTAAAAAAAGTGACGCCGCCATCTTGTTACATGTGTACATACTTGATCTTAAAAAATATGTAAATAGCCGCGTACCCACCTAGCGCACAGGCTCGCGCGGCAGCCTCGCGAGCCAAATGCCTCGGCTGGTGTGGACGTGCCTCGGGCTGCCTCGGGCGCGCGTTTGCTCGGCTGAGCACGGCTCGGCCCCGAGCCATCTGTTGTCGGTAAACTTGACACGCTCAAAGGTGCCTCAGTGAGCGCTATGTGTTAGGTGGGAACGGTGATGTTCTGGCTCGCGCGCGAAGCTACTTCAAGTTTTGTCTATTACCGTGTTTGTCTCTATCTATAATATTGATATCATGGGCAAACGGTCGTAAATCTTTCTAATCCAGAAGCGTCTAGGTTTTTTCTTGATACGTGACTGTTTTCGTTTCTTTAAACAATAAGCAGCTAGGAAAATAGCTGCAGCTGAAAATACACGACTGTCCATTTTGAATACTCGCGGACTTATAGTGGCTCAGCCTGCCTCGCGAGGCGGCCTCGTGTAAATTGAACAAAACTACTGAGGCTGCCGCGCGAGCCATCGCTCGCGATCCGGACACCGAGGCTGCCGCGCGAGCCTGTTCGCTAGGTGGGTACGCGGCTAATGAAAACCAATTCCTCACCTACAACTACTCATTCGATTTCATTTCAACATTGTTTGATAATCGATTTTTTTCACCACTATCTCAACTCTAAAAATGTCAATATTCTACGTCAATGTCACTGTCGCGGAGATCAAGCTATCTTTTATGGAGTATAGTATAAAATACACAGTAATTTAGCAAGTTGAGAAACATTGCCATCCAAGCTAGGAACTGACCTGTGTTTTGGAATAGCAATAATAATAGCAATACATTATTAGTAAAGTTCTGCAGCCTCCGCCATCAATGGCATATTGCCTGCAATAAGGCATTTTCTAAAAAAAAAAATGTGATAAAAGTATCCAATAGATGGCGACAATAGTTTGAAATCGTCGATCCTTTGACTATGGAAATCGTACTGTCATTGTCAAGATGTCTTCTTCTTTTTTTATGTTTTGGCGTCGCATTGTTGTGCATTTGCCAATACCAAGTATTAAGATTGAATAATTTTTGGTAATATTTAATCAAAATAGTCATATCATAGCACAATAGTCGCGGTCAATCCAAACGTAGTCCAAGTCATACTTCAGTAAAGTATTGGAGACTTTAATATAGGTTTCTCTTTCAAACTCTATTCCAGTTGATAATGACAGACCAATTTATATGACTATTACGCCATCTAGTAAGTTTTGTGAAACAATTTTTTTTCGGAAAGCTCCTCATTGGTTGTATAAAGCTATATAAACATAATTGTATGGTATTCATATTATCCTAATACATTAATAACATAATGTCAATTGCAATATAGGGAGGCAAGTCAAAATAACCGGCTAAGTGCCAGTTGGACTCGCGGACGAAGGGTTCTGTACCGTATAGAAGCCCCCTTTAAATATTTATTTTATTTTAAATTAATTATTTATTTTTGAAGTGAATCTGAATATACAACTAAATATTCTGAAAATATTTAAAGCGCCTACTTGTAACCGTTATTAATATTGAGCGAAAAACGGTTAAAAATTCAGGTTTGTAGTATGGGGGCTTCCATACAACAAACCTGAATTATTAACCGTTTTCGCTTTAACCGTTTGCCCTTTAAATATTAATTTTATTCTGTTTTTAGTATTTGTTATTATAGCGGCAACAGAAATACATGATCTATGAAAAGTGTCAGCTCTCTAAATATCACGGTTCATGATATACAGCCTAGATACAGACGGACGGACAGAGGAGTCTTAGCAATAGGGCCGTGTTTTTATTGGCCTTTGGATACGAAACCCTAAAAACGAATGATAACAAAATAGACAGAGATAGATAAGAAAAAGACATAGAGTTTGGTGTTGCAGCTTCTTATTTATCATCTCGTTGTTTTTAAACTTTCGCGATTTGAACACATTATTATTATATTGATTTTACTGTACAAATAGAGTTGGTACATGGTTAAATCTAAGTCTAAGCTATTCTGTCGATGCATCGCGTGAAAGCCACAAGCAGACCGGCGACCCGCTAGCAGCACCCGCTCACGAGTGTGACACACGTGCCCGCCATCGCTCTCCTCGACCATATTTGAGGGAAGAGAACGACCCGACACATAATGCCGCCGCAAGAAGTAGCCTTCGATGGCGAGCATGAATGCTTGGGGCGTGCACGCAATGCTTACACTTTTTCAGGTCCTATGGCAATTCTCCTTCTCCTGGCCCAGAGCCTCCATCACCGCCTCGTTCCGATCCCAGACGGCCATCTGTAGGTTGTACTCCTTGATGGTCTCCAATGATGCAGACGATGCTCGCCGCACGAATCGACTAATGGCATCATCTTCGATGTCGTCGGCGTAGTAGATGAAGGTCCCAGTGTGCCGTGATAGTGCAACGACCGCGTGTGAGACACTCTCGTGAGACACTCTACTCGTAATTTTAGTGCGCGATTAGTCCCGTAGTATAAAATAATAATTTATCATCTCCATCTTAAATTCAATTACACCATTGGATAGCTAAAGATCAAAGAACTCATAACGCCAAGTGAGGACTGTGACACATCGGGAGGAGAGTGGAGGGGGGAACGCCGCCATTTTGAGGTCAATTATGCTTACATAAACCTGTGTGTATATGTGCTAATCCATAGGGGAGGCCTAAGTCCAGCAGTGGACGTCCTGTTGCTGATGGATGGATGGATTATGTTCTGAATGAATGATTAGCTCACCTAAAGACGGATACCAATCTTCGAGCAAAAGGTCCACGTGGTCTGACACCAGGGCCAGCACCTTCGCCAGCACTTCGGGGTTCGGCTCCAAGCTGATACTCTGAAAATATAAACGAATAAAAATAAATAAATAAATAATCGGGGACATCTTACCCACGGCCTCTGACCCCGAACTAAACAAAGCTTGTGATATGGCTGCCAGAGACTGATATACTACATATTATACATATTTTTAAATATACATACATATATAGATAGTAACTAAATAACACCCAGACACAGAGCAAACACCTATGTTCATCACATAAATAATGGCCCTGGGTGGGGATTAAATCCACGCCTCTGTGACCCAGAAGTTAGGGTTACTAACCACTGAGCCACCGAGGCAGTCAAACATTAATTTCAATTAAACATTTTGAATACCCCAATGAGTTATAATGAGTTATTTTAGTGATAAACCTTTCAAAAATTTTTCGCGGCGTAGGACTCGATCCTGCCTCTTTCGGATCACTAGCCCGACGCTTTCCCAACTAAGCTAGTTCGTTTCCTGACATCTACACCAAAAAAGGTTTTGCAAAGTGGGACCAGACTGTGTTAAGTAGCTCAAAAATCCATTAAAATAAGGTAAATAACTGCGCAGAGTTAAACAACCGCATTCAACGCTTAATTTGAATGGAATTTCATATTTTCTTATTTGATTTTTGTTCAAGGCCGCCATCGTGCTGCCATATTTTACAAGCAATATCAAGTGAATACTGTTATGAAAGAAAATACTTAATAGAAAAATCATTTCCCAAAACAAATAATTGAATACTGTACAAGCTCGACATATTATTGTATTATCTCTTTCTGAACTCTATCAGAAAGAGATATGTCTGAAGTTTATCATATCTACCAACCCAGAGAAGGCAAAGAATTTGACCACCAGCCAATCACTCAACTAGGCAGCCAGACAATCAGCCAGCTAGCCAACCACCAGCCAATCAATCAGCTAGGCAGCCAGACAATCAGCCAGCTAGCCAACCACCAGCCAATTAATCAGTTAAGCAGCCAGACAACCAGCCAGCTAGCCAACCAGCTAGCCAACCAGCCAATCACTCAGTTAGGCAGCCAGACAATCAGTCAGCTAGCCAAACAGCCAATCACTCAGTTAAGCAGCCAGACAACCAGCCAGCTAGCCAACCAGCCAATCAGTCAGCTAGCCAAACATACAATCAATCAGCTAGGCAGCCAGACAATCAGCCAGCTAGCCAACCACCAGCCAATTAATCAGTTAAGCAGCCAGACAACCAGCCAGCCAACCAGCCAATCAATCAGCTAGGCAGCCAGACAATCAGTCAGCTAGCCAAACAGCCAATCAATCAGCTAGGCAGCCAGACAATCAGCCAGCTAGCCAACCACCAGCCAATTAATCAGTTAAGCAGCCAGACAGCCAGCCAGCTAGCCAACCAGCTAGCCAACCAGCCAATCACTCAGTTAGGCAGCCAGACAATCAGTCAGCTAGCCAAACAGCCAATCACTCAGTTAAGCAGCCAGACAACCAGCCAGCTAGCCAACCAGCCAATCAGTCAGCTAGCCAAACAGCCAATCAATCAGCTAGGCAGCCAGACAATCAGCCAGCTAGCCAACCAGCCAATAACTCAGTTAGGCAGCCAGACAATCAGTCAGCTAGCCAAACAGCCAATCAATCAGCTAGGCAGCCAGACAATCAGCCAGCTAGCCAACCACCAGCCAATTAATCAGTTAAGCAGCCAGACAACCAGCCAGCCAACCAGCCAGCCAACCAGCCAATCAATCAGCTAGGCAGCCAGACAATCAGTCAGCTAGCCAAACAGCCAATCAATCAGCTAGGCAGCCAGACAATCAGCCAGCTAGCCAACCACCAGCCAATTAATCAGTTAAGCAGCCAGACAACCAGCCAGCTAGCCAACCAGCTAGCCAACCAGCCAATCACTCAGTTAGGCAGCCAGACAATCAGTCAGCTAGCCAAACAGCCAATCACTCAGTTAAGCAGCCAGACAACCAGCCAGCTAGCCAACCAGCCAATCAGTCAGCTAGCCAAACATACAATCAATCAGCTAGGCAGCCAGACAATCAGCCAGCTAGCCAACCAGCCAATAACTCAGTTAGGCAGCCAGACAATCAGTCAGCTAGCCAAACAGCCAATCAATCAGCTAGGCAGCCAGACAATCAGCCAGCTAGCCAAACAGCCAATCACTCAGTTAGGCAGCCAGACAACCAGCCAGCTAGCCAATCAGCTAGGCAGCCAGACAATCAGCCAGCTAGCTAACCAGCCAATCACTCAATTAGGCAGCCAGACAATCAGTTATCCAGCTAGCCAGCGAATTTGATTGGGAAAGGAAATAATAAAGTACCACTCTGAACATATCGTATTTTTATCCCGTTATAGTACAGGTACGTATGACATACCTGGTAGCCAGCGAGCGGTAACCCATCATCCCTCCTGGCGACGGCGACCTGCGCCGGGAGTAGTATTTCGATACACGCCGTGGACTGCACGTCCAGCTCGCACCACGCGCCCTCTTGCCGCACGCGCAGCTTACTGGAACAAACAGATCACACTTTCATTATCTAAACCGGTCGAGTAGTGGGATTGTAAAGTCCTCGAGTGGCGACTACGCACTGGCGACAGCGGCGTAGGATGAGATGATCTCACCAAGACTGCAGGATCACGCTGGATACAAGCCGCTTCAAAACGATCTTAGGGCCCACTGACTTACTGACCATCGCTCCGAAAGGATGACATCTATTTAATGATACAAAGGACATGTCCACAAAATGTATGGAGCTGGTATAATAATAATCAAAAATTCGAACCACAACACTCGTTACATTTCGAGAAAGTTCATATTTTTCTGAGTCTATTACAATAGTTAAAAACAAAAAAGACCCCTCCGATTTTTTTAAAATTAATTTTGAATTTATTAGAAAAAATAAAAATATTTCGCTCAATAGGTAGTTTATCTCTAGCAACCCTGATTAAGTAACCTCTAAATTGTTAAATAAAAGCATTTTTACCAATTAGACACACTTTTAAGTGATTTTTTGTCACATTGTACCTACTAACTGGTCACACTGGTAGGTTATAATTTATAATTTTAGCAAATTAAAGATGAATGTGGAAGAATCAGTAAAATAACGATTATTATTGCTAAACTAGAAAAAATAATAAGATGTATTGTTATTTTTCAAACAATTTATTTTTCGCATTTAAAAAAAAATGGAGGGGTAAAAAAATCTAAATTAAACATTTTTGAGAAGCCCATATAACAAGCTTTCAAATGATATATATATCATCTTGGTTCGAATTTTCTCTGAATAATATACCACTTGTGGGCGTCACCTTTGAAAACTTTGTCTTTGTCTTTAGAAATAGTGACTTTTCTTTCTTTTATCCAACAAATAAATAAAAAAAATCATTGCTTGGTAGGTACATGATAGAAAGATGCAGCCATGGCCACCAAACAAGGTATGACACCTGTATTATGGTGGATAGCCTTCCCTTAGACGTCTATACAATTTCCTACTAATATTATAAACGCGAAAGTTTGGGAGTATGGATGTCTGTTACTCTTTCACGCAAAAACTACTGAACGGATTGAGATGAAACTTTGCAATAATATAGCTTATATATCAGAATAGCACGTAGGCTATAAATTATAATGATATTGCGTCAAAAATCAAAATATCAAACGGGCGAAGCCGCGGGTAAAAACTAGTTTGAAATAAAATGATTTCGTTCGTTCATTCGTTTCAGCCATAGGATGTAGACTGATGGACATATGCTTCTCCTAAAGATCTCCAATAACAGTTTTCGCTTCAAGAATAGGTTTGTCAACCAGTCTTATTAACTTGAAACTAAAATATCTGTGGATTTATCTTTATGTATAGTACACTAGCTTAAAACCCGCAGCTTCGCCCGCGTTGTCTTAGTACATAGGTACTTACTTAAGATGAAAGTAGCCCGCGGTTTGATCTACATTGTCTTTGTACTTGCTTATAATAATATCTAATAGTCCGCAATTTGGCCCGCGTTGTCTTAGTACTTACTTAAAATTACTTGCAAGGATAATGCCCACGCTTTGGCCTGCGTATTATTAGTACTTGCTTAAGATGGTTATTTTATAGCACGCAGCATGGACTGCGATGTCTTAATACTTGCTTAAAATCATAAAAGCTTGCCGCTTGGTCTGCATTGTCGTATTACTTACAATGATAATAGCCCACGGTCTGACCCGTGTTGTCTTAGCATTTGCTTATAATAATATCTAATTGACGTGGTCTGGCCCGCTTTGCCTTAATAAATCCTTAAAATTATAATAGCGTGCCGTTAGCCTGCGTTGTTGTATTACAATGATAATAGCTCACGGTCTGGCCCGCGTTATTTACGTAATTGCTTAAAATGATAAAAACCCACAGTTTGGCCTGCGTTTTCTTGGCACTTACTTAAAATAATAGTAGCTCGTGGTTAAGCCCGCATTAGGCTCAATTATGAAGACCCCATCGTAATTATAATAGCTAATTAGCATAATTATTTCTGTTTCTTTTTCACTTAAGCATTCGATAGAGAGAACACTTTTTATGTTGGTATTATATTTACCATGGCGCTTTCATAATTGAGCCTATTATCGTATTACTTGCAACGATAATGCCTAAGGTTTAGCCTGAATTGTATCAGTATTTGCCTAAAATGATAATAGCATTGTCTCAGTATTTGGTTATTTAATTTACTTGTATCTATAGCTTATTACGGAGTACGTGAATTTTTGGATGATAAATTGCCGAATTTCTGAAATTAACTCAATAATAAATAAATATTAGGGGACATCTCACACACGGTCTCTGACCGCAAACTAAGCAAAGCTTGTGATTTGGCTGGCATAGACTGATATACTACATATACATGTACCTGTAGGTTGATACAAATGGTGTGCAAGAAACTGTTAAATAAATAAAAATACATTAATAACACCCAAACACAGAGCAAACACATGATCATCACATAAATATTGGCCCTGGGTAGGAATTAAACCCACTCCTCTTTGACCCAGGAGTCAGGTTCACAAATCACTGAGCCATCGAGGGAGCCAATAATAATAATTGTATGAGTAACTATGTAAGGAATTTCCCACTACTGGCTTTTCATTGATGGAAAACATAGAGGCAACCTGTATAGGTAAGTCGGTAGAGAAAAAAACAATGTATTTTGTGGATTCAACAACCCGCGCTCGGTCGGCGTGATGGATATGGCCTAATTACCCTTTGAGGGTAGGCCTATGTTCAGTAGTGCACTATTAATTAAGGCCGGCACAGATATTCGACATGTGTCATGAAGTCATTAGAAATTTAATTTTCCAGGCAAATGAAAAAATGTCACACAAATACCTATATCTTATTTTATTTGAGAATCACATAGTGTATATCTAGACGTCATCAAGCATGTTCTAGGATGCTATTATACTCATAATTTGATTAACTTTTACAATGGTATCAACCCCAAAATCACGTGAATAAAATCAGCTGTTCAACAAAATTCAAGTTCATCGACCTGCGACAAAATGTATGGAAAATGTAGGTAATTTTCGCTTATCAGGGTTTATCCCATAGTAAAATACGTATATTGATCCGTATGTGTTGCTTTCAAAGTGATCAGTTGTAGGCTTTATAGCAGATCCATAGGACAGACCTATGTCTAGCAGAGGACGTCACATGGCTGAAACAAAAAGCGATAAACGGCTCTTTGACCCAAGAGTCAGGGTCACTAACCACTGAGCCACCGAGGCAGTCAATAACCTGCTAAACTATGCGAAAACTGATCTGATATACGTATGACCCCTGTTATAATCCCTGTCATCGACCGAACTGGTAAGCCCAGCAAAGTAATGTGTATTTGGAACTGACCTGATGTAAGTATGATCCCTGTCGCAGTCATCAACAGGACTGGTGGCGCCCAGTAGCGAGTCGTATTTGGGCGGGAGTTCCTTCAGCGAGACGAGCGTGAGCGCGCCGCAAACCAGTTTCAGCCCCTTTCTCCACAGTTTCCAGCCCCAGTTGAGGTCCAGCGCGCGGGAGATGGAGTCGTCGGCTTCTGTCTGTGGAGACAATCCAAATTATAATTATTTTTTGCAAAAAATAGCGACCGACTTCCACCGTCTACAGACTTCGAACAGTCTGCACGAATGGACGTGTCATCCATGTACATTATTATTGATTAATCAAAAACGGCTAAGCCGATTTCGATAGAGTTTCAATGGGAGTTCTTCGGGAGTATACATACCCTTTGGAAATAAAAATGATTTTTATAGGTACGCACTTGGCGAAAATATCAATGAACAAAAAAAATTGTATACAGTTTACGGTTTACAGACGACTTAGCTGACACGGCTAACACGTCTTATAAAAAAAATACCGGACATCGAGGGTTCCGTACAAACACATTATTAAAATAATTAAAAACCTGTTTTAGCATGTGCTAATGAAGTTCTTTTATATGATGCGATTTACTCACTTTGAATTTTGAACCCATATTTTGTGAATTTCAAGGCCCTATTTTTTGTGATTTAAATGAAAATATACAGTTTTCAGATTTATTCCTATATGTGTTTTCTGACACCATGCTTCTCGCCAAATTTCATAGTTCTATGTCAACAGGAAGTACCCTGTAGGTTTTGATTATTGTGAGTGTCGAAATATGCGGTTTTTTACGACATAAACGGCTCTAACTTTTTAAAACGATAACTGAGAAGTTTTTCTTTTACACAACTGCAAGAAACCATAGATAAGAGTATACGTATACAGTTTAAATTTCAACTCGATATCTTTACGCGTTCCCGCGATAGAGTCTTGACATACACACAGACGGACAACAAAGTGATCCTATAAGGGTTCCGTTTTTTTCGTTTGAGGTACGGAACCCTAAAAACATTGGGTAGCACTCCGGGAGTGCCGGCAGAAATGAAAACTTGAACATTAAAGTTGTGCAATTTTGATTAATGGTTAGGGAATACCTTCGCAGGAATTGCTTTATTTTTTATCAAGTACTTTGGATGTTCCGCAGCGTTGGAAAAGCCATTGCACTAGTTTCTCTTTAAGTGTTTCTAATAAAACTAGTCTTAACTAAGTTAGCCCCGTTCGATATTTTTTTTTTTGTACATGAAACCACTTAACTTAAAAATATTTCTAGCATGTTTTTATAGCGTAGTTTGACGAATGTAAGTCTTCGTCAGCGATCATCGAAGTTAAGCAACGTTCAGTATGGTCAGTCTTCGGGTGACCGCGGGTGGCGTTTACAACTGAGCGCTACCGTGGCTCGGCTGACACGTCAAATTGTAGGGCCCGGTTATTTTAACCGTTTAGCCATGTCAGAGGCCTTCAGGCGGCTTTAAAACTTTGATACCCTAAGCTACCCACTAAAATTGCGCTTGCACAATCCCTTTTAGTTCCAATCCTTGATTATGCCGACGTATGTTACCTAGATCTCACGCAAGTCCTGCTGGATTAACTTGAGCGCTTCCAGAATGTTTGTATCAGGTTCATATTTGGCTTGCGCAAATATGACCACGTTTCAGAGCTTCGCGATAAGCTCAAGTGGCTCCCTATTCGTCGTCGCCGGGATGCTTATATTTTTTCCCTTTTGTATAGCACCCTGTTTATTCCTTCGTCCCCACCCTATCTCCGAGAGCGTTTTCGTTTTTGACATTCTCTATTGAGCTGTTACCTAAAATCTTCAGATAATCTCACACTTAGTTTCCCTCGTCACAAAACATCTTTCTACGATTCTTCTTTCTCTGTGGAGGCAGTCAGACTTTGGAATGACTTACCTTTGGAAATTAAGCGTTCACCTTCATTGAACGTTTTTAAACAACTTGTAAAAGCTCACTATCTGAAATCATAATTGTTCCTTTCGCTACTATTTTATAACGTATGTAGGCATGTATATATGTAGGTATATGTATAATTATATTTATATATTATATCGTATATATGTAAGTATATTCAAAACTTAGATTGAATTAAGTATATTTAGTTTATTCTTTATAGGTGTTTTCTTTGTTAATATCTATTTAAGGCCACTATTTCTTGTTCTTGTCGGTTCATATTCGTGCAAGGTTGCCTGGGAGAAATGGCCATGATAAGGCCGCCAATTTATAATCATATTTTTTGTCGTATATGTGTAAATAGTGTTTATTTTTCATATTGTGGTTGTAAATAAAGAGTTTTGTCTGTTTGTCTGTCTGTCTACCCGCCTTATACAAACTTATTTACTTACCTACCATGTGTTTAAAGCATATGTCGTGATAGTCTAGTGGTTGTAACGCTGGCCTGTCATTCTTGAGGTCGTGGGTTTAAATCCTGTCCTCGTACCTATGAGTTTCCTTGGAAGTTATGTATGGAATTTTAAACCACTGGATTTTTGGTGAAGGAAAACATCGTGAGGCAACCTGAATACGTGCGTAGGAGAAATTCGATGGCGTATGTGAATCCATCAACCCGCACTGGGCTAACGTGGTGGATATGGCCCAATCGCCCTTTATGGGTAGGCCTACATCCTGCAATGGACTATCAAAAAAGCCTTAAAGATTTTTCAACTCTAAACGGAAACTGTAATGTTACTTTTTATTTCCTTAAAAAGTAACATTACAGTTTCCACCAATACGTTATTTATTTTACTCTTGATACTTAAAAACATTTAGGTATACAAAAAATGTGACAGTGCTAAAATTATCTTTCAATAATACATTAAAATGGTGTCGTTTTACTTAGCTTCAATTTTGTTCTATTGAATTGATATGTTATAAATTGCATTACAATATTTTTTCCAAGCTTTTATGAAATTTAAAATGATTAAATGTAACTTATAAGACACTAAGAAGGAAGTGCAGATGTCTATAACACAGGTTTATACCTAGCGTAGGCATCTGAGCGTCTGTTATCATGAAAAAAATGTTACCAATACAAATGAATTATGTTAATTAATCCTACTAATATTATAAACGCGAAAGTTTGTGAGGGTGGATGGGATGGATGGATGGATGGATGGATGGATGGATGGATGGATGGATGGATGGATGGATGGATGGATGGATGGATGGATGGATGGATGGATCGATGGATGGATGGATCGATGGATGGATGGATCGATGGATGGATGGATGGATGGATGGATGGATGGATGGATGGATGGATGGATCGATGGATGGATGGATGGATGGATGGATGGATGGATGGATGGATGGATGGATGGATGGATGGATGGATGGATGGATGGATGGATGGATGGATGGATGGATGGATGGATGGATGGATGGATGGATGGATGGATGAATCGATGGATGGATGGATGGATGGATGGATGGATGGATGGATGGATGGATGGATGGATGGATGGATGGATCGATGGATGTATGGATGTTTGTTACTCTTTCACGCAAAAACTACTGAACAGATTGAGATGAAACTTTGCAATAATATAGCTTATACATCAGAATAACAAATAGGCTTATAATTATAATGATATATTGCGTGTGCGGGCGAAGCCGCGGGTAAAAACTAGTACTATATATGCGTATATATGTAATGTGTTAAATTTTTGTGGCAATAAATATATTGAATTGTATGTACCTACTTGTTACGTGATTTCTTATTTTTAGATAAGAGAACCGTTTTTGTAGAGTTTGTGCAAAAGAGAAGCGTCGTAGGTGAGGTCGCCCGTGTGCCATTTTACTAATGTTGTTACACTGCTCTGTCATTGCTAGTACAACTAAGTGTTTGACACTTGGTTGACACCAATTCGGTTTTCATCAGTACTCGCGTCTACCAAGTAGTCGGCACCCTGGCTGCTGATATAAATCTTATTGATAGTTCGTTTCTTATTGATAGATTGAACGTGTACAGCGAAAATGTTTACGCATATTATGTAATAGACAGGGTTTAAATCGTAAATTTAAGTCGTACTGCGATAAGTTGAAAAAAATTAATTTACAAACTCTTGAAACTCGCCGCACTTACTTTGATTTTGTTTGCCTCTTTAAAATAATACACTCACAAATAGATTCTCCTTTCCTTTTGGGAAGTATCGATTTCAATGTTACTCCTAAAGTCCGAAGCAGCTATTACATTAAACCTAAAACCTTTTACCTGCGCGTCTATAAGAACAATACTTCTTTTTACAATCCAGTCATTAGAATGTGTCGCCAGTTCAACGAAATTGTTAAGATCCACCATAACGCAATAGACATTTTTGATTCAAATTTACCAAAATTTAAAAGAGACGTGAGGAGGATTGCATTCACGGTTCACCGTGAATGTAGTTATAATTAAATTACTTTCTTGATGTATTAACCTACTTAATATCAATTGTATTTTATCAAATACTGTACTGTTATAATAATCATGATGTGTTCACATGTTTTGGAATATGGTTTAGCTCATAGTTCTTATCACTACAATATTTAAGCATATTATTGACTGTATTCTGTTTTGTGTACCAAATAAATAAATAAATAAATAAAAGTTCGCAGTAACGCCACGATGGTTCTCTTTTTGAACAAACTCAATCAAACAACATCGTGACTGCTACAGTCCGGCAAGTATAACTTGGCGCGGCTGTGCGCCACTGTGTTCAATGTCAATGTACTTTTATAACTTCCGCCAATCATGCTTAATGGGGCGGCTCTGAAAGTGGTGAAAAGCTTTAAGTATTTGGGGCATATAATTAACGATGAGTTGACAGATGACGATGATATAGAGAGGGAGTGTAGGGCTCTGGCAATCCGGGGAAATATGATTGCGCGAAGGTTTGCTCGCTGCTCGAGAGAAGTAAAAATTACCCTTTTTAAGGCTTATTGCCAATCCTTCTACTCGAGCAGCTTGTGGGTGAATCGCACTCGTTGGGCTGCCAGCATTCTGCGCGTCCAGTACAATGACATCTTCAGGATGCAGCCTCGCTGGTGCAGCGCATCTCTGATGTTCGCTGAGGCGCGCACGGACGACTTTCATGCTGTTATCCGCAAGAAAGTCGCCTCATTACGACAGCGAGAGCGAGCCAGCCGCAACAGTATCCTGACGATGATCGTTAATAAGCTTGATTGCCCCATACAAAATAAATGGATGAATGTTGTTATGGGAGCGAAATTGTGATGTTACTGTATCTGTCTGTCTGTCCTATATTATTTATGTGATTTAATTTTAAATTTATTATTGATGACATTTTTGAATATAATTGTAATTTTAATAATTGTCTCTGTTGCTTTACATTATTAATGTGATTTTATTTTTAATTTATTATTGATAACATTTTTGAATATAATTGTAATTTTAATAATTTTATTTATGGTTTTTAAAACTGAAATAAACTGATTAATAAATAAATAACTGCTTCTCATGTACCACTTTTTATCACTTTAGGCATGATCATGCACAGTAGTTACTATGAACTCGGAAATGTCAAAGTGAATTTTCAAGATAGCCGTTTTAGTTCCTCAAATCGCCACCGCCAACTTATACTTGTGTAACTGCTACGTGACTACTTTATTGTGTAACTAGCTTTAGTCTGCGGCTTCGCCCGGAATCTTTTATGTCGCATATGTTTAGTGACACTGACCTTCATATAGGCCGGACGGCTAGCCCTGGTGTCAGTTATAAAGCCGCCTGAAACCCTCTGACATGGCTAAACGGTTAAAACAACCGAGACCTACAATTTATCGTATCATCCGAGCCACGGTAGCGCTCAGTTGTAAATGCCATTCGCGATCACCCATTCGAAGACTGACCGTGCCGAACGTTACATTTTTATGGGTTACAGTTTTTCATTCGATATTAAGAGTGCGCCTAATGCCGTGAAAAAAAAACAGATTTCCCCCGCGCTACTTGCATCGCCCGCTATCATCTATGCCGCTTTGTTTAGAGTCGAAAATCGCATGACACAGTTCACGATGATTTTGGCTTCGAGCGCCAGCTTACATTTTTAGGTGACATTTTATTTCATTAGTCAAAATTTAAGCATATATTAAAAAAACTAATCGATTACTCTACTAGAACATGAGTCTGGCTACGTCATTTGTCAAAAACAATGTGGTGTTGTCGGTAATAATTTCGAGCATTTGAAAAAAAAAGTATTTTTTATGATGCGAAATTGCGGACCACGTACCGGCACGCGCAGCGTAGGACATCCACCCACAAGGTGGACGGATGACCTCATTAAGACCGCAGGATCGCGCTGGATGCAAGCCGCTTCCAATCGGTCTTATTGGAGATCCATAGGGGAGGCCTATGTCCTATGGGTTTCTTATGGCTGATGGATGGATGATGATTTATTTATTTATTTTTATTTATTTATATCAAATTAGCACGGTAACAAAACCAATTACACTAATGATAAATAATAATTATTACATACATTGATAGATGTATGAGATTACCTTTTAATGATTAAAAGGCTTTTCGTATCAATGAAGTTTTGTGTCTCTTTGATCTCCATTCGAGAACTTTTCGACTCCACCGGTCATCAGTCCTCCGCGCTATGTGCCCTGCCCATTGCCATTTCAACTTGCTAATCCGTTGGACTATGTCGGTAACCTTGGTTCTTCTACGGATCTCCTCATTCCTGATTCGACCCCGCAGAGAGACTCCGAGCATAGCCCTCTCCATACCTCGTTGGGCTACTTGGAGCTTACTGATAAGGCCCACAATGAGAGACCAATTAATCTCATACATACGAGTACAATATTCAAGAATCTCCAAATGTATCCACAATAATCCAATATTATTTAGTTGTCGATCCCACAGGGTAAATAACGTAAAGGGGAGAGAGAGTGTTGCCATGTACAACATCTCAAAATATGATGAGAATACTTTTATTTTAATTTAGTGTCACATCAGTACCCATATCCAACAGTTTATGGATAAAAAATCGATCCATTTCTAAATTACAAGACAGTTATGAGTTTGCATTGTAATGTATTTGGTCGCAAAACACCACAGTAAAGCCGGAAACACACAGTCGGACGCGACTGACAGCCGCGACTTAGCAATGTGTACAGTCTTAAGACATCTGGTGTGCCAGATCGCTCTCGGACGTCCGAACGCTTAAGGTCGTCCGAAGGTGACGTCCGCGACTTATGTCTGACTGCCTCGGTGTCTCAGTGGTTAGTTACCCTAACTTCTGGGTCAAAGAGGCGTGGGTTCGATCCCCACGCAGGGCAAATATCTATGTGATGTATATAAGTGTTTGCTCTGTGTCTGGGTGTTATTTACTCGTAGTTACTATCTATATAAGTATGTATTTAAAAATAAGTATATGTAGTATATCAGTCTCTGGCAGCCACATCACAAGCTTTGCTTAGTTTGGGGTCAGAGGCCGTGTGTAAAATGTCCACAAAAAAAAATACTTTCATACTTTCAATGTGCTTAGTGTACTTTCATAGTCTGGGTCGCGGCTGTCAGTCGCGTCCGTCAGCCGCGTCCGATAGTATGTTTCCGGCTTAATGGATTTTCATACAACTTGTGGCGGCCGCTGCTCGCATGTGGCCAGCACAAGTGCAGCAGTTTCGATTTATCTCGAAGAAGGTTGTCAAAGTAATGCTCACATATCCAAGCATGTTTGAGTATAATATTTTTTTTTGCAAAAAATAGCATGACCGACTTCACCCGTGTACAGAATCATTACATAGTATAAAACAAAGTCGCTTTCCGCTGTCTGTCCCCATGTATACTTATATATTTAAAACTACGCAACGGATTTTGATGCAGTTTGTTTTAATAGACAGAGTAATTCAAGAGAAATGTTTATATGTATAATACACGTGTGCGAAGCCGGGCCGCATCGCTAGAACGCAAATATTACGCACGGATCGATGTAATAAAATTTAAATGGGACCAATTTCGAAGTATACTCTTTCCAATAAAAAAAAATTATTGAAATCGGAGTACTATAAAATAGTTATGCGTGGTTATACATAAAACTGTTCACCATGCTGTGTGCTCATTCTTTTGGACCACAGAATCGGTCAAATATTGTATAAAAAAAAAAAATTATCATGTATTTTCTGTAGTCTGTTATGAGTGCCTAATAAATAAATAAATAAAATATATATATACGCGTCGAATTGTATACCTCCGTCCGGTGGGTCGTCGGTGAACAATAAACTTACTTCAGAAGAAGTGGTCTTGTAGAGCGCGTAGGGCGCCTTGGCCAGCGCCTGGTCGGCCAGCAGCCGCGTGCAGAGCCGCGCCCAGAACCCGCACGGCACGTACGTCACCAGCAGCAGCCGGCGCAGCGCCGCGCCGCCCGCGCGCCCCTCCACCGCCACGCTGCCGCCCGCCTCGTCTACACACAAACATGACAAATGGGAACACTATCTATGTTATGATTTTATTTTGACTGCTTTCCACACTAGATTTTTATCTCAAAGAGTTATCTTTGTGATAAGCATTTCAAAAATCTGAAGTGAACGCAGGATTTGAACCTGCCCCTTCGGATCACTAGCCCGACGCTCTAACCAACTGAGCCAGCCCGCCTCCCACGCAAGCTTCAAACTTCTGAAGTGCTTACATTTCCCAACTTATCTATGATAGTCAAACGGGCTAACTCATTTATCTATGTCATACGCAAGTCCTTTCACACAGTAACAATTGATGTTTTTATTAAGATTTACAAAACCTATATAAGGCCTCTGCTAGAGTATGGGTTCCAGGTGTGGAGTCCTTATTTTAAGAAAGATATTGATTTGCTTGAAAGTGCACAAAGAAAAGCCACCAGGATACCATATGCTCTGCGCCGCAAGACCTATGAAGATAGGCTAAAAGCTCTTCGTCTCATGACCCTGGAAGAACGACGATTGCGTGGAGACTTGATTGAGACCTTCAAAATTCTCAATGGCTTCTATTATCTTCCGGATATTCACGACATGTACACCTTGAAGGAAAACATACGCGACAGCAGACGCCATAAGTTCCTCTCACAGCCTACACCTTCACAAACCAACACTGCACACCACATCCTCAGCAACAGAGTGGTTTACAACTAGAACAGGTTGCCTGAGGATGTAATCTCAGCAAGGACTATTAATACATTTAAGAATAGACTGGATCTTTGGATGAAGAAGGAAAAAAAATCCTTGGCAGATAAATACTAATTTTATTCGACTCTGCTTGATATAGGCACATCAGTTTATACTGCTCGCCTATATAAACAAATAAATAAATAAAAATGTTGCTAAGGGAAACCAGGCAGTGTACGAACTGTACCAGCCTTTTTAATAGTCCACTGCAGGACATAGGCCTACCCATGAAAGGTGATTGGGCCATATGCACCACGCTGGCCCAATGGATTCACATACGCCTTCGAATTTCTTCTACGGACATATGCAGGTTGCCTCACGATGTTTTCCGTCACCGAAAAGGCAGTGGGGACATACATACCACTACCCGTAACATTGGTACGGGACTAGGGTTTGAACCCACGAACTTACCATTGTAAGGTGAGTGTCACTAACTCTTGACCACCACGGCTTCACAGTGTACAGTAGCTCAAAAATCTATAAAAATATACAGCCCCTCCTACAGCCGGTATAACTTACGTATGAGTGTGGGCGAGTCGGTCGGCCGGGCGGGGTCGGGGAGCGTAGTGAGGTGGGGGGCGGGCGGCCAGGCGCGGCGCGGGGTGCCCCCGCCCCCCGCACCCGCGCCCCACGCACGCCCCCCTCGAACCAGTAGCTGGAATAACACAGTTTATCGTTTCAAAAGAAATAATGCAAAACTTTCTTGTCTTTTTTAACGCTAATAAGTCCACGCCTGGACCACCAATTCCCTGATAGTAAGCGGCTTAGTGGTCGGAGATGAAGCGCGCAGACTTAGATACCTGTTCACTATGATCTTAAAAAACTTTAGAGTACGTTCAGATGACAAGCGCTCAAACTTATAATACCCCTTAAAGTTAAAAATTCTCACCTGCGGAACATTAGGTTCGCCGGGCAGAGCAGAGATGGCGTCAGTAGTCCCGGACGAGTAGTAAATATTTTCTTTGCCCGGGCGTCTAAACATTTATTCAGTAACGAAACCCCGAGGGATGAGGCTTCTTCCCCTCGAATCAGCGTGAAAAGGGATTTAAATTTCAACTTTTCTAGATTTAAGATTTTAGAGACAGATCTAGCTAGAAAATCTATTAATACCTAAAACTGTCAACAGATGGCACTAAAACGAAATATCATCCGCGGCATGTTTGGTTCACCAGTCAGTAACACAAATGGCATCAGAATTAATATTATGTGTCAACACAGCTAGAATAAAACTTTCCAAAAGAAAAAACAATTTTTAAATTTGCCAACAGATGGCGATAAAATAAAAATCACATCAAACCTCCACTGTGGTGCATATAATTTTTTGGCTGGAACGTAAAACTATTCCTGATATCATTTCTAATATCAGGAATAGTTTTACGTTTTAACACAGATTATTTTAGTTTCGATTTCTCAGTCCTTAAAATTACCTTTACCTAATTAGTTAATTAGTACTTAAAACTTCCAACAGATGGTGTTAAAATAAAAATCTCACCTGTGGTACATTTGGTTCGCTAGCCGGCAGCAGAGGAGGCACCAGTAGTACTCTGGCGTCCCAGCAGAGGGCTAATTCGAATTTATTCAGCAACGAAACCCCGAGGGATGAGGCTTCCTCCCCTCTAATCAGCATGGGGGAGGCTTTAAACACGTGGGCTAGGTCTTCAATCTTCATTATACCTGGAATTAAAAAAAACCACGGAATAAAATACTTGTTTTGGCTGTAAGAGTTGTCACCTTAGTAGTTTTACTTCTAAATCTGATAGTTTGTGGAGAAAAGGCACGTTTTATATTAATTACAGATTTAATGAAAACGGTAGTTTTACGCAGATCTTTAAATAAATTAAATATGCACCACGTACGTAGGGTTCACTGACATGAAATGTGTTAGAGAGAGGCGGAAGTGGCGCCTCCATGACAGCCGGATGGCAGTGCCAGTGTGACCAGGACACATAATGTTTAGTTCGCGTTCACAGTTTATTCAACAGTTTCAGACCCAAGTTCTTCGTTTCATCCATACTGGATGGCCTCCTTCATGGATCGCAAGAAAAACCGGCTCGTACCGGCTCGTATTCAGCGCAACCCTGCAGTCTTATTGAGGTTTTTCACTCCACTTACTTAGGATGTACAACTGTTCGACCCCATCGGTCATCAGTCCTCCGCGCTATGTATCCTGCCAACTGCCATTTCATCTTGCCAATCCATGGGCTACATCAGTATTTTTAGTTCTTCCACGGATCTCCTCATTTCTGATTTGATCTCGCACAGAGACTTCGAGCGTAGCACTCTTCATAGCTTTAGCATGCTTAATAAAATGAAGAGCACGTTTCTGTCATAAGCATTAAGTACGTAACCAAAAGGAGTCGACACGCCAAAGCACCGGAGTCTGGCAAGTCAGTGGGGGGTAAAAAAACGCACACAAACCAAAATATAAGCAAGTTTACACGCACAGAAATGTAATTAACTAACACTAGCTGAAAATGAACGCAACACAAACGCAACCAAACCGATATATTTATATAAAGAGCATGACCGCCGGTCGTGTACTATTGGTAAAGGGGTACGCTTTGCAGTGTCGACTCCTTTTGGTTAGGTACTTAATGGTCATAAGTTATCGCACCTGGCAACACAGACTGGTCGAACACTTTCGGCTTAACTTGATTTGATGATGATGGTGATAAACTTTTTAATAATAATGATGAATAGCGTACCATTGCTAGCAAAAGGATTAATTTTCCTAACAGTAAACGGTAAGGCTTTGCAGAGCTATTGCGGCCGCAAGAAGTAAAGCTCTTTGAGATGATAACTATGATGATAACGATGACCATTATGGTCATAATAAAAGTGGTAAATTGAAAATTGCTAGTGAAATGGTTGATTTATTTAACTGTGACAACATGGGCTAAAACGTCGTAGAACCACACCGGTGGCGGAAAATACAGATCTTAAATATAATGATAGTAATGATTATGATGATAACGATGATGATCATGGTCATAATAATAGCGATGAACGTCCCATTGCTAGTGAAATGGTATATATCTTTAATAATGACAACTTGAGCTAATACAAACTTTCTTTTTGTGATAAACATTTCAAAAATTGACGCGTTCGCAGGACTTGAACCTCTATCTCTCTGGGATTCCGGCCCAAATGCTGCTAAAGCAGTTCACACAAGATGGCGCTTCCAACAATGTAGTAGTTGGTAAAAATGATAAACCACTTTCAATTATTCGACGTTTTCGCAGATAGCGTTCTAGCTTAATTTGGACAAAGCATCTGGGCCAGAATCTCAGAGAGATGCAGGTTCAAATCCTGTGAACGCATCAATTTTTGAAATGTTTAAAACAAAAAGAAAGAAAGAAGAAAGTAACTTCTTATTTTGGGTTTCGTTAATTGTCTCTGTTTATGGTTAGATTTTAGAAGAGGACATCAAAAAATATTGTCTTGTAGCCGATTATGACTATGAAGATGAATATGATAATGATGATGCATCTAATAACGATGGTAATGTACTGAATAAAATGAATGATGAACAACATACCATTGCTAGCAAATGGGTTGATTTCCCTGACGGTGACGACGTGGGCCAGCACGTCACATAGCCACTGTGGCCGCAGAAAGTAGAGCTCTTTGAGCGTCGCGTCGTCATAGTGGAGAAGGACGCCTGCGGATACAGTTATAGTTGATGATAAAAGTTCGGTAACTAGATTAAATTAAAAATTAAAAGAACCCCCAACGCAATATAAAATTTCTAACGCAGGTAACAAAATAGCGATTACCTTGCGATAACGTGGCTGAACCTATTTTGATGAAACATAAAACTAAAAACACGACCAATTAATCTACCTTTCAAACAAAAAAAATCAAGAACAGTTCATTCGTTCGGGAGCTGAGATGCTACAGACATAACTCGCATGCACGCACGCTTTAGTTTTAAATTTAGTCGTGTTCGATAAAGAGTTTATCGATCATCATTAAAAAACATTATGTAGAGTTATAGCACAGCCCGGACACTCCGCGTTTCTTCATACAAAATCTGCTGTCTTACGCACACAACACTATATTTATTCACAGACACTACACATACGCACGAACGCTACACGGGTATTTGCAGCGGCCAGTGCAGCCCGCGCGCAGAGTAGTAAATCGTGTCCTGACGCGGGGTGGAAGTGAGGAAGACTCAAACGGGTGGGGGGTAACGAGTGGCCGTTCTATACGTAGTATTATTATATCTTCTTTGGTTATAGCTAAGTTTGACTAGGCGTCTCTCAGCGATCACCGAAGTCATGCAACGTTGCGCACGGTCAGTCTTCGGATGGGTGACCACGGGTGGCTGACACAACTGCGCGCTACCATGTCTCTGATGACACGTAAAATTATAGGCTCCAGTTGTTGTAACTGTTCAGTTAAGTTAAGATTTCAGGCGAAATAAGAACTCTGACACCAGGGCTAGCCCCCTGACTTATACGAACTTACTTATCATTGTCCAGTTAATTGTAAGACTCACCGTTTTCGTGTAGGAACATGGTAGCTTGATGAAGTTCAGCCGCGTCACGAAACATTTTGTGGTTCTTCTGTTGCATGTACTGTGTCACCTGTATACAAACTTCATTATATCAACAATACATAATATTTTACTACAGTTATCAAGCTATTTTTGACACGCATTAAAATCAAATTCCATTTAGTTTACCCACATTTTTTTGTATAATATGAATAGCAGCGGACCTTGACAAGTTCCTTGTGGTACACTAACAAAAATACATTGTTCACAATATTTTAAGAACCAAAAATTTAAGAAATTCTTTTCTACAAAATTCATATTACAAAGACTATTATTATTATTATACAGCATTGAATACAATTTTAAAGGATTGACTTCAACAAATAAGTAGCGTACATTGGACGTCTTTTTAAATCTAAAGCCTTTGTCAGATCTAAACAATGATTACGTAGCAATTAAAATTTCCATAACTTTGACGAAAAGTAGTAGTGTTCAATACACTTAAACAACTATCATATAATAATCAATGGTAGAATATAAGTTTGTTTACTTACAAGTTTCTTATACTCGTTGTGCCGAAGCACAGGCTCGGGTAGTTCCGCCGCGAGTGACGTCACGCACTCCTCCAGAGCGAGATAGGTAGCTGGGATGCGCTGCTCTAGCAGAGGCTCTTTGCTTCCTGACGGAGAAAAGAATATCTTTAAAATCGTTGTTTAAGTACCGATGTCTAATAGAGATAATTTTTCAATAGACTTGTTGACAATTCTTTTTTATTTATGTTTTATCTAATCGTACCTGGAGGTTTGACACTGAAAGCCACAGAGTATATAATGTCAGCGAGCAGTCTGATGTTGTGCCGCGTGCTGCAAGACACCTGGAATAGAAACACAATTATTTAGATATACAGTGCGATATAAAAGACTTGAAAATAAATGAGGTCGCCACCATCGCTTTGTTAGTATATTTTGCATTATTTTTTGCATAATGATACTGTTTTCCTGTTCAAAATTCACAAAATAACGTAAAACGACAATAATGCCAGGATGTTAACAATGATTGACAGCTCAGATTGTGGTTCTAGCAAAAGTGATAATTTAGTTCCCAAGTAATTCATTTCATCTCTTTTGTGTCGCACTGTACAGGGTTATTCCTAATAATTTAGTATATTTTTAGGGGCTTATTCTGAATTTCAAAACTATCAATTTTGTTCTGCGACTTTTGTCAAAAGTAAAAAATGGAAAAGCATTTTTTGCGTTTTTTAAAAATCATAGTACAAAAATTATTTGTCTAGATCATTAAGTACCTAACTAAAAGGAGTCGACACGCCTAAGCACCGAAGTCTGCCGAGTCAGTGGGGGGTGAAGAAACGCACACAAACCAAAATATAAGCAAGTTTACACGCACACAAATGTAATTAACTAACACTAGCTGAAAATGAACGCAACACAAGCGCAATCAGACCGATATATTCATATAAAGAGCATGACCGCCGGTCGCGTACTTTTGGCAGAGGAGTACGCTTTGCAGGGTCGACTCTTTTTGGTTGGGTACTTAAAGGTCTAGATGTACTAGAACCGCCCTTAAAAGGCTTTGCGTTTAATGCCTATGACCCTGTATATCTATATTAATCTATAACATACCTCCACTGAGTCCAGAACCCTGGGCAGCCCCAGTTTGTCCGCGTCGGGGGCTCCCATTATACTGGACCGGATCAGACGCTGCAGCACTTCGGGGCTCTCCGACTCTGGCAGGTTACTCTGGAACAATCAGTCAACGGACTTTCTAAATAGATTTCATATACCGATACAAGCTTCTCTAAGGTACATGGCAAGTAAGTAAGTTCGTACAGGCCGCGTGGCAAGCCCTGGTGTTAGAGTTTCAAACCGCCTGAAGACCTCTGCGATGTCTAAAAAGTTTATACAACCGGTACCTACAAATTAACATGTCATCGGAGCAACGGTAGCGCTCAGTTGGGAATGCCAGCCGCGGTCACCCATCTGGGAACTGAATTTATATGGTGTGGACTGCGATTATATCTCACGTTAGCAATCTGATCGTAGAGCGTGGCGGCCGTGGTCTCCACGCACACACGTGAATAACGTGAACACTACGTGGAGTCGCCTGAACTCCAGTAACTGTAACTGTACCAGCCTTTTTAATAGTCCACTGCAGGACGTAGGCCTACCCACGAAGGGTGTTTGGGCCATATCCACCACACTGGTCCAGTGCGGGTTGGTGGATTCACATACGCCATCGAATTTCTTCTACGGACGTATGCAGGTTGCCTCACGATGTTTTCCTTCACCGAAAAGCCCGTGGTGTGAAATTCCGTACATAAACTCCAAAGAATTCATTGGTACGGAACCGGGGATTTGATCCCACGACCTCACGATTGTAAGGCGGGTGTCACTACCTCTAGACCACCACGGCTTTGAACTCCAGTGTTATCATACAATTCACGTTAGCGATCTGTATGCTGAGTGTGAGTTTTGTCGTAAACATGACGCGCTCTTCGGCGAGCGCGTAAGCATGTAATTTGTATGAAGAAATGTACAGCGCCACTTTATGAAACACAAAAAGTTCATACAAATTACATGCTTATGCGCTCGCCGAAGAACGCGTTATGTTTACGACAAAAGTCACACTCAGCATACAGATCGTAGTGCGTGGAGACCATGATGGCGGGAGAGCACTGGGGCCGTAGATTGTATAGACCGCAGCCAGGCCGCGCGGTATATCATACAACTCACGTTAGCGATCTGATCGTAGTGCGTGGCGACCATGATGACGGGAGAGCGCGCGGGCCGTAGATTGTATAGACCGCAGCCAGGCCGCGCGGTATATCATACAACTCACGTTAGCGATCTGATCGTAGTGCGTGGCGACCATGATGACGGGAGAGCGCGGGGGCCGTAGATTGTATAGACCGCAGCCAGGCCGCGCGGTATATCATACAACTCACGTTAGCGATCTGATCGTAGTGCGTGGCGACCATGATGACGGGAGAGCGCGGGGGCCGTAGATTGTATAGACCGCAGCCAGGCCGCGCGGTATATCATACAACTCACGTTAGCGATCTGATCGTAGTGCGTGGCGACCATGATGACGGGAGAGCGCGCGGGCCGTAGATTGTATAGACCGCAGCCAGGCCGCGCGGTATATCATACAACTCACGTTAGCGATCTGATCGTAGTGCGTGGCGACCATGATGACGGGAGAGCGCGCGGGCCGTAGATTGTATAGACCGCAGCCAGGCCGCGCGGTATATCATACAACTCACGTTAGCGATCTGATCGTAGTGCGTGGCGACCATGATGACGGGAGAGCGCGGGGGCCGTAGATTGTATAGACCGCAGCCAGGCCGCGCGGTATATCATACAACTCACGTTAGCGATCTGATCGTAGTGCGTGGCGACCATGATGACGGGAGAGCGCGGGGGCCGTAGATTGTATAGACCGCAGCCAGGCCGCGCGGTATATCATACAACTCACGTTAGCGATCTGATCGTAGTGCGTGGCGACCATGATGACGGGAGAGCGCGGGGGCCGTAGATTGTATAGACCGCAGCCAGGCCGCGCGGTATATCATACAACTCACGTTAGCGATCTGATCGTAGTGCGTGGCGACCATGATGACGGGAGAGCGCGGGGGCCGTAGATTGTATAGACCGCAGCCAGGCCGCGCGGTATATCATACAACTCACGTTAGCGATCTGATCGTAGTGCGTGGCGACCATGATGACGGGAGAGCGCGGGGGCCGTAGATTGTATAGACCGCAGCCAGGCCGCGCGGTATATCATACAACTCACGTTAGCGATCTGATCGTAGTGCGTGGCGACCATGATGACGGGAGAGCGCGGGGGCCGTAGATTGTATAGACCGCAGCCAGGCCGCGCGGTATATCATACAACTCACGTTAGCGATCTGATCGTAGTGCGTGGCGACCATGATGACGGGAGAGCGCGCGGGCCGTAGATTGTATAGACCGCAGCCAGGCCGCGCGGTATATCATACAACTCACGTTAGCGATCTGATCGTAGTGCGTGGCGACCATGATGACGGGAGAGCGCGCGGGCCGTAGATTGTATAGACCGCAGCCAGGCCGCGCGGTATATCATACAACTCACGTTAGCGATCTGATCGTAGTGCGTGGCGACCATGATGACGGGAGAGCGCGGGGGCCGTAGATTGTATAGACCGCAGCCAGGCCGCGCGGTATATCATACAACTCACGTTAGCGATCTGATCGTAGTGCGTGGCGACCATGATGACGGGAGAGCGCGGGGGCCGTAGATTGTATAGACCGCAGCCAGGCCGCGCGGTATATCATACAACTCACGTTAGCGATCTGATCGTAGTGCGTGGCGACCATGATGACGGGAGAGCGCGGGGGCCGTAGATTGTATAGACCGCAGCCAGGCCGCGCGGTATATCATACAACTCACGTTAGCGATCTGATCGTAGTGCGTGGCGACCATGATGACGGGAGAGCGCGGGGGCCGTAGATTGTATAGACCGCAGCCAGGCCGCGCGGTATATCATACAACTCACGTTAGCGATCTGATCGTAGTGCGTGGCGACCATGATGACGGGAGAGCGCGGGGGCCGTAGATTGTATAGACCGCAGCCAGGCCGCGCGGTATATCATACAACTCACGTTAGCGATCTGATCGTAGTGCGTGGCGACCATGATGACGGGAGAGCGCGGGGGCCGTAGATTGTATAGACCGCAGCCAGGCCGCGCGGTATATCATACAACTCACGTTAGCGATCTGATCGTAGTGCGTGGCGACCATGATGACGGGAGAGCCCGGGGCCCTGGCCTGGATGGACCGCAGCCACTCCAGGGCCGCCGCCAGGCCGCGCCGCCCCTCCGTCACCTTCCACACCACCACGAACAGCGAGCGCCGGGACAGGAAGTACTGGTGGGTCGCGTAGTACCTGACGAGATAACTTACATTACGACAGGCAAAGGAACACCACAGAAGGTATTTCTAGACAGTACAAGTGGAGGAAATACTTTCAGAGATTTAGAGATATCTGAGTGATGAATTTACGTACCTTTATTGGGTATGGGTAAGTAGTTCTTGTCTAAATGTGTATTTTATAGCATCTCCAACACACGGAATGGAGGCTAAAAGTGTGAAGCGGTGTATTGTGAAACACGCAGTTTTTCGCCGAAGACCCAAGTCATAAAATACCAAGAAGGTCCGTAAGTCCTTGTACTAATTGTTTATGCATTGTGACCACAGAGTCGCCAGAGGAATAATGTGCTATGTATTGTAAAAACACTCATTTTTGTTGCCCGTCCAAGTCCCAAGACCTAAAGCAGGACTTTTCCTACTCCCAGTTTTCGATCTTCACATGTTGCATCTCGAATTGTTTACACGCGCTTTGTTTAACATCTAAAAGGTATAAAGATAACACTCACTATCTACACGGATGGTGCAAATAACAAGGAAGGAACGGGCTGCGGCTATTACTCGCCGGAACTTGGGCTCAGAGAGTCCCTGGCCCTGAGTCAAACTAAAACAACTTTGCAAGCGGAGGCCATGGGCCTATTACTAGCCACAAAAGCACTTAAACCCTTAAATGAACTTCTGATAGCTAATGAAAACAGAGAGGCCACTATCATCAGCTTTGTTGCCTACATCGCCATCATCTCATTCACCATCTAAGCTACTGGAGCAGTTATGCCAGCGGCCCAGAGCCATGATCCCTTACTTCAAGGAGCTCGGGAATGCCCAAAACACCCCATGCTGGGACGTCAGTGCACGACTCATCGCCCCTAATTAGAATTAGAACACGCACTATTCACTGCTACTGTCCGCCGAAGTCCCAAGTCCTAAAGGTGACGGGTCCGTGCGTGGATTTTGACTTCTTAAGTCCAAGTCCGAGATCAACGCCCGCTCTTAATATGTTGTATCGTGATAACTTGTTCATGCGCACTTAATTACAAGATTTAATAAAAAAAACTCCTCACTCCTGTTGTCCGCCGAAGTCCCAAGTCCTGAAGGTGACGGGTCCGCGCGTGGATCGTGACTTCTCGTAAGTCCAAGTCCCGATGTCGACGCCCACGGTCGACATGTTCCGCCGGGACGACTTGTTGCCCATGCGCTTGGCCCAGTGCTGGGGACAGTTTGGACGATTCATAAATCCATAATATTATTACAGAAGTATTCTATCGATCAGTAAAAGGAAGATAACTATTTTTTTGATAAGGAAGATGTAATGTATAGCGAGTGACATAATTCTCGGAGAGATAGTAGCAATAGTACATTGTTCACCGAGAGGAGAAAGTGACCGATTACCGTCGAGGGTGACGTTTGAAACACCCGAGATCGGGAATCGCACTTTCTCTCGAGTGATACATAGTGCTTTATACTACACCTACGAGGAAAATAAAAAACTAAATCTTTACTAATTGAAATTTATATTGAAATTGTTGCAGTTAGTGAAGCTTAATGTAACACTTTCACATGTTCTTTTTTTCAAATAGTTTGACACCATCCAACACACAGCTAGTGGCCAGTGTCATTTTGCGAACTTGGAGATAAAAACTCACTGTAAAAACTTTTTGGCTTTTGATATTTAGGTTACCAGCACATAGTCTTACCCAAAATTAAAAAAGAAAAACCACGTAAGAATTGGATTTTCATACACTTTTCTCTCCCGCTCAGATGCGTTTTCTCGCCGCATATTGGTTCGATATGCAATGACGTACTTTCTACCGTAAATTTGATAAAGTATCAAGGTACTTTCCGAGCAGGTGTAGTATAAAAGTTATTATTTGTTTGACGAAACGGTGGAGGTACTCAATTCGACGCGTAATGTGGCCCGGCGCCGATAATTATTAGGAGTATAGGAAAAAGATCAGTCCTCTTTTCGTTCTGCTTCTCCGGTTAAAGACATTACAATGTTTTTTTCTTGAGACATTAACAATTCATAATGGGCAGAGAACATTGAATATGGTCTACATTTAAATTCAAGACCAGAAAACTCAAGGTGGAAATTCAACGGTAAGCAACTGCTAAATACGTTTCAAATCAAAATAACACTGAAATAACCGAACTATTCATTCAGTTACAATCTGGGTATCTTCAAGTCAAGAGGTATCTTCTAGGTCTACATACTCCATCTTCGGCTACAACTTCGCTTTCCATCGGGCGAGTTGGTGGCCAAATGTAGACCTATCATATATATATATGACGGGGGGAGCTCCCGGGACCCGTCATCATGTGGGTCCAACATGTCAGGAACGCCGAAATTAACAATGCGTTTCGTAGTTTACACGTTTATTCTCTAGTTTTAATTAAATGAATTTAATTTTACAGCAGGATTGCTATGATAATTTAAGATTATGGAAACGTGGAAAGTTCGACACAGCAACCTTTTTAGAACCACGTGCCCGTTCCAGTCCCAGATCTAAACTGCCGGCATCCACCGAACGAATCGAACGAATCTCTTCCACCATAGATCAACCAGAAATGAGTGAACCAATTCCTCGAGACTGAAGTTGTTATTTCCATACCACAGGCTCTGTGTCGACCTCACCCAAATGACAGTTGTTACTCAACGCTTAAACGACAGTTGACATTTGACGTTTCCAACTATGCTATGTCTATTATTAATACTAGATGGCGCTGCTCCACTATCCGACATATATATGACGGGGCAGTAGGATCTTCATCATCAGCAGGGTCCATAAATCGAGGGTCGCCGACATCAGCAGAGTCCATAATGGTCTTCTATCAGTGGGCGTCGGTGGGTAATGTTGGAGCAACGAAACAAAATAATTCACTCGTACAAATTGTATTGTCCAAAGAATTGACAAGGTAGGTTATAAGTAGCGACACAACTATAGCTAGGTTCGTATATAGGATCGCGCGATGGTTCAATATCAACCGCTCTGGCCGACCGCCACGCCACATGTGTCGTGCGCTCCGCTCAGCCGGTGAATCGTTGACTCCATCGAACGCCAGAAGGTGGCGCTTGCGTCCTGTGTTACCAGTTGATTGCGACATATATATCTAAAAAACAACAACAACTCACATCTGTAGGCTTCCTCCGGTGTTGTATGGCCGACTCTTGCCTCAAACACTCCAGTAAGCTCGTTTTCCCGATTCCCTGAAATAAACGATGTCACTTTTTAGGTTTCTTTGGTACCTGTACCTACACTGCAGGACGTAGGCCTACCTTCGAAGGGTAATTGGGCCATATCCACCACGCTGGCCCAGTGCGGGTTGGTGGATTCACATACGCCATCGAATTTCTCCTACGGACGTACTCGTATGCAGGTTGCCTCACGATGTTTTCCTTCACCGAAAAGCCAGTGGTGTGAAATTCTGTACATAAATTCCAAAGAACTCATTGGTACGGGACCGGGGATTCGAACCCACGACCTCACGATTCACTTTTCACGTGTCACTACCTCTTGACCACCACGGCTATCGTCACGGTTCTTTATCAATTAGTTGTATCTTTGGTACAACTAATTAAAAAAGAACCATTTAGATATAGAGAATTGCCATAATCGGTAACTTGAAGGCACTCTTGAAAGTATTCAAAGGGTTTTTTTGAAAATATGAGCTCATAAATAGTTTCTTTAGCCTTAACCGTATTTTTCGTAAAAAATCATCCTCATATATTTCGTAGCAGCATAAAGCACCGATTTTATACATCCCACTACATCAGCACTAGTATTTCATCCCGGAAAGGACAAGTCCACAAAATGTATGGAGGCTGGTATAATAATAATCAAAAATTCTAACCACAGCACTCGTTACATTTCAAGGAAGTTCATTTTTTTCAGAGTATATTACAACAGTTAAAAAAAAAAGAGCCCTCCGATTTTTTTAAAATTAATTTTGAATTTATTAGGATATTTATTATATTTGGCTTAATAAATACTTTATCTCTATAAACCCTGATTAAGTAACCTCCAAATTGTAAAATAAAAGCATTTTTACCAATTAGACACACTTTTTTTTAAATTTAAAGTGTTTGTTTGTCACATTGTACCTACTAACTGGTCACACTGGTAGGTTATAATTTTTAATTTTAGCAAATTAAGCGATGAATGTGGAAGAATCAGCTACGAATGCAAGTAAAATAACGATAGGAGCACTATATTATGGCTAAACTAGAAAAAGTAATAAGCTGTATTGTTATTTTTAATACAATTTACTTTTCGCATTTAAAAAAAGTTGGAGGGACGCCTCACTTTTCTGTTCACGACGTTCTGTCATGATTTTTTTAATTGGTCTGAAATTGATCCATAGAATGTCTACTGTTGGACATAGGTCTCACCTATAGATTTCTAATAAGACCGGATGGGAGCGGCTTGCATCATCTCTGCATTTTGTAAGTGAACTGTCTATATTCCACTTGCACGCTCTTCATTAGTGAAGTGAAACTTGTAATGCGACTTCCAAAAAATCTAAATTAAATATTTTTGGGAAGCCCATATAACAAGCTTTCAAATGATGTATATGTCATCTTGGTTCGGTTTTTCTCTGAATAAATACCACTCGTGGACGTCACCTTTAACTTCCTATGTCAATAGATTTTGTAGCACACCCATACTCCCCAACCTAAGAGCATGCTTTCAGCTTCTAAACGCGTCTTACCTCTTGTCCTACAAACATAAGTTTCAGTTCTAGTATATTTGTAATTTCCGATTAAATGTGTTTATGGCGTAACCATGTGCCCCTAGCTTGAAAGGGCGTCCCTTACCTGTTGTCCCACGAACATGAGTTTCATCCTGGTATACTTGGTAGCGGCGTGCAGCACCGACTTGAGGTACCCGACGATATCGGCACTCTTGTACTTCCCTCCGGCCAGCATGGACCTCAGAGGCTCGTGGAGGGAGCAGCCGGTCGCGTTGAGGGACCACAGCCGCGAAAGGAGACCCATTTGTGGGGGTAGCTCCGTTATTTCTGCGAAATGGTCGGATAGTTAAGACCCAAGTTGATTATATTACGTTGGGAAGTTCTGTGGACTTCCCAACGTAATATAATCAACATTATTAATACGTAATATTTCAAATGAATAACATTTGTATTATTACGTGTAAATATTTTCTAAGGGCCGCTTGCATAACGTTCATTAAATGCGTTTAGCTGCTCTCCTAAACACATTTAAGGAGTTAATCACGTTTAGTGTCTTGCACAACAAAAAATCAACCCTTAAACGTATTTATCGAACTGTCAAATTTAAACGCTCCAAAATGGCTGTTAAGCGGAGTTAAATTCGTTTAGCGCCATCCTGAATGACCAGCTGTTCGCCGCATTTGAGAACAGTGTGCATTTATGACTCAATATTTTTGTTTGCAACAAGTTTTTTGCATGTCTTTCATTATTCTAAGGTTTATTGTATTGTATGTCTATTGTCTGTCTAGTGTGTAATGGTGATGTGAAAAAATGATGCCCATGTCATTTGTAGGTCACACTGTTTAATTTGAGCAGTTGGCTTGGACCCGATGATGTTTATTTTTAAATAACATACAGTTTCATACATTCTATAGATACCTAATAACTGATCTTATTTAGTATCGGTCGGTGCAAGATTTCTCGCCATTAGATTTTTCACCTTCTCACTCATTTACAAAAATAATCTCAACAGCACTGAACAAAATCCGAAAAAACGAACGTGGTATTATATTGTAATTGGTCTTCTACTCTCTCTAGAGCAATTCACAAACCAATAAGAGAACAAGTTTAGATATTCGTTTCACGCAAATCTTTAGTCAAAACTATGCGCGCTTAGACGTGCTTGACGGGGGCTTGACAGGAAATACAATTCAATACATGAAACTGAACGCGAGGGACGGTTTAGGGTACGTGTTAAAAAAGTTTAGTTAAACAGCAGCTGGATCGCCTTATGCAAGGCCACTCTAAATGTGCTTAGCGTTAAGAGCGTTTAACCAGTTAAATGTATTTAGTTAAATATGATTTTAAGCCACATGTTACGCAAGCGGCCCTAAAAATTAAAGTGCAAAAGTGTTTATTCAAAACACTGAATTTAATATATTTGGAAATTTGTTTTGACCAATATTAGGTCAAATCAAACTATCACTATTATAAACCTATTAGCGGCGGTGAGAAGTGAGGGGAGGGACGCAACGCAGCAAGTTGCACGAAACATCCAACATGGATGTTGCAGGATGTTACTGGATACTCACCCTTATTCCCACTGATATTGAGCACAGCTAGATTAGTCAGCTCATGAATAGCTGGCGGGACGCCGCGCAGCAAGTTGCACGAAACATCCAACATGGATGTTGCAGGATGTTACTGGATACTCACCCTTATTCCCACTGATATTGAGCACAGCTAGATTAGTCAGCTCATGAATAGCTGGCGGGACGCCGCGCAGCAAGTTGCACGAAACATCCAACATGGATGTTGCAGGATGTTACTGGATACTCACCCTTATTCCCACTGATATTGAGCACAGCTAGATTAGTCAGCTCATGAATAGCTGGCGGGATGCCGCGCAGCAAGTTGCACGAAACATCCAACATGGATGTTGCAGGATGTTACTGGATACTCACCCTTATTCCCACTGATATTGAGCACAGCTAGATTAGTCAGCTCATGAATAGCTGGCGGGACGCCGCGCAGCAAGTTGCACGAAACATCCAACATGGATGTTGCAGGATGTTACTGGATACTCACCCTTATTCCCACTGATATTGAGCACAGCTAGATTAGTCAGCTCATGAATAGCTGGCGGGACGCCGCGCAGCAAGTTGCACGAAACATCCAACATGGATGTTGCAGGATGTTACTGGATACTCACCCTTATTCCCACTGATATTGAGCACAGCTAGATTAGTCAGCTCATGAATAGCTGGCGGGATGCCGCGCAGCAAGTTGCACGAAACATCCAACATGGATGTTGCAGGATGTTACTGGATACTCACCCTTATTGCCACTGATATTGAGCACAGCTAGATTAGTCAGCTCATGAATAGCTGGCGGGACGCCGCGCAGCAAGTTGCACGAAACATCCAACATGGATGTTGCAGGATGTTACTGGATACTCACCCTTATTCCCACTGATATTGAGCACAGCTAGATTAGTCAGCTCATGAATAGCTGGCGGGACGCCGCGCAGCAAGTTGCACGAAACATCCAACATGGATGTTGCAGGATGTTACTGGATACTCACCCTTATTGCCACTGATATTGAGCACAGCTAGATTAGTCAGCTCATGAATCGCTGGCGGGACGCCGCGCAGCAAGTTGCACGAAACATCCAACATCGAAAGGAGGGGGAAGAGTAGTTTGCCCTTTAAGGGAGAACCACATGCCTGAAAATGAAAAATAATTTATTTCTTTTACTACAATGGATGAAATTTGTAGCCATGGCCATCAAACTAGGTGTGAGTACACATTCAGTGTGAGATCCATTATTCCACAAGACTTCAGGACTAATAGCAACAGCGAGTGGGAGCACTGACCCAGTCCTCGTCCTCTTCAGTGGCGGGCTCGTCGTGGGAGGTGGAGGAGCCATCGTCATCGGTCGTCAGCTGGATGCGGGTCAGCAGGTTGTTGGCCAGTATCTGGAACAACACATTAAACAACATATCATCATCTCACTATGGAAACGAGCGTGGTTTTCGCACATGTGTTACTCACACATAATTTTAGTAGAAAACTAGGCTGCTACTATAGTTTCAATCGCATTTGGCGATCTTTCTCAAGGTTGGAGTACTAGCGCGCGGGCTCGTCTCGCATAGCACTGAAATGCGATTGAAACTAAAGTAGCAGTTTTCTACTAAAATTATGTGTAAGTAGAGTCTGGCCAACGAAAGCTGTCCAAGAAAAAAGGCGGGAATTTTAAAAAATCAAGAGCTGTTAACCCTGGCTATACACTGCATAAACGGAGTTGATACTATTTATTTTTCAGCAAGTACATTTTTTTCGAGTTGTAAAAATTTTGTTTTGTTAGCAACTGTTGTTGAAATTTTCGAATGTATTATGAAGAATATCAAATAAAAGATTACTTTTAATTCTGTCTTTTTATTATTTTCAAATAATCCATTATTAAATAGCTTGACCGTTACTGGAAGCTTTTATAATGAGAGTGCGTATCCCTTTCCGTCGAACAGCTATCGTTTTCAGTCCCTTTAAGCGTTGTAACCGGAAGCCTCCAGGTGGCGCCCTTGTGGCGATTGCGCGCCATTTTATTTTCTAGGAAAAATAGCGTGCCTTTTGGCCTCATTGGCGTTGAATTTTTCGTCGAAGCAACAGCTCCGGGCAGCTCTAGCTAGCTCCCGGCCTGTTGCACAGTTTATTTTATAAAATTATTAACTATATTATCTTATCACTAATATAAAGATTAAACTCAGTGAATACGTGGTGGTGCTCATCATCAGAATGAACACGTTATTTCCATGAAATAACGGAGCTAAGTATACCTGCGCAGTAAGTGCCACATATTTCATCTATTTCTCTAGAAAATGGATTAAAACAAAGTTACTGTGTCCAAGGTTTAACAACCAGTGAGCAATTTGTTAATAAATTAATTTTAACGGCTTTTGCCGTTCGTTTACAAATATTTCCAACAGAGCCTAAAGGTGTTTAACCAAAAGTGCTTAAAATAGGGCAATCGGTTGCCCTATACCATTGTTTTCATCCCTGTTAAATATATTCCTTTAAAAAATAGATGAACGCGACTGCTTCAACAAGTCGTGTGATGTCAGCTAAGCAGAGCTACTTTTTCGGCAGCGGGTAAGCGTGCTGAACGTTTCCAACCAGATGGAGAAATCTATCGATGAAAATAGGTGAGCGAAATTTGGATTTTTGGTAAAATTAAGCTTATATTGCAGCAGCCGTTAACACTGCAGTGTTCGGCACCTTGAGAAACTCAAGGTTTTCGGATGTTACAATATTTTGATATTGCTTGTAAAATATGTCGGCCTGATGACCGCCTTGAACAAAAAATCAAATTATAAAATACGAAATTCCATTCAAATTAAGCATCAAATGCGGGGCGGGTATTTTAATATTAAATCTTATTTAATAAATGAGCTACTGTACATAGCCGAGTCATTGTAAGAACTTCTTTAAGCTTACATTGCAGCAGAATTTTGTTTTACTGAAGTTTAATATTGAAGTGTTGAGATATTCGGCACCGTAAGATTTACCTAGGTTTCCTAAACCTAGTATCAAGCAACTTGGGAAAAATATACGGCACCTTACGATAGCCGATAACTACACCCACTTTACGACCTTAATTTTATTTTACGAGTTTCTAAATTGATCAGGACTTTAGCTCAGTTAGTGAAATTTAGTGCAAAGTTATATTTAATTTGATGTGCTTATATTTAATTTTCTTTGTTAGAAAACGCGCAAATGATTCCAACACGTGTTGGAAAATAACGAGTAAATGATTGGTTGTTTCGTTGTTATTATTGAGCTTGCTGATTAGCTAAGCATCTCTTTGCGAGGAACTTTTGTTGTCACGACTCGAAATATACGTGATATTACATTTTTTCTGCCGTTTTAGGGTAAATTAGTTTTCAAAAACTACCTACCTTCTGATTATTTTTAGCAAATTATTTGACAAAACCATATAGAACAGTATGGAAGAAGCAACACTACCATGCATCAATGCATGACAACCACCCTCGTGGGGTCGGTATTTTTAACGCCCTCTTATGAACGGAACAAGCTACCATAATAGCAGTGGCGTGTGCTTGATATGAACATGTTTTTACCGATCATATAATGATAAAATCGATAAGGTTATAATACGAACAGGTTAGCGCACCTATCTGATTAACTACCCTCAGGGAATCAGTGCTTTTTGTGAAATTCTCTACTTGGGAAGTGAGTGATACAGTGTACAATGCACTTTTACATCATATAAGTCAACTGCCGTCATGGGCTCAGTGCTTTTTGTGATAAATGCCACTCCCGCGGAGTGAATTCTACACGATTTATGCAAATAATTTAAAAACTGAATGTAAATGTACTTCTACAAATCATATTATGTTAGCGTAACAGGATTAAAGACTGAGTGAAAATATGTTTTACACATAATTATAATATGCTATCCTCGCAGCTCCTTGTGAAATTGTGATGTAATATTAGTGTTGTCCAACTTAATAAGCTGCGAGTACTGTTTTATTCGATATTTTATGAGCAGAATTAAAAGTGCGATTTTTACTAAAAATTTCACCGGGATTCCATACTAATAGCTACAAGACCAGTTGCTTCATTGAATAAATTGAATAAAAATAATTCATATGATTCTAACTTCAATAATTTCAATCCTGACGTAGTAAAATTATGTCACTAACTATCAAGCATTCAAAAGCTTGTAATAAAATGGTAATAAATCACTGAAAAACGTAACTTCAATCATTGCAATCCTGACGTATTGAAATTATGTCAATAACTATCAAGCATTCAAAAGCTTGTAATAAATCACTGAAAAACGTAACTTCAATCATTGCAATCCTGACGTATTGAAATTATGTCAATAACTATCAAGCATTCAAAAGCTTGTAATAAATCACTGAAAAACGTAGTGATTTTCTTCCGACTGGGAGTAATCTCAAACCAAAGCAATATGCTGTCTTATTTGTAGCATACCCAAAAATAATAAAATAAGTAAAGGTTTGTGTAAAATGGGGCTAAATCATTAAAATACATGAATAAAATATGCCATAAGAAAAATCATACTTTTCCTTGTTTGAAGTTTGTAAGTGGTAACAACATAAAGAAATATTTAAACAGCTCGCACCTATTTAAGCTCTATTAAGTCTGTTCACATTTTCGGGACAGAAAACCATCCAAGATGCAATCATGCAAGTACCCTGTGATGGTGATAGCAAGACTTGCTTCAGCAGTACTATGTTGTGTTTCTACTAAAATCGAAACTATTTGGAGACAATTAGTATGTCTTATCCGCAAGGATAGCAATCGTGAACAGCTTTTCTCCAACAGATAAGGAGAAACATAAATAATAGAATTACGTCACTAAAAAGTGAGTTACATACTCTCTTTGTTTTTTGCATTTTATAGCGGTGGGATTTTTATTTTTGATGAAATGGTGTTCTTAGTTGTAATTAAGGAGAAAATAGTGAAGTGATAAAAATGTTGGTCATGTCTTTGTGTAAACATGCAGTAATGTATGTTGCATTTGTGGCCAGAGACCACTGTTGCTAGATTGTGTGATTGCTAAGAAAGAAAAGGTGAAGACGAGTCTGTTTACCATCTTGGCTCAGGTTAATAACCCTTGTAATATTTTATTTTGTAATTATGACTACTGACCATATATATTAAATTTCGAAACTTTTTAATTTACTTAAATACAAACAAAATGGGAATGTAGTGTTAGTAAAAATAGATTGAAACAAAAATGCGCGTCAGATAACCCTGGCTAGTCTAGTCTAAATAACAAAACTTTTTTGGTGTGGAGAGTAGGTCTTACTATCTTCATTTTTCATAAAATATTATGAATATTTCTGGCAAGTACATAGGTAACGGCAAACTTTACGCCGCCTACGCAATCAATAAAATATCTAAATAAATAAGTGATCTCTTTATTACTTATTTTTTGATAATGTTGTGATCGAGCATATTATAAAAATCAGCCTAACTGATTTTGAGTTATTTAAATAAAAAAAACAATTAAGATCACTTGATTTACATAAAACTAATCGTTAAGTCCAGATTAATCCTACATTCGCAACTTTACGGTCGTGCCAGGAGTCATTATAATTCAAAGGGTTCATTTTGCCAGTGGTGTTATTTCTTAGTTTTTGTTTTCTTTTTTGAGTTATTAAAATTCCTTAAGTGAGATTGTCAAACCTAGTATTGGAACGAACTAAAAAGCAATCTATTTCTCGTAAATTGCTAGTAGCAGCTAAAACAACTCTTTAAGTCGCTGCTTCGCATGACAATCTTTAGTCGCAACTCCAAAGACCATTAAATCTATAGAGATTTACTAACAGCTGTATCTGTTAGTATATGTATGTATTCTGTAAGTATAAGTACGAGACAAATAACAGTACCGTGACAGCTGATTGCATAATTACTTTGATTTTATTTTGGCTGCCATTTTTGGTTTTACCATTATATTTTAGTGGGTCAGTGACATTTTGTATTTCATATTTTTAATATTTCCTTATATTGATATGGACTGAATTGGCTTCTACATTACTAATTTGAGGTCAAAATCTGAAGTAAATCAATTTTATTTATTTTTTGTTACTATACTTATTTACAAAGTCGAAATTTATTGCCAAATTGTCGACTCATATGTCGAACTGCACAAGCAAGCCATCTACCGCCCCTCGCGGGGGAAAGGTACACTAAATGTAACAGTTCCATCGCGTGGGACTCCCTGCTTTAGTAATGACGCAAAATATGAATGCATAACGCATCCTTGAAATAATGGCACAGGCTAAACAAGCCATCCACCGCTTCTTACGAGTAACAGTTCCATCGCGTGGAACTCCCTGCTTTAGTAATGACGCAAAACATAAATGCATAACGCATCCCTGTAAAAAATGGCACAGCCCTCCACCGCCCCTCACGAGGGAGAGGTACTTGAAAAGTAACAGTTTCATCGCGTGGGACTACCTGCTTGTGCAAAGACGCAAAATATGAATGCATCACTGCAATAATGGTACAGGCTAAGCAAGCCTTCCTTCGCTTCTCAAGAGAAAGAAGTACTCTAAAAGTAACAGTTCCATCGCGTGGGACTCCCTGCTTAGTAATGACGCAGAATATGAATGCATATCGCATTCCTGCAATAATTTTGGGTAAATATCATGGCCGAACAAATCCTTTTCAATAGGATCTATTATACGTTGTCAGATTCTTTCTAGTGGCATAGAAACCCTGACTTTTCGGTGAGCCGCCCAGCCTAACCGTAAGTATATGCATGTTGATATGCGATGATTTTGGTTTATGTACATAGTAAAGCTTTACGTATGTCGTAAATTATTTGTACGTTAACACTTAAATAACTGTTTATATTTTATTTTACAAATTAAAAGTAATCTTGCCTATTTAAGGTCATGTTAATTTAAGATTGAGCCTTTGAAGTGACCGGAAGATTCTTAATGTCCATTTTCTTTTGAGATTTGAGTTAAAATTATATATTCAGGACATTATTCACTATAAATATAGCTTAATGTATTTGAAATCATTAATAATTAAAAAACTAAATTGTCACCAGAGCTATATATCTCACATTGGCGTAATCACATTGGCGTAATACATAATCATAAGTTATCACATTGGCGTAATACACAATTATAAGTTATAATTAAAAGCCCCACTCCAGGTGACGCCACCAGGCGATAACAAACAGAATCTCATTATAAAAGCTTCCAGTAACGGTCAAGCTATTTAATAGCAGCGTTTTACCTGAAATAAAACGCATATTAAATACTTACCTTACTGGAAGCTTTACTTTTGATTTCTGCCTGGTGGCAATTACAAAAATTAACGCAATGAGGCCAAAAGGCACGCTATTTTTCCTAGAAAATAAAATGGCGCGCAATCGCCACAAGGGCACCACCTGGAGGCTTCCGGTTACAACACTTAAAGGGACTGAAAACGATAGCTGTTCGACGGAAAGGGATACGCACTCTCATTATAAAAGCTTCCAGTAAGGTAAGTATTTAATATGCGTTTTATTTCAGGTAAAACGCTGCTATTTATGTACAGTCGAGGACCCCGAGGAGCCGTACAAATATAGGAGCTATGAGTCATAGTTAAAATCGGATTCCAAAATCTCTACACCTGATACTGAATCAGCTTCATTGCTTTCTTCGCTACTACTGCTACTGTCCCCAACATGTATTATGAATGGTTCAAGTTCGGTTTCAGTAGTACCAAACGTCAAAGTGTCAATTTTGACAGTCTTAAATTATTGCCATTTCAAAACTTTTGAAAATAATACTCTAACTCCTGTGCTTTAGTTAATTGAAATATATCAACATCATTATTTTTCGCAATATATTGCATAGTGACATCAACCGTGTACAGAATTCAAATAGTTCGCACTGATTGATGTAGTAACTGTCACATTAGTTTTCATTTATCAAAAATGGCTCACCCGATTTCGATAAAATTGAAACGGAACCATAATTGAAGTAAGTCTATCAAATAAAAAAACTACTATTTAAATTTGACTACTCTGTAAAAAGATATGCGTGATAAAAAAACAACGACAGAAGTGAAAACTTGAACATGTAATGAACTATAATTCATGTGGTAAAATACAATATCACAAGCACACTCGCGCAAACGTCCTGCGCCGCGCAGGAGCAGGCATACATTTTCGCCGCGCAGTAGAAAGAGAGGGGGATATTACTTCCTCTCTACGAGGCGCCGGCGGTCTACTTTCGTTCCGTCTTACGAATTTTCGATTATTTACGCGTCTGTTCTGACGCGAGTTTAATATTTTTAGCCAAAAAGTGCGCAACTCCGCTAAAGAAGTTAGCAGAAGAAAGCTTTACGCCAGAAGATGTGTTGAAGGTGAATGCAATGGAAATTGACATGAAAAATTGGTTGTCTGTAAAGACGACTTAAGCTTACAAAAGATAGTTGAACGTGACAACGTCTTAATAACAAAACATTGAGCGAAACGGGACAATGTGCGTAACGGAACAATGAACGTAACGGGACAATGTGCGTGACGGGACAATGTGCGTGACGGGACAATGTGCGTGACGGGAAAATGAGCGTAACGGGACAATGTGCGTAACGTGACAATGTGCGTAATGGGACCATGTGCCTGACGCCTGACGGGAGAACGTGCGTAACGGAACAATGAGCGTAACGTGACAATGTGCGTAATGGGACCATGTGCTTAACGGAACAATGAGCGTAACGTGACAATGTGCGTAATGGGACCATGTGCTTAACGGGACAATGAGCGTAACGGGACAATGTGCGTAATGGTACAATGAGTCATTCTTTTTCGTGCGTGCAGCCAGCGTTCATCATATATTATTCATATTTATTAGACGTTGTACCGTCAATAATCAACTCACCAAAGTCCTCAACCCTTCAAGCCGCAGGTGCCTCCTGGCGGGGCAGGCGGCGTGCAGCAGCTGTGCGCGTACCGAGCCCCCAGAGCGGGGTCGTGGGGCCCCCGCCCCCACCGGGGCCCCCGCGCCGCCGGGAGTCCCGGGTACCCCGGGGCAGTAGCACGCCAGGGGCGACCCTTCTGGCGACCCGAAGTTTTCCACCTACGATCACAAGTGTGTTGATATATTCAAACAGTCTTTAGTATAAGATACACATTAGATATAAAGGGTTATTTCTAATCAATTAGCATCATTTTAAAGGAGCTTATTCTGTACTTAAAAACTAACAACTTTTGTACTGCGACTTTTGTCAAAACTCGAAAAAAAATCAGCTGTTCCATACATTTTGTCGCGGGTGAACGATATTTTTCTATGGAACAACAATGTTTTTTGGATTTTGACAACAGTCGCTTAACAAAAGTTGTAAGTTTTGATGTACAGAATAAGCCACTAAAAGGATGCTAATTGATTAGAAATAACCCTGTATTACTGGTAGTTCACCGATAAAGTAGACCTCGCGACACAGCTCTTTAACTGAACCTTCATAGGTCTTTAACTCGAATCGCTCTGACCAGTTTGGTTCATATTCAGTTTCAGGGATGTGTCGCAAGGTCTATTCAGTTAAAGAGGTGATGTAAGGTCTACTGTTCGGTAGACTACTATACTTTATAAAATTTAACTTGATCTCTGCGACAGCTGTCAGAAAAATCACGCCTATGAAGTCCTGAATGTCTTAATAGTACAGACACCTGTCAATGTCATACTTTATGGGCATGCCGATTAGTGATGGGTGACGAATGATCGTGACCACAGAGTTTTAGATAGAGTTTTATTTAAAATATTGATAGGTAATTTATACTAACGATATTTTAAATAAAACTTAATTTATCATTAATTTTATTGTATACTAGTTTTTACCCGCGGCTTCGCCCGCATACGAAATATATCATTATAATTTATAGCCTATGTGTTATTCTGAAATATAAGCTATATTATTGCAAATTTTCATCTCAATCCATTCTGTAGTTTTTGCGTGAAAGAGTAACAAACATCCATACATCCATCCATCCATCCATCCATCCTCACAAACTTTCACGTTTATAATATTAGTAGGATTTTAATATCATAACATTTTTTTACGTGTGTAATTAATTTAAATCCAAAATATGTTACATTAGAATCGATAATAGTGAAAAACGTCGATAAATACGATCGTTACATTATTATGAGTATTTAATTAATATCATAACATTATTTACACACAGATGTATGTGTACATACTTGATCTTAAATAATAGTAAGTAAATAAAATCCAATTTCTCACCTTCAACTACTCATTCGATTTCATTACAACATTGTTTGAAAATCGATTTTTTCCACCACTATCCCAACTCTAAAAACGTCAATCTTCTATGTCAATGTCACTGTCGAGTCGTTTATTTTTATCAAGTTACATTTTATAGAGTATAGTATAAAACAATAAAGATGTCTGGTACAGGTGCAATATTCGGTGGCTCAGTGGTTAGTGACCCTGAATCTTGAATCTTGAACATGTGTTTGCTCTCTGTCTGGGTGTTATTTAGGTACTATAGTTTATAAGTATATATTTAAAAATAAGTATATGTAGTAAGTCGCGGGTTCGAATCCCGGTCCCGCACCAATGAGTTCTTTGGAATTTATGTACGGAGTTTCACACCACTGGCTTTTCGGTGAAGGAAAACATCGTGAACCTGCATACGTCCGTAGAAGAATCCGATGGCGTATGTGAATCCACCAACCAGCACTGGGCCAGCGTGGTGTATATGGTCCAATCACTTTTCGTGGGTAGGCCTACGTGTGGACTATTAAAAGGCTGATACAGTACAGTATATGTAGTATATCAGTATATGGCAGCGTTATCACAAGCTTTGCCTAGTTTCGGGTCAGAGACCGTGTGTAACATGTCCCGTAATACTTATTTGTTTAATATGCCCCACCTGCGGCAAGCTGGGCCAGCACGTGATCTCGTTGTGGCTGAGGTCCAGCTGTCGGAGGCTCGTCGGATATGACGTCACGTACGACATCGTCCTGCAACACAAACGGTCGGGTGAATGCACCGGTTGTGACCACTGTGCCGGTATTGGTCATTTGATGGCCAAATTAGCACCTTTAAAAATAATGAGCATCAACTCAAACTTTGAGCTGTTCAGTTAACACAAAGTTCATGAACTTTATTTTGAAAGGTGCGATTTATTGCATGAATAGTTTACAAATAATATGAAACCATTATAAATTTTGTTTGTTTGGGTGTCAAAATTTGAAAATTTCCTAACAAAAAATAAATTTAACATTAAAATTGTCTCCACAATTAGAATTCAAAGTGGCCAAAATGACTCTAAGATGGCCACTACCGGGGCATCTACTATACATCCATATAATAGGTTACCTTAGACCAAGATTTAAGTCACTCTCCCCTCTCTTTGTATTAAAGAAAAGAAACAGAGAGTGAGTGAGACACCTGAATTTTAGCCATGTTGAGGCGAGTGAGCGCGTCAGAGCGGGAGGCAAGACCATGAACTGGTCCTGCTAGAGAGAGACACGTACCTGAGAGAGTTATACGCCATGTCTGTCTTTGTTACATTTTATAAGACGGAGAGAGACGGCATTGTTGGTAATAAATAGCAATAGTGTTGATTTTAAAATGGTTATCACCGGAACGGGGACGCGTGTGGTGGCAACACTGCATGCTTGTCGAAATGAAATGACTGTGACAAATGGGCGAGAAACATCACGCCATTTCCAGCGCAAGGAGGCATTGCACCCGCGCAAACCCATTAACTTTAAAATCCGTTTTCATCCTGGAAAAATATTGTTAAATATGCCAAGTGATACTAGGCCAATAAAACCACTCGTTGCAGTAGTACATACCTAAATCTCACGTAAAAGGACTACCCTAGTGTGAGATATAGGGTTCCACTCTGGAAGTTTGTAAATTTAATCTAAGTATAACTCCAAAACCTGTAACTTTTTGAGCAAAATAAACGTTATCTTACTCGTATCTTATCTTACATAGTGTTTATTTTGGTTAAATTGACAACTGGAGACCAGACATGAGCCACACATAACGGCGGCTGACGTAGTCTCAGTCTCACTCGGGAGCGGGAGGCACGTAACGCACGAGATCCGTCGAGAGAGAGAGAAAGAGAGAAAATGAAACATACCTGAGAGAGTTATACGCCATGTTGAGACGCGCCAGCGCGGGCGCGCGGCACGCCAGAGCGGGAGGCACGCACGTGAACTGGTTGTGCGAGAGGATGAGCGAGTGCAGGGGGGAGGAGCCGGGCGGCGCGGGCGGGGAGGGGGGCTCCACCACCCCCCGCCACGTGTGCGCGCGACGCGCCTCCGACCAGCTGGGGAACACATACAAGTAATAATTAAACAAACATAATTCTTCTTCTCTGTTATTATTTCAATGCGGCTATTCTTCTCCTATATAATTAAATTAATGTGGCAATTTAATGAAATTAATAAAAGCGCATTGGCGGCTTTGTGAGTGTTGTGAGTGGCGACACCGCGAACCTTGATTCCCTGACTCCTCTCTTGCCTTAACCGGCCGGTTTGGAGTGGAAACCGCAAGAGCTAAGAACCTAAGCTCCAGGGTGGAAGTGTTAAAGGGCATAACGCCGCGAGTATAGTGGAAGCGCAGCACACCTCTCGACACCCGACAGCCGTCCACACCAATGTTGCCCCTCCGGCGCCAATATACGGTAGCTATTATGGGGGGCCCATTTAGTGGATGGCAAGCCACCACCCGCCTGAAAATTTGAAATGAGGCTTTAATTGGCGGGTGCCGTACCTCATTCCATAGCCCATCTTTTTAAATCATCGATCAGCACATCACAATAGTCCGATATACTGTAAATCACATCTAGCAATAGTTATTTATATTTTCATTCTACTTTATGTACACAACATTTTATATAAATTTTATAAAAAAATATGTAAAAGGACTTCTTAGTGGTGTGAGCTTCGGCCCCACTGATGCCTACCAGAGGACCAAGCTTTGCTTATGATTTTAAGAGAAGATAATAATAATAATTAACGCGCACGCTTTGTGGCGAGCCGTCGGTGAGTGAGTGGCGTCGATAAGACTCCTGACTCTTCTCTTGCCTTTTCCGGCTGGCTTGGAGTGGAAATCGCAAGAGCTAAAAACCTAAGCTCCAGGGTGGAAGTGTTAAAAGGCATAACGCCGCGAGTAGCTCTTAGTGAAAGCGCAGCACACCTCTCGACACCCGACAGCCGTCCACACCCATGTTGCCCCTCCGGCGCCAACTTACGGTATCCTTTATGGGCGGCCCATTTAGTGGATGGCAAGTCACCACCCGCCTAAACATTGTGAAATGAAGCATTATTTGGCGGGTGCCGCACCTCATCCTATAGCCCATCTTTGTAAGTCATCTATCACCACATCACAATAACCCGAAATACTGTAAATCATATCTAGCAATTGCTATTATCATCCTACTCTGTGCACTTAACAGATAAGTTTTATTACATTTTATGTAAAAGGGCCTCTCAGTGTTGGCTGCGGCTCCACTGATGCCTGCCAAAGGACCAAGCTATGCTTGTGATTTTTACTTGAATAAAAGAAATAAAAATTAAATTTAAGATGATCATCATCATTTCAGCCATAGGACGTCCACTGCTGGACATAGGCCTCCCCTAATGATTTCCAATAAGACCGATTGATAGCGGTTTGCATCCAGCGCGATCCTGCGGTCCTAATAAGGTCATCCGTCCACCTTGTGGGTGGACGTCCTATGCTGCGCTTGCCGGTACGTGGTCTCCACTCGAGAACTTTTCGACCCCATCGGTCATCAGTTCTCCGCGCTATGTGCCCTGCCCATTGCCACTTCAACTTGCCAATCCGCTGGGCTATGTCGGTAACCCTGCTTTTTCTACGGATCTCCTCATTCCTGATTCGATCTCGCAGAGAAATTCCGAGCATAGCCGTCTCCATGGCTCGTTGGGCTACTTGGAGCTTACTAATAAGGCCCATAGTGAGAGACCACGCTTCTGTGCCATAAGTCATCACTGGCAACACACACTGGTCGAAAACTTTCGACTTGAGGCACTGAGGTATGTCGGACGAGAAGACGTTACACAATTTTCCAAACGCTGCCCAACCAAGTTGGATTCGGTGATTGGCTTCTTTCTTGAAGTCGGACCTACCTAAGTGGACTACTTGTCCCAGGTAGACGTACGAGTCAACGACTTCAAGAACCGAGTTCCCAACTGAAATAGGGGTAGGTACAACATGAGAATTACACATGACCTTTGTCTTATCCATGTTCATTTTAAGACCCACCTGTTGAGAGACTCGATTAAGGCCTTCGAGCATCGTGCTGAGTTCTTCCATCGACTTTGCCATGACCACGATATCGTCGGCAAATCGAAGGTGAGTGATGTATTCGCCATTGATGTTGATGCCGAGTCCTTTCCATTCCAGGAGCTTAAAGGCGTTCTCCAGAGTAGTAGTAAACAGTTTCGGAGATATTACGTCTCCCTGTCTTACGCCTCTCTTCAAAGGGATCGCCTTGGAGCTCTCTTCCTGTACTCGAACCGACATAGTGGCGTTATTATACTAACACTTCAGCAGTTCAATGTACCGATGGTCAATACGGCATCGTTGAAGAGACTCAAGCACAGCCCATGTTTCAACCGAATCAAAGGCTTTCTCATAGTCCACAAACGCCAAGCAAAGTGGCAGGTTATACTCCTCGCTCTTCTGTATATCCTGCCGCAGCGTATGTATGTGGTCCATGGTGCCAAAGCCCTTCCGGAAACCGGCTTCTTCAGCAGGCTGGAAGTCATCAAGCCTGCGTTCGAGACGATTAGTAATGACCCTTGAAAACAACTTATAAACATGGCTCAGAAGCGAGATGGGTCTGTAGTTTTTCAATAAGCTGTTGACACCTTTTTTGAAGAACAACACCACCACGCTTCTGTTCCACGCTTCTGGCGTTATGCCCTCGAGGACGACGGTGTTAAAAAGCTTCTGAAGGACTTTTATTACCGGCGTTCCACCCGCTTTTAGAAGCTCTGATGTGATTCCGTCGTCACCCGGCGCCTTATTGTTCTTAAGTTGGTTCAGGGCCATCCTAATCTCGTATAGGCTAATGTCAGGGATGTCTTCGGTGAAGAGTCGGGTCAGCTTGGCTCTTGGGTCTTTGGTCGCGCTGTTTACAGGCTTTGCTGCCGAGGCGTATAACTGTCCGTAAAACCTTTCGATCTCCTGCAATACTTCTGCCTTGGTTGACGCTATACTGCCATATTTTCTCTTCAGCTTTGTCAACTGGCTTTGCCCAATAGAAAAATGCCTCGCGAACACTTTGGTGCCTTTGTTCCGTTCTATTGTCTCTTTAACATGTTTAGTATTAAAGAGACGAATGTCGCACCGCACCGATTTTGAAATTTGTCTATTGAGCCGCCTGTATGACTTTACATCATCGGAAGACTGCAGTCTTAGCGAGCGTCGTTCGGCCATGAGATTTAGAGTATGATCGGAGAATTTCTTAGGTCTATCTGAACGGCGGGGTCTAAAGAACTTAGAACCCACCGTTTGGACAGTTTCTACGAGCCCGTTATTGATCTCGTCCACCGACGCAAAGTACTCCAGGCAAGCAAAGCGATTTGAGAGCTCGAGCTGAAAGTTCTCGGGGTTTTGTATGTGGGCACGAGTAGGTCGGAGCGTAGACTTCATCAGGCGGGACCTTTCGAGTTTAACGTTGATATTCAGTTTGCCTCGCACGATTCTGTGATCACTGCCGGTTTTTACCCTGTGGATCACGGAGACGTCGTTGAATATCCGTTTCTCGCTAGTCATGATGAAGTCTATCTCATTTCTCGTGGTACCGTCGGGACTCATCCAGGTCCCTTTCCTGCGAGGTGGCTTCTGGAAGAAAGAGTTCATCATGAAGAGTTCCTCTTTCTCCAGAAAGTCTGCCAGCATGTGGCCCCTGAGGTTCTGTTGCCCATATCCAAATTGCCCCACTCTCAACTCATCATCGCTTTTCTTGCCCAACTTTGCGTTGAAGTCTCCCATAACAACCGTGAAGCGGGTCTTGGACGTATGTATGGCCCGACTTACGTCCTCATACATAGCCTCCACTTCATCATCGGGGTGTGACGAGGTCGGTGCGTATACCTGGATGACCTTCAACGAATATCGTTTGGATATTCTGAGTATCAGGTATACAACCCTGCTCGACACACTTTCGATGGTAATGATGTTGTTAACGAGAGACCTGTGAACGAGAAAGCCGACACCATCTTGGGACCGTTGGTTATCTTCCCGGTAGTACAGTAGGTTGCCGGATTTCAGGGTTATCGTGTCCTCGCCCTCTCTACGGACTTCAGATTTCAAATTTAAGATATTGAATAAATATGTGAAAAATATGGAAGTTATTAGCTTGGTATTAAGTTATAAGGGTTCCTCGTTTTACTACGGAACCCTAAAACAATAATAATTATTTTAATTTCGATCGCTGACAGGGAAATTTTATCTCCGGACGCACTACGATTCGCATTCACTACATTCTGTCAGCATACGTGGGACGCGGGGGAGGTGTTCACTGAAGTTTCGACCTAATACGTGTGGGAATAAAGTCGAAACGTTAACTGGTGACGGGTTTACGGAGCGGAGGGAACGAGAACAATGCAGTCCAGTTGCTGATAATCCATTTGCGCCGTAATTGCTTAGACTCTTAAGTCTAAAATTGTGTAATGAAATGTCTGGTGTTTCCTTTACGAGGTACCATTTTTCTTACACCATGACAGAGGGGTCTGCACGCTGAATTCTTCTCCAGTAACTAAATCCTCCAAGGTTTTAACACACACATACGCTCTCTCGCCCTCACTAACAAACAGATAGACCGAATCAAACTTCTTGGCGTCTGTGAAGTTAGGTACAAGCTGTGCGAAACTCAGTCCTTGTGCAGCTGTTAGGTGAGCTTCAATCGGGGTTGGGTTTCGTCACAACCGCCAAAAAAATTGATTTGGCCTACCCTACGTGTGTGTACCTACCTACTGTGTATTCATTTCAACTACTGCTACATAACTGACCCAAAAATAAATTATTATAAAACTATAACTTTTTAAATACAAGCTTTTGAGATTCTGGATATCATGTAGCAGCAGTGCTAACCAAGACAAGTAAAACGAGCCCAAACACGACGGGTCTATCTTGTTCAGTACAGGAGTTCCTATGGCCACCATCCGGCTCCATCATCAGATTAGCTCCATGGTACCATATTATTGCATTGTCACACGATAAACGAATGCGTGCAAATTTTCAGCTCAATCGGAAACCGGGTCGTTGATCAAAGGACAACTGACATGCTCCATACATTTTTGGACCAAGAAGGCGGCCAACGAAATATATGTTTATGTAATGATTCTCTATGAATATCTGAACATTTTTTACTATTACACCAAACCGCTATATCTGATGCCTAAGATGCTACATCACTTTGAAAATTCAAGTTTTGCTAAAATTAAATGTTTCCAGATTCTTAATTTGTATTCCAATATGAAATCTAACGACATATTCTAGCATAACTATAGTCTTAAAACGTTTTCAGCTTGATTGGCAAGATATTTCTGTTAACATTCTGACATGTTTCATACATTTTAGACCAAAAAGTGAAATAGGCGGCCAAAGAAATCTCTGTTTATATTATGATTTCTTATGGCCATCTGAACATTTTTTACTATTACACCAAACCGCTATGTTTGATGCCTGAGATGCCAAATCACTTTGAAATTCAAGTTTTGCTAAAATAAAATGATTCCAGATACTTAATTTGTTAACTATTAACCACCCGCCTGCCCACGAGGTGCGGTGGTATCCATAAAGAATTTTCCCTGGTAAAAAAATGAGGTTTCAATTATTTAAATATCTTCTTGATTTTCAAACCAAGCATAACATTAACTTACGAGCATACTTTTTTGTCTACGTAATAAAAAGAAATACTTTTAGATTTTGAAATAATCGATTTATAAAACTATACATAGCAGCTTAATAATTCGACACAGAGGTTAGCTGTCATAATATAAAATGATCAAAATGATCATATGGTTATGTACTATTAAAATATATACATAATTTTCTTTGGCGGGCTACTTCGCTTTTTGGTCCACTTTGTCACATGTCCTTTAACTTGCAAGATTCCACCCGAACTTACATACAAACATAGCTAGATCCATTGCAAGTTGAATAGGAGCTTGTAAAAGTATGGGGCGCAGGTATCGGTTAGATGCTGTTACCGTGGCTCCCATGTCGGCCGAGATACTCACACGGCGTTCCCGGCGCGGTTGGCCACGGCCGGCTCGTCGCTCTCGTCGTCCGGGATCGCGGCCGACTCGCTGCGCTCTATTGTCGGCCGAGATACTCACACGGCGTTCCCGGCGCGGTTGGCCACGGCCGGCTCGTCGCTCTCGTCGTCCGGGATCGCGGCCGACTCGCTGCGCTCTATTGTCGGCCGAGATACTCACACGGCGTTCCCGGCGCGGTTGGCCACGGCCGGCTCGTCGCTCTCGTCGTCCGGGATCGCGGCCGACTCGCTGCGCTCTATTGTCGGCCGAGATACTCACACGGCGTTCCCGGCGCGGTTGGCCACGGCCGGCTCGTCGCTCTCGTCGTCCGGGATCGCGGCCGACTCGCTGCGCTCTATTGTCGGCCGAGATACTCACACGGCGTTCCCGGCGCGGTTGGCCACGGCCGGCTCGTCGCTCTCGTCGTCCGGGATCGCGGCCGACTCGCTGCGCTCTATTGTCGGCCGAGATACTCACACGGCGTTCCCGGCGCGGTTGGCCACGGCCGGCTCGTCGCTCTCGTCGTCCGGGATCGCGGCCGACTCGCTGCGCTCTATTGTCGGCCGAGATACTCACACGGCGTTCCCGGCGCGGTTGGCCACGGCCGGCTCGTCGCTCTCGTCGTCCGGGATCGCGGCCGACTCGCTGCGCTCTATTGTCGGCCGAGATACTCACACGGCGTTCCCGGCGCGGTTGGCCACGGCCGGCTCGTCGCTCTCGTCGTCCGGGATCGCGGCCGACTCGCTGCGCTCTATTGTCGGCCGAGATACTCACACGGCGTTCCCGGCGCGGTTGGCCACGGCCGGCTCGTCGCTCTCGTCGTCCGGGATCGCGGCCGACTCGCTGCGCTCTATTGTCGGCCGAGATACTCACACGGCGTTCCCGGCGCGGTTGGCCACGGCCGGCTCGTCGCTCTCGTCGTCAGGGATCGCGGCCGACTCGCTGCACTCTATTGTCGGCCGAGATACTCACACGGCGTTCCCGGCGCGGTTGGCCACGGCCGGCTCGTCGCTCTCGTCGTCAGGGATCGCGGCCGACTCGCTGCGCTCTATTGTCGGCCGAGATACTCACACGGCGTTCCCGGCGCGGTTGGCCACGGCCGGCTCGTCGCTCTCGTCGTCCGGGATCGCGGCCGACTCGCTGCGCTCTATTGTCGGCCGAGATACTCACACGGCGTTCCCGGCGCGGTTGGCCACGGCCGGCTCGTCGCTCTCGTCGTCAGGGATCGCGGCCGACTCGCTGCGCTCTATTGTCGGCCGAGATACTCACACGGCGTTCCCGGCGCGGTTGGCCACGGCCGGCTCGTCGCTCTCGTCGTCCGGGATCGCGGCCGACTCGCTGCGCTCTATTGTCGGCCGAGATACTCACACGGCGTTCCCGGCGCGGTTGGCCACGGCCGGCTCGTCGCTCTCGTCGTCCGGGATCGCGGCCGACTCGCTGCGCTCTATTGTCGGCCGAGATACTCACACGGCGTTCCCGGCGCGGTTGGCCACGGCCGGCTCGTCGCTCTCGTCGTCAGGGATCGCGGCCGACTCGCTGCGCTCTATTGTCGGCCGAGATACTCACACGGCGTTCCCGGCGCGGTTGGCCACGGCCGGCTCGTCGCTCTCGTCGTCCGGGATCGCGGCCGACTCGCTGCGCTCTATTGTCGGCCGAGATACTCACACGGCGTTCCCGGCGCGGTTGGCCACGGCCGGCTCGTCGCTCTCGTCGTCCGGGATCGCGGCCGACTCGCTGCGCTCTATTGTCGGCCGAGATACTCACACGGCGTTCCCGGCGCGGTTGGCCACGGCCGGCTCGTCGCTCTCGTCGTCAGGGATCGCGGCCGACTCGCTGCGCTCTATTGTCGGCCGAGATACTCACACGGCGTTCCCGGCGCGGTTGGCCACGGCCGGCTCGTCGCTCTCGTCGTCAGGGATCGCGGCCGACTCGCTGCGCTCTATTGTCGGCCGAGATACTCACACGGCGTTCCCGGCGCGGTTGGCCACGGCCGGCTCGTCGCTCTCGTCGTCCGGGATCGCGGCCGACTCGCTGCGCTCTATTGTCGGCCGAGATACTCACACGGCGTTCCCGGCGCGGTTGGCCACGGCCGGCTCGTCGCTCTCGTCGTCCGGGATCGCGGCCGACTCGCTGCGCTCTATTGACGGACTGCGCGACGACGATTTCTGCCCGGACACACAATCACACGTTTCAATTCAATTTCTTTACATTTATGACTGAGCAACGAAGTGACTTTCAATTTGACTTGACAATCTTGCTTTCGTCTGTCTTGCCAGCCTAGTATATGCTCAAAGAAATAATTCTATTAGACAAGGCTGTGGTGAAGTATATAGAGTTATTTCTAATCAATTAGCATCCTTTTAGGGGCTTATTCTGTACATCAAAACTAACAACTTTTGTTCTGCGACTTTTGTCAAAACGGAAAAAAACCAAATTGGTGTTCCATAGAAAAATATCGTTCACCCACGACAAAATATTTTTTTTAAAATTTTGACAAAAGTCGCAGTACAAAAGTTGTTAGTTTTGGTATACAGAATAAGCCTCTAAAAGGATACCAATTGATTATATATAACCCTGTATATGTAGAGCACAGAAGACAGAAGGTCGCTGTTCTGTAATGTAGGGGATCGCCACACAAGTCGGCGGATGGGAAGTTAGTCGCAAATAACACTTCGCCGTGATTCGCTAATTATTGCGCATGTGTGCACAATGACATTGTAAAGTTGGAGGTTTCGTGGATGTTATAAAAGAAACATGTTGTACGTTTCCGCTCCGTTTATTGAATAATTAATTATAATAACTTATTTTAAAGGAAACTTATTCTAGATCAGAACAACGTAATTTAGGATGCGCGTGTAACCTAGATTCGCGGTAGGTGTTGCGACACATCAGACATGTGTAAACACTATACTTCAGCATAAGATTGGCGGGCGGGTGTGGCCCGGCGCGAATCTTTGACTCTCGCGCATACCTATATTTCGCCTTTAGCGCAAAGTTTTGCGCATAACTTAAAAAAAAGCTAAGCTAACTGGTGTCAGGTCACATTTTTCAACAAATCTTGACGAGAGCTGCTACACGAGTACTGTATACATTTTTTTCTGTCAAAGATTTTTATTTTGGAGTATAACAAAGAAAGCCAGGGAGAATCGTTGTAGAGCTATTCATCAACCGAGGCTTTTTTTTTTAATGACTAAGAGCTGTTGGCCTCTGAGGCCTCTACAGCTTACCGTCATGGGCGAGCGCAGAAGGCGGCTGAGCCCCAATAACGACTTTGACAATAATACGTAATATTGTTCAGTACCAAAATCCGAACAACATTTCCGAGTAAGAACGAAGTATAGGCTAACAGAGATTTAGATAAACAGTTGCGAGATCTACTATACCAAGATGTACTAGTTAAGTGGATCGTGAACCCCACTGTTTTCACGTTCTCTATAGAACATCGAGGAAAAAACAATCAATATTTCTTTGATAAAATTTAGGAACCGGGAGAAATCTTTAATATTTTCAATTTACATCTTTTAGAGTTGTGCTTCACGGAGACGACTAAAGTAAAGAGATAAAAGATGAATTTATTTTTATACTGCTTCCTACACGTTGTGATGAAAATTGAATAAAATTCGATAATTCAGTCGGTAAGTGATCTAGCTTGATTGGACAAAGCGTTTGGGACGGTAACCCGAAGATGCAGGTTCAAATCCTACGGTCGCGCAAATTTTTGAACTGTTTAAAACAATAATTTTTTTTAGCCTAAATGGCAAGACCAACTTCAACCGTGTACAGAATTCACGAATGGTTCGCACGGATCGATGTAGCATTTTACACATTATTGTTGATTTATCAAAAATGGCTCAGCCGATTTCGATAAAATTTAAATGGGACTTCAAAGTATATTCTTTCCTATAAAAAAGAACCATTAAAATTAGACCACTGTGTAAAAAGCTATGCATGATTAACTGGTTACACAAAAAAAATATACGCGTCGAATTGAGTACTTCCTCCATTTCGTCGGTCATTACACTTTTTTACGTTTATCTATACTCACAGAGAGCGAGAAATTGAAGGCGTTGTTAGAGGGAGAGGCACTGATGTCACTCACTGGGGACGACACGGCCGGCGGGCCCTCGCTGCCCTCGTTCTGGAACCAAACATTATCCCAAGCCCTTGCTCAACCATTCAAACTTTTTTGGTTGTTTTGCAAATTGTTTCGTGTAACTTGTTGTTGGACACTTTCAGAATTATAAAACATACTAGGTGTTTGCACATATACTGAGCGCCACACAAATTGAAGGATGGGAAGTTAGCCGCAGATGACACTTCGCCGTGATTCGCTAATTATTGCGCATGTGTGCACAATGCCTATACAAATGGCGAAGTAGTGAGCTCGGGCGTAGGGAGCGCGCGGGAGGCACGAGGGTGGCGGGCGGGTGTGCGCCGGCGGCTCGTCTCTCTGGCTCCCGCTAACGTCTATATTTTGGCGTATGCGCAGCTCTCTGCGGCTAACTTCCCATCTTTAAATTTGTGTGGCGCTCAGTATATCCATCGATTTAAACATATCCACGATAATTCCATATACAATGTGTTGGTCGACCGGTGTCGGAGCCTGAAGCGGTGACACATATAGCAAATTTTGAACAACTTTTACTGTGGGATCAACTCTGAAAACGGAAAAAAACAGTTATTCTATACTTTTTGTCGAAAATCTATAAAAAATCGTATGGCAGTAAGCAGTTATTTTACTATGGAAATTAACGTGGTTTTTACACATTTTATACTATATATAACGGGACTGAACTCACGTGTAGGGATAGTCGTAACGACTATAGTTTCGGTCGCATTCGGCGACCTTTCTCAAGTTGGCGAGTGCTAGCACGGCTCCGCGTTTTCAGTGTTGGTCCCATAGTAAAAGTCGTTCAAAATTTGGCAAAGATATCATCGCTTAAGGCTCCGACACCCGTAGACAAACACATTGTATATTCCACAGAAAGCTATGTGTTATATTATATCAGTCGCTAAATCCACCGAATTTCACTAGAAGATATACTGACCGCCATACAAATTGATGGATGGGAAGTTATGCGCAGCGTTCTGCGCAAAAGCCGAAATATGGGTACGCGCGGGAGCCAGAGAGACGAAACGCCGGGGCACACCCGCCCGCCAACCTCATGCCTCCCGCGCGCTCCCTACGGCCGAGCTCACTACTTCGCCATTGGTATAGGCATTGTGCACACATGCTCAATAATTAGCGAATCACGGCGAAGTCTCATCTGCGGCTAACTTCCCATCCTTCAATTTGTGTGGCGCTCAGTATACTAGTCCTTACTAGGTCCCCCGGAAGGTCCTTGAGATGATTCAGGGCCGCATTAAGGTCGGGGCGAATTTTACAAGTAATCAGGCAACTCTCGCAGTTTGTTATTGGATACGTCTAGTGTTATTTTAACACGCGCTATTAGTGTGTATCCGGCAAAACATGTCGGTATTTTAGTATTGTCAGATTGAACTAGATGGCGCTAAGAGTACATTAAATCGCGCAAATGTACCTTGCCACGCCTGATTGTAAGTTTGATTTCGTTTCATTAGAAATATTTTAGGATATAATACCTTGTAAAATATAGCTTGATACGCGAGACATTGACATTGACATACGCGTAATGACTCACGCACATCAAGTACCATAATTTTTATAGTCAAAATGTTCGGAACACAATGTTGTATTTCATTCGACCATGAAGTACAGTATAGTGTACCGAACATTTTGACTATAAAAATATGGTACTTGATGAGCGTGAGTCATTACACGTATGTCAATATCAATGTCTCGCGTATCAAGCTATATTTTACAAGGTATAGTGTACTTATCATGAGATATAGACTCATGATAACCGCAACTTACCAGGCCTCCCGGCAAGTCCTTGAGATGGTTCAGGGCCGCATTAAGGTCCCGCAGACAGGGCGCACTCCACATGGAATCTGGCAACTCTCGCAGTTTATTGTTGGACACGTCCAGTGTGGCCAGCGCGGGGAGCGAGAATAACGCGGGGGGGAGCTCTTCTAAACGGTTGTCCTGGAAAAAAAAAGGAAAAGGGGTCAAATTATTACATTAAGTGACAAAGTTTTAGGCCCTTCAGGCGGCCTGATATGGTTAAACGGTTAAAACACCCGGGGCCTACAATTTATTGTGTCATCCGGGCTACGGTAGCGCTCAGTTGGAAAATGCCACCCATCGAAATACTGACCGTGCGGAACGTTGTTTATTTTCGGTGATCGCTGACAAACACCTATTATTATACTAAGCGCCACACACGTCGGCGGACGAGAAGTTAGCCGCAGATAACACTTCGCTGTGATTGGCTAATTTGTACGCAATGTCGACGCCGCGTGACGTAGTGGTGACCACGGGCGTAGGGAGCGCACGGGAGGCATGAGGTTGGCGGACGGGTGAGTCCCGGCGTCTCGTTTTTCGGGCTCCCGTGTGTACCTATATTTCGGCTTTTGCGCAGCGTTCTGAGCATAACTTCCCATTCGCCGATTTGTGTGGCGCTTTATACATAACTAGCTTAAAACCCGCGGCTTCGCCCGCGTCTAAGACAACGCGTAGCGCATACATAGGTATTTGCTTAAAAAGAAAATAGCCCACGGTCTGGCCCGCGCTGTTTTTGTAATGGCTTAAATTGATAATAACCCACAGTTTGGCCCGCGTTTTCTTGGCACTTACTTAAAATAAAAATATCTCCTGGTAAGGCCTACATAAGACCCAATTATGAAAACGGCATCGTAATTGTAAAGCTAATTCGCTTATTATTTCAGTTTCTTTTTCACTATAGGCATTCGATAGAAAACACTTTTTACGCTGCTTTAAATTTACGATGGCGCCTTCATAATTCAGCCTATTGTCGAATTAATTGCAAGTATAATGCCTAACGGTTTATCATGAATTGTCTCAGTAGGCCCAATTATGAAGGCGCCATCGTAAATTTAATAGTAACGTAAAAAGTGTTCTCTCTATCGAATGCCTAAAGTGAAAAAGAAACAGAAATATGCTAATTAGCTATTATAATTACGATGGCGCCTTCATAATGGGGCGTAGTGTTTGCCTAAAATTTCGCCCGCGTTTTCTTAGTACATAGGTCAAGTACCCATGTACTAAGAAAACGCGGAAAATGAAAATAGCCTGCGGTTTGACCTACCTCGTATTTGTACTTGCTTATAATAATATCTAATAGTCCGCGCTTTGTCTTAATACTTGCTTAAAATTATAATAGCCTGCCATTTGGCCTGCGTTGTCGTATTACTTGCAACGATAATGCTTATGAATTGGCCTGCGTATTTTTAGTAAAGATGGTAATTTATAACACGTTGTTTGGCCCGCGCTGTCTTAATACTTGCTTAAAATTATAAAAGCTTACCATTTGGCCTGCATTGTTGTATTAATTGCAATGATAATAGCCCATGGTCTGACCCGTGTTGTCTTAGTACTTGCTCAAAATGATAATAGCCCGCGGTTTGGCCCGCGTTGTATTAACACTTAGGTACTTAAACTGAATTAACCCACAGTTTGGCCCGAGCTGTTTTAGTTCTTACTTGCTTAAAATAATAACCCACGGTCTGGCCCGCGTTGTTTTCGTAATTGCTTAAAATGATTATAACCCACAGTTTGACCTTCGATGTCTTGGTACTTACTTAAAATGATAATAGCTCGTGGTTAAGTCAGCATTAGGCCCAATTATGAAGGCGCCATCGTAATAATTATAGCTAATTAGCATAATTATTTCTGTTTCTTTTTCACTTTAGGCATTCGATAGAGAGAATACTTTTTACGTTGCTATTAAATTTACAATGGCGCCTTCATAATTAAGCCTAATGTTGTATTACCTGCCAGGACGATGCCTACTGCTTAGCCTGAATTGTCTCAGTATTTGCCTAAAATGATAATAGCCCACGAATTGGTCTGCATTGTCTTAGTATTTGCTTATTTAATTTACTTGTATCTAGAGCTTATTACGGAGTACGTGATTTTTTGGAATAATAAATTGCTTAATATTTTAAATTAATTCAATGATATTAATAATTGTATGTGTACTTATGTAAGAAATTTCACACTGCTGGCTTTTCATTGATGAAAAACAATGAGGCAACCTATATAGGTACGTCCGTAGAGAAAAATCAATGTCGTAAGTGGATTCAGCAACCTGCGCTCGGCCGGCGTGATGGATATGGCCCAATCACACTTCGCGAGTAGGCCTACGTTCAGTAGGGCACTATTAATTAAAACCAGTACAGGTATTCGACATGTTTCACTAATTCGTTAGAAATTTAATTTCGATTATTGTGAACTCATTTTTCCCGAGAGATATGACAATCTCGCTCAAAATCGTTCATCCATTCAAAAGTGTTCAAGACACTTGTAGAACTTTTAGACGTTGTCTGACCCCAGGCAGATGAAAAAATTATATACAAGTAGGTACCTATATTTTATTTTATTTGAGAAACACAGTGTATAATTATCTAGACGACAGGCATGTTCTAGGGTGCTATTATACTCATCATTTGACTAACTTTTATTATGGTATCAACCCAGAATTCACGTAAATGAAATCAGATGTTCAACACAAAAAGTTAATCGACCCGTGACCCGTGACAAAATGTTTTTTTTTTAATATAAATTTATTTTTGCTTTTCAGGGTTGATCCCATAGTAAAGTAAGTATATTGACCCGTATGTACCCCAACTTTAAGACTAATGGCTCACAAAATAAATAAAAAATAGTAATTTATTAGGGACCCATTTTGCCCCATTGAAGGATAAATCATTGTCTTAATTATATTCTAGATACTTCACTACATTATTATATAAAGCGCATTCAAGTTATTTTTTTACGCTGTGAATCAGCGGGTTACGATTGATCTAGCGGACAAGGAATTCGGGACTTTTCCAAGAACGTCAATAGTAATTTATTAGTTAAAATGTCGGGCAAATTGCATTGATTTTCGAACAGTTTTTATTATTTTTTTAAGAAATTGATTTCCCGAAGGACCCACTCAAATTTTCTGGGATGGCAGTACCTACTGGTAATGTGTGTTATTGTGTAGCTTCGTATCAAATTTCGTTAGAATTCATTTATCCGTTTGCTTTTTAGCTGAGATACAGCTTTATATTATAACTGAATCATTTTGGCTAACCCTAAGAAACCCTGTAGATTTTCCGGGATAATAATAATTCCAGTATTGAATTGATATGTTGTGTGCTTCCTACATACCCGTTTTCATCCGTAACCTGTAATCGATGCTTTTTTCACCACCTTAGGAAGTATCTGACCCCTAGGGATTTTTTTAAGGAAAATTCGGAAAAACAGGAACAGCTATTATTTTTGTTTAGTCTTAAAAGTATCTGTACAAAGTTTCATGTCAATCGGTACAGGGAATAAAAAGATACACGCAAACAGAAAGGGCCCGTTTTACCCCGTAAGAGGTCAATTTTTGAAAATTTTCATCCTTTGTGCTTCATTATGTCGTACGATGTACTTATATTCCAAATTTTAAGTCTATATCTTCAGCGGTTTGGGCTGTAGCCTAAACTGATTTATTTTGGCTATCCCTAAGGTACCCTATAGATTTTCCTGGATATTATTAGTTCCCGTATTAAAACATACTGTGTGCTTCCTTTATACCAGATTTCAACTGTAACTGTTCAGCTAGTAGGATGTAATTGACGCTTTTTTCACCAACTTTGGGACCTTATTTGACCCCTTAGATAAGGGAAATTCGGAAAAACAGGAAAAAACGTAACTTTTATTTTGATTGAAAAGCATTTATACGAAGTTTCAAGCCAATCGGTACAGGGAATAAAAAGTTACATACAAACGAAAAGGGCCCGTTTTACCCCGTTAGAGATCGAATTTTCAAAATTTTCTTCCTTAGTGCTCCATTGCGTTGTACAATGTACCTATGGTCCAAATTTCAAGTTTATATCTTAAGCGGTTTGGGCTGTAGGCTGTCTGTCAGTCAGTCACTCAGGGAAGCCTTTTATATAATAGATAATAAAAATTGCGACATTAAGATGTAACCTGATTATTTAATATTAAAATAAATTTAATATTAAATAATCATTTCAGCAACTAATAAAGACTTAACATTCGAGAATTAAAAATACACAATCAGTCACATTACGATACAATAAAATAATTCGGACACAGTCAAAAAGTATGATTAATAATTATTTTTTGCAATAAATAGCATGACTGACTTCACCCGTGTACAGGATTCGCGAATATTTCGCACGATGTAGCCTTTTTCACACTATTGTTTGTTCAATCTAATTGAACATATATCAGTTCCAAAATCTGCAAGATGCCGAAATTACCGTCCGCGACCTACGAGTAGATACGCCGGGCATCGGCACCTCCGCGGCCATCGCACGTGTTCAACGTGCCAACAGTTTTGAATGTAGATTGTAAGTGTTTTAGTATAAGTTGTTTGTTTTCAAATAAAAATTAATTACTAGCGACGACTGGTTTTAATTCACCACCACCGAGAAGACCCCACCTGGAGCAACCGAGGAGAATCCAGTACCTGGAGCAGCAAGAAGAGCCCAGAGGGAAGCCGCCCGCCTAGCCAACTGGCTGTGACCAGAAGCTCCACCGCCCGCCCTCCATGCGATATATCAAAAATGGTTCAGCCGATTTCGGTGACATTTAAATGGGACTAATTTCGAAATATACTCTTTCCTTTAAAAAAAGAAAGCGTCGTTATAACACGGGCGCGTTACCTTCTTCTTCTTTCGTCTTCGAACGGGTTCCATCTGTGAATATACAACCAACTCACTTGTAAGTAGAGCTCCTGTAACGCGGGCGCGTTGTAACACGTGCGCGTTACTTTCTTCTTCTTTCGTCTTCGAACGGGTTCCATCTGTGAATATACAACCAACTCACTTGTAAGTAGAGCTCCTGTAACGCGGGCGCGTTGTAACACGTGCGCGTTACTTTCTTCTTCTTTCGTCTTCGAACGGGTTCCATCTGTGAATATACAACCAACTCACTTGTAAGTAGAGCTCCTGTAACGCGGGCGCGTTGTAACACGTGCGCGTTACTTTCTTCTTCTTTCGTCTTCGAACGGGTTCCATCTGTGAATATACAACCAACTCACTTGTAAGTAGAGCTCCTGTAACGCGGGCGCGTTGTAACACGTGCGCGTTACTTTCTTCTTCTTTCGTCTTCGAACGGGTTCCATCTGTGAATATACAACCAACTCACTTGTAAGTAGAGCTCCTGTAACGCGGGCGCGTTGTAACACGTGCGCGTTACTTTCTTCTTCTTCTTCCCTTCGAGATCCTCTTCGAACGGGTCCCCCGGTACGGGCAGGCGTTCTAACTTGTTCTGCGCTGCGTTTATATACCTGGAAACATGTTGATTTTATACTTATTCAGGATTCAGACAGTATTGGCTAAACTCTATCAGTACTTAGCAGATTTAAGTCATAGGTTGAAACTTAGAGCGACAAATTTCAGAAGGGCGCCAAATTTGAGAACACAGTTCAATTCAATTAATCATTTATTCATCAAATACACAAAAGGTACACAAAAGTACACTTTTGAACGTCAGATACAGGTAAAAGTAGAGAGAGGATAATACATAGTACTGTACCAGCCTTTTTAGTAGTCCACTGCAGGACATAGGCCTACCCACGAAGGGTGATTGGGCCATATCCACCACGCTGGCCCAGTGCGGGTTGGTGGATTCACATACGCCATCGAATTTCTTCTACGGACGTATGCAGGTTGCCTCACGATGTTTTCCTTCACCGAAAAGCCAGTAGTGTAAAATTCCGTACATAAATTCCAAAGAACTCATTGGTACGGGACCGGGGATTTGAACCCACGACCTCACGATTGTAAGGCGGGTGGTAAGACCTCTAGACCACCACGGCTTTATGGTACTACATAGTAAACTAGCTGCCCGGCCACGCGTTGCTGTGGCTAAATAAATTAAAATTGCGACTATAATTTGAGATTTAAACTATCCTATCTCTCAAGTTGGATCGAACTGCACATGGTGTGCGAATTTTATTATAATCGGTTAAGTGGTTTAGGAGTCCATTGAGGACAAACATTGTGACACGAGATTTATATATATTAAGATAAATCAAACTAATGTCTCTTTTTTTCTCAAAAATGTAGGCAATAAATGATATTTTGTGCAATTTTCAGAAAATCGTAGGATTGTACAAACTTTCTAGGAATTGATTGATCAATTTCCTTCTCTAAGAATCACATAAATTGATGACTGATAAACCAGACATTTGGCTCGAAAATAGGCGGTTACTCTACACTCAGAAAGAAAAAAATAAAATAACTAGAAACAGATACAAATCTAAACAGGTACATGGTACAGTGATGACATGGTACAAAGATGGTATGGCATAATGATGATAAAATGGTACAATGATGACATGGTACAATGATAACGTGGAACACTGATCACAATAACATGATGTACAATGATGACATGGTACAATGGTGACATGGTACAATAATGATAATATGGAACAACGATGATATGGTTCAATGATGATATGTTACAATAATAATATGGTATAATGAGGATATGGTAAAAGGTGACATGGTACAATGATGATATGGTACAATGGTGACACGGTACAATGATGATATGGTACAATGGTGACATGGCACAATGATGATATAGTACAATGGTGACATGGTACAGACCTGATGCTGAGCAGAGTGAAGAGTTGCGGCGGCAGCGTCCTCAGCTCGTTGTTAGACACGTCGAGTCGAGTCAGAGCCACGAGAGCCGCGCTGTCGAGGGAGAGCGAGCGGTTGACGGCGCTGCACGCCATCCGCAGCCAGGACATGCTGGAACACGCACAAACATACTAAATGTGTATCAATTGATCTAAAACATATCTAACACTAGCTGCCTGTCCCGGCTTCACCCAGGTACGATTGTTAGAGCTGCAACCTTCTAGTTCGTACCTTTATTTCGAAATACTCTAAAAGATAGCGAAAACCGCATTCAAATCTGTTTATGTTCTGTGTTTGGAAGATATAAGTGGATACGCAAACGGGACGACAGACACACATAAATAGCATCTTCGATTTATATTATTTTCATCACATCTATTCGAAAAGGACTACTTGGTTCGCCTTTAAGTGCGCCCAAAGGAGGTGTTTTCTATAAGGAACTTTACAAGTGCGTCGGAATTATCTTTGCCGCGCACTTTTTGAATTTGGAACAAATATGTGCGACGGAATGATCATTGTCGCGCACTTTTTGAATTTGGAACAAATAAGTGCGACGGAATGTACTTTGCCGCGCACTTTTTGAATTTGGAACAAATAAGTGCGACGGAATGATCTTTGCCGCGCACTTTTTGAATTTGGAACAAATATGTGCGACGGAATGATCATTGTCGCGCACTTTTTGAATTTGGAACAAATAAGTGCGACGGAATGTACTTTGCCGCGCACTTTTTGAATTTGGAACAAATAAGTGCGACGGAATGATCTTTGCCGCGCACTTTTTGAATTTGGAACAAATAAGTGCGACGGAATGATCTTTGCCGCGCACTTTTTGAATTTGGAACAAATAAGTGCGACTGAATGATCTTTGCCGCGCACTTTTTGAATTTGGAAGTTTGTAGTGTTAGTGTTCAGCGCCAGGAAAATGAATGAAAAGAATGTAAATATAAGTTTTCATTTGTTTTATTATTAGATACCTACCATTTAATTTCAATTTAGTTGTTACTCTACGTTTTATTAAATAATAATATTATAAAATATGAGGCGCCTTTTGTTTTCTCATAGCGGTGATGAAAAGTAGAGTGTACCACTCGGGCGCAAACATATTTTTGTCTCGGGCGACGTACTTTGATCCCTCGCTACGTTCAGGGTTCTACTAAAGAATCCCTCACTTCGCTCTGGATTCAAAAAAGCGCCCTCGCCGTAAAAATATTATTTTGCTCCCATATGATACAATCTACTATTAGTGACTAGTAAATAATCGTACGAGGCGAGACAAAACAAGACATTGTATACCTCGTGTCAGAACTACTCTAATGGTCAAAAGTTTCTTCTGTATGGCTCCAATTATATGTAACAAAATACCACGTGTAATTAGGGAATCAAATAATGATATATTTAAAATAGAATTAAAAAAAATATTGTTGGACAAGTATTATTATCGTATTGCTGACTTTTTAGATGACAAAAAAATTCTTACTAATATTTGACATTACTTTTGACATACTTAATTAAATTACTTTGACATTACTAAGTACCAATTGTGTGACATTATTTTAATACTTGACAATATATTTCAAATCTAGACGTTATTTTGATACTTGACTTTATTTTAATTTTCGTAGACATCTTTTAGTTCTACTTACTCTTGAAATTTTGATTATTATTTTTTATTTAATTTGGGAAATTTCTATTCTATTGTTAAATTTAAATTTGAATATCATATAATTATAACGACATTTGTACGCCACAATAGGCAAAACATGCGCTCTCAACATCTACATGTATCAAGACCTGTATACGACTTTGTTGTTGTTACACTGTTACCATGTTTTTACAAATAAATAATCTTAAATCTAGTATTTATTTCTGATGTCCAAGATGTCCCTTCAAAATTTATACAATTTGTAATGTAATAAAATATCTACTCGGTCACTGTGATCAGAGGGCTAATTAGTGCGAGATGTTTGCTCGAGCTCGATCGCGTTAACGTTTGATGTGATTTCTATGGAAATGGCACAACGCCATCTTGTGTCACGTACAGAAAACTGAATAGCTAAGTGTGAGTATTTTTTACGGTAATGTAACGAGCGCCAAACCGATCGAACACGAGCGCGGCAACGTCTGTGATTGGCTAATCCAAGCGTGTGTGTCAATGTGCTCGCGTGTGTGCGCGGCGCGCTCGGTCAACGCGACGTAAAAGTAATTCGATTTGATTTGCAAATCTCCCACTTGACACCCTGACGAGATATCATACAATATAATTAAAGTACGAAATACGACTTAAACTTGCGACACAAAAAAATTGAGATTTTTAAAGATGAAAGCAGATAATCATTTTGAGAAGATTAGTAAAATTAAAGTATTTGCGTCCAACATCCTGGGACATCTAGTTGACAGTAATGTGACATACCGTATGGCAGGCACGCGGGTGCGCAGCTCCCGCCAGTTCACCATGACCGCCGTGGAGGGGCAGAGGGCGCTGTACGTCAAGGCGGGGTCTTGTTTCCGGCTGAACACTTGCTCCGCTACGGCCGACTTGTTCAGCTTGTAGTCCGGGTCTGGGTACGCCTGTATATCAAATGTTATAAACATCAGGGTCGTCTTTGTGATTGCATTTCAACAGGATTTGAACTTGTCCCTTCGGATCACTAGCCCGACACCCTCCCAACTGAGCTAGCCCGCGTCCTACGCAAGCGCCAAATATTCTATCTATTTACTCTATCTCTTCAACTGGAGGCTCTGGAGTCGATTGAGCGGCGAGCCAGGAGGCTGATTGACAACGACGCCTTAACTAAGTCGCAGCTGCAAAGTCTTGAGCATCGTCGCAAGGTGGCGTGTTTGTCGGCCTTTTACCGGATACACTTCGGAGAGTGCGCCCAGGAGTTGCACAACCTGGTCCCCCCTGCCCTTTCTTCTATCGTACGGCTAGACAGACGCGACCACAGCGCCACCCTTGTATGGTGGACATTCCGCGCGTTAGAACCAAGCGTTTCGAATCCTCATTCCTCACACGAACAGCCAGAATGTGGAACGCTTTGCCTGGGTCTGTCTTCCCGCAAAAGTACAACGTGGGTGTCTTCAAATCCCGAGTAAATAGGTATGTTCTAGGTAAGCGTGCTACACCCTAGACCGCACATCTGCTTAGCATCAGGCAGTGTGTAGTCAAACGCGAACCTATTCGGAATAAATTAAAATGCTTACCAATACTACCAACTTAATGTTTATCACAGAGATAACTTTTTGAGATAAAAACCAAGTAAAGCACTCTAGATAAAAAATATTTTAAAAATCAGGTGTCATTTAACAAGTCCGCATATAAACACAGCCGTAAGCCCATTCAGGACATTTTCATTTTTTGTTGTAGTTTCGTTCTGAATAAAACTAGGTATTTTTTTTAATTTTTCATAAAAATAAATAAAATATAAAAAATAAAACGTGTGTTGATCCAAAAAAAGGAACAAAAACAAGTTGTGCACTAGATCCCACACCAGGGCGACCTGTGTCGTGGGACCTGGGCTCTTCCTTATTATTATGTCATTCAAAATTACAATTCAAGATTAGAAAAGTAATAATTATTAATCAAAAAAATACCATATAACGAAGTATATTTCTAAAGAATATCTTGCCAAGTAGGACTAGACAGTGGGACTGTGGGACAGTGGGAAATCCATAAAAATATGGAAAATAAATGCGCAGAGTAGGTAAATAACCACATTTAAAGCTTAATTTAAATGGTTTTTTTTTTTTTGTTCGTGAAGGGCAATGTTCCCATATTAGTTGCCTTGGTAGCTAGTATCTGGGCCATGGGATTCATTATAATAACTCGCCGTTACTACAATCTCGCACGTGAAGGGCAATGTGTCCATATTAGTTACCTTGGTAGCGAGTATTTTCGACATGAGATCAGTTATAATAACCCGCCGTTAGCACACTCTCGCACGTGAAGGGAAATGTTTCCATATTACCTAGTTACATTGGTAGCGGTATTTTCGCCATGAAATCAGTTATAATAACCCGCCGTTAGCACACTCTCGGCCGTGAAGGGCAATGTTTCCATATTAGTTACCTTGGTAGCGAGTATCTTGGCCATGAGGTCGGTGAACCCGCCGGCAGCACACTCCCGCACGTGAAGGGCAATGTTTCCATATTAGTTACCTTGGTAGCGAGTATCTTGGCCATGAGGTCGGTGAGCCCGCCGGCAGCACACTCCCGCACGTGAAGAGCAATGTGTCCATATTAGTTACCTTGGTAGCGAGTATTTTCGACATGAGATCAGTTATAATAACCCGCCGTTAGCACACTCTCGCACGTGAAAGGAAATGTTTCCATATTACCTAGTTACATTGGTAGCGGTATTTTCGCCATGAAATCAGTTATAATAACCCGCCGTTAGCACACTCTCGGCCGTGAAGGGCAATGTTTCCATATTAGTTACCTTGGTAGCGAGTATCTTGGCCATGAGGTCGGTGAGCCCGCCGGCAGCACACTCCCGCACGTGAAGGGCAATGTTTCCATATTAGTTACCTTGGTAGCGAGTATCTTGGCCATGAGGTCGGTGAGCCCGCCGGCAGCACACTCTCGGCCGTGAAGGGCAATGTTTCCATATTAGTTACCTTGGTAGCGAGTATCTTGGCCATGAGGTCGGTGAGCCCGCCGGCAGCACACTCCCGCACGTGAAGGGCAATGTTTCCATATTAGTTACCTTGGTAGCGAGTATCTTGGCCATGAGGTCGGTGAGCCCGCCGGCAGCACACTCCCGCACGTGAAGGGCAATGTTTCCATATTAGTTACCTTGGTAGCGAGTATCTTGGCCATGAGGTCGGTGAGCCCGCCGGCAGCACACTCCCGCACGTGAAGGGCAATGTTTCCATATTAGTTACCTTGGTAGCGAGTATCTTGGCCATGAGGTCGGTGAGCCCGCCGGCAGCACACTCCCGCACGTGAAGGGCAATGTTTCCATATTAGTTACCTTGGTAGCGAGTATCTTGGCCATGAGGTCGGTGAGCCCGCTGGCAGCACACTCCCGCACGTGAAGGGCAATGTTTCCATATTAGTTACCTTGGTAGCGAGTATCTTGGCCATGAGGTCGGTGAGCCCGCCGGCAGCACACTCCCGCACGTGAAGGGCAATGTTTCCATATTAGTTACCTTGGTAGCGAGTATCTTGGCCATGAGGTCGGTGAGCCCGCCGGCAGCACACTCCCGCACGTGAAGGGCAATGTTTCCATATTAGTTACCTTGGTAGCGAGTATCTTGGCCATGAGGTCGGTGAGCCCGCCGGCAGCACACTCCCGCACGTGAAGGGCAATGTTTCCATATTAGTTACCTTGGTAGCGAGTATCTTGGCCATGAGGTCGGTGAGCCCGCCGGCAGCACACTCCCGCACGTGAAGGGCAATGTTTCCATATTAGTTACCTTGGTAGCGAGTATCTTGGCCATGAGGTCGGTGAGCCCGCCGGCAGCACACTCCCGCACGTGAAGAGCAATGTTTCCATATTAGTTACCTTGGTAGCGAGTATCTTGGCCATGAGGTCGGTGAGCCCGCCGGCAGCACACTCCCGCACGTGAAGGGCAATGTTTCCATATTAGTTACCTTGGTAGCGAGTATCTTGGCCATGAGGTCGGTGAGCCCGCCGGCAGCACACTCCCGCACGTGAAGGGCAATGTTTCCATATTAGTTACCTTGGTAGCGAGTATCTTGGCCATGAGGTCGGTGAGCCCGCCGGCAGCACACTCTCGCACGTGAAGGGCAATGTTTCCATATTAGTTACCTTGGTAGCGAGTATCTTGGCCATGAGGTCGGTGAGCCCGCCGGCAGCACACTCCCGCACGTGAAGGGCAATGTTTCCATATTAGTTACCTTGGTAGCGAGTATCTTGGCCATGAGGTCGGTGAGCCCGCCGGCAGCACACTCTCGCACGTGAAGGGCAATGTTTCCATATTAGTTACCTTGGTAGCGAGTATCTTGGCCATGAGGTCGGTGAGCCCGCCGGCAGCACACTCTCGCACGTGAAGGGCAATGTTTCCATATTAGTTACCTTGGTAGCGAGTATCTTGGCCATGAGGTCGGTGAGCCCGCCGGCAGCACACTCCCGCACGTGAAGGGCAATGTTTCCATATTAGTTACCTTGGTAGCGAGTATCTTGGCCATGAGGTCGGTGAGCCCGCCGGCAGCACACTCTCGCACGTGAAGGGCAATGTTTCCATATTAGTTACCTTGGTAGCGAGTATCTTGGCCATGAGGTCGGTGAGCCCGCCGGCAGCACACTCCCGCACGTGAAGGGCAATGTTTCCATATTAGTTACCTTGGTAGCGAGTATCTTGGCCATGAGGTCGGTGAGCCCGCCGGCAGCACACTCTCGCACGTGAAGGGCAATGTTTCCATATTAGTTACCTTGGTAGCGAGTATCTTGGCCATGAGGTCGGTGAGCCCGCCGGCAGCACACTCTCGCACGTGAAGGGCAATGTTTCCATATTAGTTACCTTGGTAGCGAGTATCTTGGCCATGAGGTCGGTGAGCCCGCCGGCAGCACACTCCCGCACGGCGAGCCCGGCGGGGTCGGTGGCTCCGTGGGTGAGCAATATCTCCGCGACCTGCACGTGCCGCGCTCGGCATGCTACCGCTAGCGCTGTCCAGGGGCCGTCACCTGGAGTAAAAATACATTAAATTATAATACAATAGTAGTGAGTACAAAAATGGATAAAAGTCAAAAAATTTCAATCTCAACTCACTGTGTTACACATTTTAGGGGTTGGCTATAGCCGTCCGGTACCTGATTTTGATGAAGGTGTGAGTGTAGGGGTATCATTGGAGTCCACCTGAAGCTCTTCCAGCATTTTTTTTTTGCCGGAGGCGTAGTTTAAATTAATTATGATTAAATTAAAATTTAATAAAAACATGTGAAATGGAACGCAATGTTGAGAAAATGGTACAATATTGTGCATTAAGTTGTCAAACTGAGTGAAACGAAACGTATCACAAGCAAAAAAAGCCGGTATTTTGTCTTACTGACAGATGGACTGTCATCCATTTATTCAGTTTCTCTCGTAGTTTCGTGAATGTATGCTTTCTTGTTTTTCGATTTTTGTTACGACTTTGGAAGTGCCAGAAGCGAACCGCCTTGATAGATTAGGTGTGAAACAAAACATAGGTTAGGTTAGGTTAGAACATGACAAAGAACGCACGAGCCGAGCGAGCGAAGCGAGCGTGCCGCGGCAGCGGCCGGCGAAGTGCCAGAAGTGAACCGCCTTAATAGATTAGGTGTGAAATAAAAACTAGGTTAGGTTAGGTTAGAACATGACAAACAACGCACGAGCCGAGCGAGCGAAGCGAGCGTGCCGCGGCAGCGGCCGGCGAAGTGCCAGAAGTGAACCGCCTTGATAGATTAGGTGTGAAACAAAAAATAGGTTGAAAATACTGATGTAGCCGAAAGTGAGGTTAAGTACTAAAAAAAATATTACTCAAAAACTAAGGGCCTCCGGCGGGGGGGATTGCAGGGGGGGGCTTCCCCTCTCCCCCCACCCCCTCCCCCACCCCTCCTCCCCCCTCCCTGCGGGTACCGGACGGCTATAGTTTAACCCAGGATCAAAGAAGATATAATAATACTACGTATAGAACGGTCACTCGTTACCCCCCACCCGTTTGAGTCTTCCTCACTTCCACCCCGCGCTTCACGGACCGATCGCGTACTCAGCGCGCGGGCTGCACTGACCGGTGGATTTTCTAATAAAAATATACCTAGACTGTGACAATAGGGAAGATTTGTACTGTGTATGGTTGAATACGTAACACAAGAAGAAATTTTAATGTTTCATTAAGGATAAATAAAAAGAACTTATTTTACATTATTTGGTAACTTTCTCTTGATATTTTCTTTCAAATGAAATAGATCGGTTCCTTTTTGTTTAAATGATTCCAAATTAAGTAATTGTTATACTTTTTAAGCACTAGATTTATATTCATTTTTGAAAATTGAAAACGCAACTGTCTCACTCACGCGGCATGTCGTCACGTCGTGGTGATCGCTGACAGCCATAGACGTTCCGCACACAAATGCACGTGTAGCGTTCGTGCGTATGTGTGTTGTCTGTGAGTAAGTACTGTGTAGTGTGCGTAACAGATTTTGTATGAAAAATCGCGGAGTGTTCGGGCTGTGACAGGATCTAGTAAAATGGCACTGTAAGAGAAAAGCCACCCAATAGTGGGTTTTTTTTATTCCAATTTATTTTTTGGGACTTTTATATAAAATATATGGCATTACCATTATTTATTCTAACTTATTCTAGCTTACTAACTTTTAATACTACTACATATTTTGAATCACTTGAGACGACTAACCAAATTGAATAGCGCTTCGGCTGAGCCAGAGCTATACTCTATAAAATTTAACTTGATCTCTGCGACAGCTGTCAGAAAAAAAAAAGCCTATGAAGTCCTGAATTTCTTAATAGTACAAACAGTATCTGCCAGTCATACTTTATGGGCATGCCGATTAGTGATGGGCGACGAATGATCGTGACCACAGAGTTTTAGATAAGAGTTTTAATTAAAATATTATCTACTTAATTTATCATTAATTTTATTGTATATTTTAATATTGTTACGAGATGGGTTCTTGGATAGTCAGTTAAAACGCCGATTATTCGCTTTGCACTTTATTGCACACAATCACTTCACAAAAATCACAAAAACACACGACACAACTGGTTCGCACAAACACTTTACACTGGCACTGATATTCACACAAGCTAGTCACTACACAATCACTGGTATCGCACTCTAACCCGAGTAGTTATCGCTTCGACGGTAAACGAATAAACACTGATCCCCAAGGGTCGGCCGGCGTATTTATATCCGTTATTTCCTACAGTCTCGAACCTACGAGATATTTCGCAACATTACTCGATCTCAATAAACGCCATTGTGTTAACAAGTAAACAACTTGAAAGTTCGAGAATCCCTATTGTTTTTCAAATACGTAAACACCAAACAAATAAACTCGAGTCATAAAGCCATAAAACTGAATACAAAAGGCACCAATAAAAATACAATAAAGCTTCACAGAACAATAGAGCTTCCCAGAACCGGATCCATACCTACAACGGGCGTCTACTGCGTTACACTACCCCCTCCTAAGACATGCTCGTCCCGAGCATCGTTGCACCCGTAATATCGCGCCAATCGATCCACATGAACTATCTTGGGAGCACCTCGATGTCCCTTCTGTATGCGGAACGTCACGTCGTTGATCTTGGTCACCACTCGGTATGGTCCATCCCATTTGGCTTGTAGCTTTGGAGATTTCCCTTTTTTGCGTATAGGGTTGTGTAGCCATACTAGCGAGCCTTCCTCGAACCCAGGGTTGTTAGTCCTTCTGTCGTATCTAGTCTTCATTATTTCTGATGTTTGCTGGCCATACTCTCTAATGTGCTCATAGATGTCGTTCATCTTGTTCCGAAGGTCACTGGCGTACTCAGTTATGGGTTGTGGAGAATCCGGTGGGACACCAGTTATTAAGTCGGCGGGTAGCCGTAATTCACGTCCAAAATTGGCAAAAGCAGGAGTGACATTGGTGCTCTCATGAACAGCACTTCGGTATGACAACAAAAATGGCTGGATATGCTTGTCCCAATCCCGTTGTTTGCTTTCGACTACTTTTGCCAGGTATCTCTCCAGAGTTTGGTTGAATCGCTCCACCATTCCATCTGATTGCGGGTGGTATGACGTTGTCCTTGTTTTGTGTGCACCCATAAGCCGACACGTCTCTTGAAACAGTTGAGATTCAAAATTTCTTCCTTGGTCACTATGGATTTCCAATGGTACTCCAAAACGACAGAATACTTCATGGACCAATTTGTCTGCCATCGTCGATGCCTCTTGGTTTGGAATTGCGAAGACTTCCGGCCACTTGGTGAAGTAATCCATGACGACAAGGAAGTACTTGTTGCCACTTTCGCTCACAGGAAATGGTCCGGCCACATCCAGTGCGATTCGCTCCCATGGTGCTCCAACAGTATACAGCTTTAGTGCTCCTCTGCTGCGGGTATGCGGACCTTTCACTGATGCACAGCTCGTGCATTTCCGTACCCAGTCTTCTACATCATCTCTGCAGTTGATCCAGTAAAACCTTTCTCGAATCTTCAACAGTGTCCGTTTCACACCCAGATGTCCTCAAGATTCAAGATTCAAGATTCAAGATCATTTATTTGTGAAAACATGGTAATTGTGTACAACATACAAAGTCGCAAACAGGTCGAAATATAATACAGAACGCATGTTTTTGCCCATCGTGGCGCACAAATGTCACACAATTTAAATTAAAAATTTATGAAGATTATGTACAATTTCAAAAATAATAAACAAAACATAAATATTACTGAGTTATAAGATGTCGAAAAAAGTTAAATTGTAGTCAAGTATTAATGTCAGAATTTAAGATTATGTCAGATATTAGAATAATGTGAAGTGATAATGTCAAATAATATTATTTAAATTAAAAATAATGTCAAATGATTTGGTTAAGTAAGTTAAAATTCATGTCAACTGTTAGTAATGTCTTTGTCATCTAAAAAGTCAGTAATACGATAATAACACTTATTTAACAGTATTCTTTTAAATTCTCTTTTAAACATTTCATTGCTTAATTCCCTAATTTCCCTTGGTATTTTATTATATATAATGGGAGCCATGCAGAAAACACTTTTGGTCATCAAAGTAGTTTTAGCACGAGGTAAACAAAGTCTTGTCTTGTCTCGCCTCGTACGATTATTTACGTCGGCCCATTTTACAAATATATCGGGATTTGTTCTTACAAACATTGCAATTTCATAAATATATAAACATGGTAAGGTTAATATTTTATGTTTTAAGAAGTAAGGCTTACAACTGTCAGTTGTTTTCAGGTGATACATAGATCTAACACATCTTTTTTGGGCTTTGAAAGCAACTTCCTTATCAGTAGAGTTCCCCCAGAATATAATGCCGTAACGGAGTACTGATACAACTAAGCCGTAGTAAGCAGTTAATAATGTTTCTTGGTTTGTCTTAAATGATAATTTAAACAGTGCGTATGCCGAAGAATGAACCCTGTTACTAAGTATTTCTAAATGACTTTTCCAATTTATTGATTTATCAATGTTTATGCCCAGAAATTTTGTCGATTCTACTTCTTTTACCTCTATACCATTATGATGTACCCTTATCTTATCTTGTATAGCACGCTGCCGAAAATGCATTATGTTTGTTTTGTCTAAATTGATTTTTAAGTTATTGTCATTTAGCCACTCGATTATAGAATTTAAGGTATCATTAATGTCAGTTTTATATGTCAAATTATTATCACATGCAATTGTTACTGTACTGTCATCTGCAAAGAGAATCGTCGGGTGAGATATAGCTTTAGGAAAGTCATTTATATACAGTGTGAACATAATAGGGCCTATTACGCTACCTTGCGGAACACCTGATGTCGGAGTTCGCTCTCGAGATCTGTATATGACTTCTTCTTTCTTATTTATATCTATTTTGGTGATTTCTGTAAACTGTTTTCTATTCGTTAGACACGACTGTATTAATTCCAGCGCTATACCTCTGACACCATATTTTTCCATTTTATTAAAAAGAATATTGTGCTGGACGTAGTCAAACGCTTGCGTCATGTCGCAGAATATGGCGCAAACTGGCTTGGTTTTGTCAACATTTGACATGACATTTATTAAAAATTCATAAATTGCCATATTTATAGTTCTCTTTTCTCTAAAACCTTTTTGCTCGTTACAAAGTATTTCCTTCTTCTCTAAATAGGTGTAGAGTTGGGAACAGATATACTTTTCGAATACTTTCGACAAAACTGGTATTAGAGATATAGGCCTATAATTATCAATGCATGTCATGCATGCCTCCCGAAAACCCTTCGTGGTACAGCTTCAAAACTTCGGGAACTTTTGCTTTGGGTACAACCATTTGGAGATGGCACTGGTTGCCTCGAGCATTTTCCCATTTTCGGCACAGCACTCCCTCTTGAAGCACCAGGCTATCCCATTGCGCCCAATAGCTCTTTGTAGCACTCAGTGAAGCAATAGCACTCCAGTCAGGCTTACGGGCTTCTGATTCCACCCATTCAAGAATCGGCTTGATGTCAACGTGTTCTTTTTGTGCAGCCTGAAGGGTTTCTTTCCATTCGTCGCCGATGTCAGCTTTGAGCATTCTGACAGGTACTGGATCTTTCGACTCTTGTCTTGAGCAATGCTTGCAGTCCTCTGAGCATGGCCTTCTTGACAGTGCATCTGCGTTGCCATGAGATTTTCCACTGCGATGCTCCGTGGTGAAGTCGAACTCTTGTAGTTGCTCAATCCATCTTGCCACTTGGCCTTCGGGATCCTTAAACTGCAGTAGCCACTTTAGAGCAGCGTGGTCGGTCCTCAGATGGAATTTTCGCCCGAGCAGGTATTTGCTAAAATGACGCAATGTCTTCACCACTGCAAGTAGCTCCTTTCTTGTCACACAGTAGTTCCTTTCTGGCTTGGACAGGGATTTGCTGAAATACGCAATCACCACTTCTTGGTCTCCTTTTCTTTGCGACAATACTCCTCCAATGCCGGTGTTGCTGGCGTCAGTGTCCACGATAAACTCGTTCTCGGTGTCCGGAAAGCCGAGAATAGGCGTATTACAAAGTCGCTCCTTTAGTCCTCGAAAAGCTGCGTCGCAATTTTCATCCCAGAGAAAGGGCCGTTTTTCCTCAGTCAGTCTATGCAACGGCTTAGCGATGTCAGCAAAGTTCTTCACGAATCGCCTGTAATAGGAGCATAATCCCAGGAATGCTCTGACTTCCGTCTTGTCTTTTGGCACAGGCCAATCCTTCACAGCACTGACTTTACCTGGATCCGTCTGTACACCAGCTTCGGAAATCACATGTCCCAAGAAACTCACTTGCCTCTTGAAGAAGGAACATTTCTTCGGACTCAGCTTAAGATTGGCAGCACGTATTTTTGTTAGGACTCGTTCCAGGTTTTGCAGGTGGTCTTCGAAGGTTTTTCCCACAATTATGATGTCGTCTAAGTAGACAAGGCATGCGTCACCAATTAGTCCCGCAAGAACTAACTCCATTAACCTTTCGAACGTAGCGGGGGCGTTGCACAACCCAAACGGCATCACTTTAAATTGCCACAGGCCTTTTCCCGTAGAAAATGCGGTCTTCTCCTTATCTTTAGGGTCTATTTCCACTTGCCAGTACCCGCTCTTCAAGTCCAGCGTAGTGAACCACTTCATGCCCGTCAGTGTATCCAACGTGTCATCAATCCTCGGCAAAGGGTAGCTGTCCTTCTTCGTTACGTCGTTGAGTCGTCGATAATCAACACAAAACCGCATACTGCCGTCCTTCTTTTTCACTAGAACCACTGGCGAACACCACGGACTGGATGAAGGTTCTATCACACCATTTAGCGCCATGTCTTCAATCATTGATTCAACTTCTTTTTCTCGAGCCACTGGTATCCTTCTTGGCCGCTGTCGTATCGGTGGCACGTTTCCTGTATTTATCGTGTGCTTCACTAAGCCAGTCTTCCCGTTGACGGCATCATCGAGGGCAAATATGTCGGTAAAGCGCTGTAGCATCTTCTTCGCCATCAGAAGTTCTTTTTCAGAGAGATCTTTCCGGGAATCTTCCAATAGTGTTGACACGTTGCAACTCCCAGCACAGTTGTATTCCTCCTTTGGTTGTTCTTGGCATCTGCGCATCCAGTCTACTTCTTCGCATGTACCAATCGGGGTTCCTCCTTTGATGAGTTGTTCCTCGTTACTTGTGTTGAGCACACGCACCACAGCAGTATTAGTAGTCCTCACCAAAGTTCGGGCCACTAACCATGGTTGATCACCTTCCGATTGTTCTATTAGAACACATCGTTGTTGATGTCCCAACTTTGGCGGTAATCTAACTGCCACAATGGTTTCCGATCTAGGTGGAAGGACTGTTCTCTGCAGACAATAAACCTTTCCTGATATGGCGCCTTCCATAAAGATTTCTTCTCTTCCACACTTCAAGATTCCTTGGTTGACGTCAATCTCACAATGATGTTCTCGCATGAAGTCAAGACCCAGAATGCAATCGTCAACTATATCTGCCACAATGACTTTATGTTGGAAGATTTTCTCACCCAACTTTAACTCCACCAGCTTCTCTCCTTGGACGGATATGTGCTGACCGGTCGCTGTCAGAAGTTGAACTGTTTTGCAGCTTTCGAAGTTCGGAAGAAAGCGCTTAGCCAAACGGGAACTGATGATAGTGCGAGAAGCTCCAGTATCCAATGTTAGCTTGCACGAAGTTCCGTTGATGGCACCATTGATGATCAAGCTGTTCCCATCGTGAGCTTGTGATATCAAAATCTTTGGCTTTTCTGACCCGGTTAACACTCGCCAATTTCTGCTTTCTTCAGCAGGTCGTTTATTCCTCCATAGTGAATGCGTCGCCTCACGATCCGTCCGTTCTTCCAATAGTCGATCGTCCCTGGTTCGGCATGGCTTTGGGCAATTCCGCCATAAATGGCCTCTTTCGTCGCAGTTGTAGCATCTAGGGCCAAACCTTGTACGAAGTGATGCGTCCTTTACCTCCCTTATATGTTGGATACCCTTCGCTGGATTTCGTACAGCCTCGACTTCTAAGGCTTGAGCCAAAGCTTCCTTTAGTGTCTTATGATGCCCGAGTTTCACTGCAGTTCGTACTTCGAAGTCTGCTATCCCGTTAGCAAACGCTTCCACTAGATATTCGTCGTTGGGTAATGGCGCGGACTGATAAGCCTTCCGGAATAGTTTCTCCACCTCGACGGCCCACTGTTGAAGACTTTCATTACGACGTTGCACCCTGTTCTTCAACTGCGCTCGGTACACACGTTCCAGGTGCTCATCACCATAGCGACTTTCCAGCGTTTCCATTAATTTATCGTAGGTCACTTCCTTACCCACGGCATCCAGAATACTCAGGGCTTCGTCACGAAGGCTCATGATGAGGGCGTTCTTGGCTTGGTCCTTATTCCATCCATTGGTTTGAACGGCGGCGTCAAACTGAACTTTGTAGGCTGACCATGATGATGTCCCGTCGAAAGGCGTCACTTTGATCTTCTGTGAGGCTTGCGAGAAGGTTGTAGATGCGGCGGTTTCGCCTCCAGACTTGATAACGTTCAAGGTCCTCCTGACATCAGCAATTTGTGTTTCCGCCTCGAAGATGCGAGATTCATGCTCCTTCATCTTTTCATTGTGCTCCTTTATGCTGGCGTCGTGCTGATCGACTGTGACCTTGACCTCTTTTATCTCTTTGCCCAAAGTAATCTGCAAGCTTGAAAGCAGATCTTCTTTTTGTCGGGCCTGTTCTTCTCTGTTGCGGTCCAATTTTTCTTCAAGCTGGCGAGCCTGTTCTTCCAGTAGACGAGCCTGGTCTTCTTTGTTGCGATTCAAAGTTTCTTCTAGCTGCCGCGTCATGGACTGCATCATCGACATCAAAGCAGCCATATCAAATGCCACAGGGACAGCTGGTGCTGCAGCAAGTGCCGCAGCAGGTACTACAGTAGGTTCTGCAGAAAGTGTCGCAGCAGGTGCTTTCGGATTCCTCGAGTCGTCGTTGGTTGCTTCGAACTCGCTGGCTTCCATTAACAGCGAATTGTTTCCGAAGCGTCGTTGGTCGACCTCCTCCTGGCGGCGTTCCTGCTCCTCTTGTCGACGCGCTTCCTCCTGTCGGCGCTGACTCCTTGTGCGTGGCGTCTCGTCGTCGTACGGAGTTACCGGCATTTTAAATTATCCCACTTCTGACACCAAATGTTACGAGATGGGTTCTTGGATAGTCAGTTAAAACGCCGATTATTCGCTTTGCACTTTATTGCACACAATCACTTCACAAAAATCACAAAAACACACGACACAACTGGTTCGCACAAACACTTTACACTGGCACTGATATTCACACAAGCTAGTCACTACACAATCACTGGTATCGCACTCTAACCCGAGTAGTTATCGCTTCGACGGTAAACGAATAAACACTGATCCCCAAGGGTCGGCCGGCGTATTTATATCCGTTATTTCCTACAGTCTCGAACCTACGAGATATTTCGCAACATTACTCGATCTCAATAAACGCCATTGTGTTAACAAGTAAACAACTTGAAAGTTCGAGAATCCCTATTGTTTTTCAAATACTTAAACACCAAACAAATAAACTCGAGTCATAAAGCCATAAAACTGAATACAAAAGGCACCAATAAAAATACAATAAAGCTTCACAGAACAATAGAGCTTCCCAGAACCGGATCCATACCTACAACGGGCGTCTACTGCGTTACAATATCATAACATTTTTTACATGTGTAATTAAATTAAACCCAATTATGTTACATTAGCATCGATAATAGTGAAAAACGTCGATAAATACTATCGTTACATTCTTCTTCTTCTTCTTCGTGTCGATGGTTCTAAGGTGATAGATCTAGACTGTGATGATCTATCTAGATAAGCTTTGCCCAGTAGTTAGCGACTGCTACTCCAGGAGGGGTGGCTTCCACTAGATCGCTCAGTGTGCAGGTGTTTGGGCAAGGAGGACAGGACAATAGGTGTTGCATTGTCTGCACAGCTCCACAATCGCACTCCACTGAAAGCATGTCAGAGAAACCCCATTTGGCCATATTAAACTTGCAGCGGCCAACTTGGGCCGGAGTCGATTCAGCGACTTCCACGTTGGCCACGCTAAGTCATTCCCTGGGGGGAGTTCTTCTATCGTTACATTATTATGAGTATTTAATTAATATGAAATGAAATGATCATTTCATTTCATAATTAATACCATAACATTATTTACATGTGTACATACTTGATCTTAAATAATAGTAAGTAAATAAAATTCAATTTCTCACCTTCAACTACTCATTCGATTTCATTACAACATTGAAATGATTTCTATCGTGCTTCACACACTAGGTGTATAGAAACTTTCTTTTTGTGATAAACATTTCAAAAAAAGTCTTCATTTCAAGTCTTTCACTAATTCGGCGCCTTCGCAGAAAGCGTTTTAGCTTAATTGGACAAAGCATCTGGACCGGAGTCCCAGAAGATGCAAGTTCAAATCCTGCGAACGCGTCAATTTTTGAAATGTTTATCACAAAAAGAAAGTTTCATTACAACATTGTTTTAAAATCGATTTTTTCTCCACTATCCCAACTCTAAAAATATCAATTTTCTATGTCAATGTCTTTGTCGCAGAGATCAAGTTAAATTTTATAGAGTATAGGTACAGCAAGTCTATTATACAGTCCAATGTGGAACAACAGTGGGATAGAAAGGCTGCAGATAGTCTTCTGCATGTAGTATGGTGAGTCCAATGTGGAACAACAGTGGGATAGAAAGGCTGCAGATAGTCTTCTGCATGTAGTATGGTGAGTCCAATGTGGAACAACAGTGGGATAGAAAGGCTGCAGATAGTCTTCTGCATGTAGTATGGTGAGTCCAATGTGGAACAACAGTGGGATAGAAAGGCTGCAGATAGTCTTCTGCATGTAGTATGGTGAGTCCAATGTGGAACAACAGTGGGATAGAAAGGCTGCAGATAGTCTTCTGCATGTAGTATGGTGAGTCCAATGTGGAACAACAGTGGGATAGAAAGGCTGCAGATAGTCTTCTGCATGTAGTATGGTGAGTCCAATGTGGAACAACAGTGGGATAGAAAGGCTGCAGATAGTCTTCTGCATGTAGTATAGTGAGTCCAATGTGGAACAACAGTGGGATAGAAAGGCTGCAGATAGTCTTCTGCATGTAGTATGGTGAGTCCAATGTGGAACAACAGTGGGATAGAAAGGCTGCAGATAGTCTTCTGCATGTAGTATGGTGAGTCCAATGTGGAACAACAGTGGGATAGAAAGGCTGCAGATAGTCTTCTGCATGTAGTATGGTGAGTCCAATGTGGAACAACAGTGGGATAGAAAGGCTGCAGATAGTCTTCTGCATGTAGTATGGTGAGTCCAATGTGGAACAACAGTGGGATAGAAAGGCTGCAGATAGTCTTCTGCATGTAGTATGGTGAGTCCAATGTGGAACAACAGTGGGATAGAAAGGCTGCAGATAGTCTTCTGCATGTAGTATAGTGAGTCCAATGTGGAACAACAGTGGGATAGAAAGGCTGCAGATAGTCTTCTGCATGTAGTATGGTGAGTCCAATGTGGAACAACAGTAGGATAGAAAGGCTGCAGATAGTCTTCTGCATGTAGTATAGTGAGTCCAATGTGGAACAACAGTGGGATAGAAAGGCTGCAGATAGTCTTCTGCATGTAGTATAGTGAGTCCAATGTGGAACAACAGTGGGATAGAAAGGCTGCAGATAGTCTTCTGCATGTAGTATGGTGAGTCCAATGTGGAACAACAGTGGGATAGAAAGGCTGCAGATAGTCTTCTGCATGTAGTATGGTGAGTCCAATGTGGAACAACAGTGGGATAGAAAGGCTGCAGATAGTCTTCTGCATGTAGTATAGTGAGTCCAATGTGGAACAACAGTGGGATAGAAAGGCTGCAGATAGTCTTCTGCATGTAGTATGGTGAGTCCAATGTGGAACAACAGTGGGATAGAAAGGCTGCAGATAGTCTTCTGCATGTAGTATGGTGAGTCCAATGTGGAACAACAGTGGGATAGAAAGGCTGCAGATAGTCTTCTGCATGTAGTATGGTGAGTCCAATGTGGAACAACAGTGGGATAGAAAGGCTGCAGATAGTCTTCTGCATGTAGTATGGTGAGTCCAATGTGGAACAACAGTGGGATAGAAAGGCTGCAGATAGTCTTCTGCATGTAGTATGGTGAGTCCAATGTGGAACAACAGTGGGATAGAAAGGCTGCAGATAGTCTTCTGCATGTAGTATGGTGAGTCCAATGTGGAACAACAGTGGGATAGAAAGGCTGCAGATAGTCTTCTGCATGTAGTATAGTGAGTCCAATGTGGAACAACAGTGGGATAGAAAGGCTGCAGATAGTCTTCTGCATGTAGTATGGTGAGTCCAATGTGGAACAACAGTAGGATAGAAAGGCTGCAGATAGTCTTCTGCATGTAGTATAGTGAGTCCAATGTGGAACAACAGTGGGATAGAAAGGCTGCAGATAGTCTTCTGCATGTAGTATAGTGAGTCCAATGTGGAACAACAGTGGGATAGAAAGGCTGCAGATAGTCTTCTGCATGTAGTATGGTGAGTCCAATGTGGAACAACAGTGGGATAGAAAGGCTGCAGATAGTCTTCTGCATGTAGTATAGTGAGTCCAATGTGGAACAACAGTGGGATAGAAAGGCTGCAGATAGTCTTCTGCATGTAGTATGGTGAGTCCAATGTGGAACAACAGTGGGATAGAAAGGCTGCAGATAGTCTTCTGCATGTAGTATGGTGAGTCCAATGTGGAACAACAGTGGGATAGAAAGGCTGCAGATAGTCTTCTGCATGTAGTATGGTGAGTCCAATGTGGAACAACAGTGGGATAGAAAGGCTGCAGATAGTCTTCTGCATGTAGTATGGTGAGTCCAATGTGGAACAACAGTGGGATAGAAAGGCTGCAGATAGTCTTCTGCATGTAGTATAGTGAGTCCAATGTGGAACAACAGTGGGATAGAAAGGCTGCAGATAGTCTTCTGCATGTAGTATGGTGAGTCCAATGTGGAACAACAGTGGGATAGAAAGGCTGCAGATAGTCTTCTGCATGTAGTATGGTGAGTCCAATGTGGAACAACAGTGGGATAGAAAGGCTGCAGATAGTCTTCTGCATGTAGTATAGTGAGTCCAATGTGGAACAACAGTGGGATAGAAAGGCTGCAGATAGTCTTCTGCATGTAGTATGGTGAGTCCAATGTGGAACAACAGTAGGATAGAAAGGCTGCAGATAGTCTTCTGCATGTAGTATAGTGAGTCCAATGTGGAACAACAGTGGGATAGAAAGGCTGCAGATAGTCTTCTGCATGTAGTATAGTGAGTCCAATGTGGAACAACAGTGGGATAGAAAGGCTGCAGATAGTCTTCTGCATGTAGTATGGTGAGTCCAATGTGGAACAACAGTGGGATAGAAAGGCTGCAGATAGTCTTCTGCATGTAGTATGGTGAGTCCAATGTGGAACAACAGTGGGATAGAAAGGCTGCAGATAGTCTTCTGCATGTAGTATAGTGAGTCCAATGTGGAACAACAGTGGGATAGAAAGGCTGCAGATAGTCTTCTGCATGTAGTATGGTGAGTCCAATGTGGAACAACAGTGGGATAGAAAGGCTGCAGATAGTCTTCTGCATGTAGTATGGTGAGTCCAATGTGGAACAACAGTGGGATAGAAAGGCTGCAGATAGTCTTCTGCATGTAGTATGGTGAGTCCAATGTGGAACAACAGTGGGATAGAAAGGCTGCAGATAGTCTTCTGCATGTAGTATGGTGAGTCCAATGTGGAACAACAGTGGGATAGAAAGGCTGCAGATAGTCTTCTGCATGTAGTATGGTGAGTCCAATGTGGAACAACAGTGGGATAGAAAGGCTGCAGATAGTCTTCTGCATGTAGTATGGTGAGTCCAATGTGGAACAACAGTGGGATAGAAAGGCTGCAGATAGTCTTCTGCATGTAGTATAGTGAGTCCAATGTGGAACAACAGTGGGATAGAAAGGCTGCAGATAGTCTTCTGCATGTAGTATGGTGAGTCCAATGTGGAACAACAGTAGGATAGAAAGGCTGCAGATAGTCTTCTGCATGTAGTATAGTGAGTCCAATGTGGAACAACAGTGGGATAGAAAGGCTGCAGATAGTCTTCTGCATGTAGTATAGTGAGTCCAATGTGGAACAACAGTGGGATAGAAAGGCTGCAGATAGTCTTCTGCATGTAGTATGGTGAGTCCAATGTGGAACAACAGTGGGATAGAAAGGCTGCAGATAGTCTTCTGCATGTAGTATAGTGAGTCCAATGTGGAACAACAGTGGGATAGAAAGGCTGCAGATAGTCTTCTGCATGTAGTATGGTGAGTCCAATGTGGAACAACAGTGGGATAGAAAGGCTGCAGATAGTCTTCTGCATGTAGTATGGTGAGTCCAATGTGGAACAACAGTGGGATAGAAAGGCTGCAGATAGTCTTCTGCATGTAGTATGGTGAGTCCAATGTGGAACAACAGTGGGATAGAAAGGCTGCAGATAGTCTTCTGCATGTAGTATGGTGAGTCCAATGTGGAACAACAGTGGGATAGAAAGGCTGCAGATAGTCTTCTGCATGTAGTATGTTGAGTCCAATGTGGAACAACAGTGGGATAGAAAGGCTGCAGATAGTCTTCTGCATGTAGTATGGTGAGTCCAATGTGGAACAACAGTGGGATAGAAAGGCTGCAGATAGTCTTCTGCATGTAGTATGGTGAGTCCAATGTGGAACAACAGTGGGATAGAAAGGCTGCAGATAGTCTTCTGCATGTAGTATGGTGAGTCCAATGTGGAACAACAGTGGGATAGAAAGGCTGCAGATAGTCTTCTGCATGTAGTATGGTGAGTCCAATGTGGAACAACAGTGGGATAGAAAGGCTGCAGATAGAGTATGGAGAATCCACTCACGGTCGCCGTAGTGGCCGCGGCCGGGCGACGGGGACGACGAGGCGCGCTCCACGCACGCGGAGCGCGAGCGGCGCCGCCCGTCGCGCGCGCTCTCCGCCGCCGGCTGGAACAATACATTTATTTTGACTGCCTCGGTGGCTCAGTGGTTAGTGACCCTAACTTCTGGATCAAAGAGGCGTGGGTTCGATCCCCACCCAGGGCAAATATTTATGTGATGAACATAAGTGTTTGCTCTGTGTCTGGGTGTTATTTGGTTACTATCTATATAAGTATGTATTTAAAAATAAGTATATGTAGTATATCAGTCTCTGGCAGCCATATCACAAGCTTTGCTTAGTTTGGGGTCAGAAGTCGTGTGTAAGATGTCCCAAAATATTTATTTATTCCATTTCATTTTCATTAACAACACTAAATTGGCAATATTGGGCAAGTCCATTTGGCGCGATGGTCAGTCATAGTACCAGTGGCAGTTACCGTGGCGGGCGGCGCGGCGGGCGCGGTGGCGGGCGCGCCGGCGGCCAGCAGCCGCCTCAGCACGGCGACGTGGTTGAGGCGCGCCGCGCACGCCACGCAGCTGTCGTTGTTGCGCGCCACGTCCGCGCGCGCCGGCCGCACGCGCCGCACGAACTCCGCCTCCGGCGTCGAACGCTGTAACACAGGTGCATCATCCGATGAATCCTTCTTAACAACTGGAGTGGACTATGTTGGTCCTATGCCAACGAAGTGTACCAAGAGTAGAGCGGCTTACGTTGTTGGAGCCGCCAGTGAGCTTGTTGACGATGGCGTGGATCCCGAGCGAGATCCCGCTGCGGGCCGGACTCAGCACGGCCGCGGGGGCGCGCGGGGAGGGGGGCGGAGCCTGCGGGGGGAAACGATGATGATGATATAATCAATTTATATATTGTTGGAAGGTAGACGAGTACCAGCCGGCGAATGACATAAAAGGCGGTGCGCAAACGCCGCGCCGACACTTTGCCTCGAGCCACCGTCGTGAAAACATCGTCCGATATTTAATTTCTCTTTCGTTAAATTGTGTCGAATCGCTGTCCGATTGTTTAACTTTTGATTATTTTTGTTGAATTATAATTCTCAGAAGTGATTCGGTGTCTTATTTTTAAAATAAAATCAGTTCAAGTATCCAAAAATATTGAAAACTTTCATTTCTATAGAATGAGAAAGTAACCAGTATTTCGCTTAACTTCAGTTATCCTGGCTAGTCCTTTGCCGAGCCTCCCGATCTTTCATATCCATAGTCGCAGCCTACGAATGTCAGTTATGTCCAGCGCTCGCTATACTCCTCTAGTAACTCATATGTCCCCCAACCCTCAAATACTACACATTACTTTAAACCCTCTTGTGCCCCAGTTACTTTCATGACCCCCAGTAACCCCCATATCTCTCAGTTATCCTCCCTATATCTTTTTTAATGCATTATAGGGCTCCATTTGGCCACCAACTCGGCTGATGGAAAGCGAAGTTGTAGCCAAAGATGGAGTATGTACTTCACTTGAAGATATCCAAATTGTAATTGACAACATTTCAAATTTTTAACGTTATTAGTTTTAATTTTTTTCTGAAAGATTATTGTAAAACAAGGTATACATATTTTTTATTTTTTCAATTAGACCTACATTTTCCGTAAAAATATTTTTTGTAAAAGAGCTTATTCTAAAAGGACGTAACTGCATGATTTAGGATGTATATTAAATGTTACTGAAGTCACTTTAAAAAAGACATCTATAACTGCCAAAGTCAAGCTCTAGCGTAGCTGTCACTGTCATGGCACTGGCAATGACAACAAACAAATTATCCAGCGTGACAACTTTTGGTAGATTTCTACCTTTTAGTACATTTTATGAGCCTAAACCTATGTAGTTGTAATAAATAGAAAACTTAAATCGAATTAAAGATTAAGTAATATTGCATTTTTCACTTAACTTAAATCAGATAAATGATAATTTTATGTAACAAGCAATTTTATGTGTGGAAAAATTTCGAAAAAATAATGATTGATAAAAAAGGACTGTTTCAAACAAAACTATAATGTAGTAATTTTAACAAGTAATTTATAACAGTATTCTGAAACACGTTCAAAATTATACTGGATTTCTAGTAGTTCTAGGGCTCGATTTAGTAGGCTCTCAAATATTTCGTAGGCAACACTGATTTTAGCGATACATTTAGTAGAATCTCTGAAAAAAAAAGTGATGATGCTGAAAATTATAAAACGAATCGTAATGTCAGTGTCCACTGTCATTTTATATTGCTATTGTTTTTTTTTTATCATAGGCTACTGAACTTTTACTATTAATCCGAGCACCGCTTGGATGAGAGTTTTTATTTAATATCTTTGTAATTACTGCACTAAAAATTTTGAAAAAATAAGCAAAATGATCAGATTCGCAATACCCCGAAATGGTTTTGGAATTTCATAACCATGTGAAATATGAAAACTTGTCAATTGTCAGGAAACAATGACAGAGGCAGGGCATTCCAATTCCTGGCGGTCCGCATTATCTCCCAGTTATCCTCCCTATGTATCCCAGTTACCTGTTCGTCCCCCACGGGAGTAGCAGGCACAGAATGCGACAGCAGCGCCTCCACCACGGGCAAGTTCCCGAGGGTACAAGCGATATAGAGCGCCGTCTGGCTCGACACGTCGCGCGCGTTGATGTCGAACGCGGCCGAGTACTGCCACTCGCCGCGCGGCTCTCTGGAAAGTATGTTATTATTTTTTATCAAAAACAGTACAACCGACTTTGCAGAAGCCAACTTAAACTAAATGTAATTATATATTTTGGACGTAATGTAATGTATGTCGCCGGTTGCTGAAACTAAAAGTGTAACACTTTACAAAACTAAAAATAACCGATTGTTTATCACATTCGAAGTCCATTATAATAACTGTTCTGTACTGTACTGTGCTGTATCAGCCTTTTAATAGTCCACTACAGGACGTAGACTTAACCACGAAAGGAGATTGCGCCATATCCACCACGATGGCCAATTGCGGTTTGGTGGATTCACATACGCCATCGAATTTCTTCCACGTACATATGCAGGTTGCCTCACGATGTTTTCCTTCACCGAAAATCCAGTGGCGTGAAATTCCGTACATAAATTCCAAAGAAATCATTGGTACTTGGTACGGGACCAGGATTTGAACCCACGACCTCACGATTGTAAGGCGGCATTATAATTATATTAGCAAAAATTGTATTTAATTAGTTTGATCATCAGAATATGGTAAAACCTATGTGTCAGTGTGGAGCTGAGAGTAGGGATACTCCAGGAGTAAGGTGCCTATTGCCTGTAGAGCGAGCCACTTCACCAGCTCTTGCTGGAAGGACAATGTAGTCAGGAGAGTTGTTTGATGTGGTACTCACAGGTCCAACACGTACCTGTGAGTACCACCACCAGTGAGTAGCAGTCGGGGTTGGGATGCTCTAGTTTAAAGTAACCAGCGCCGCGTGTCCGCCGATACACGTTACGTGCATGGGGAGTGCATTCTTTCATCGTCTCTTGCTGGAAGGGCAATGTAGCCAGGAGAAAGTTGTGTTTAGGAAGTAGTACTCACGTGTAAGTGTTGAGCAGGGAGTCGGGGTAGGGATGCTCCAGTAGTAGCGTGACTAGCGCCGCGTGCCCGCCGATACACGCCGCGTGCAGGGGGAGCCACTTCTCCACCGTCTCTTGCTGGAAGGTTAATACGACACTCAGATCTAATCACACGAAATTTAGGGGTAGCACAAAACTCAATGTAATTGTCAAAGTCAGTTAAAACACAGTTAAATGATTGTAAAGTTTCAATGAAAATACATATTATAGGTTACACAGGTTTGTTTTTTTAACGCGTATTACTCCGCGTTTGGCGATCTATTTCAACATGGAGTATTAGCATGCGGGCTCGTATCGCATGGCACTGCAAGCCGTAGGGTGTATGTAGCTCTCAAGATGACAGTAAGCAGAGTATGTTGTTGCAAAAGATCCTTGAATTCCTTCTTTTCGTTGTCTTCTCGACTGATCCTGGTAATCGTAATTAATACTATTCTGCGCGGCGACGGGGAAAACTCCCGGTGTCCGTGGTAGAACCTCTAGTGTCAGTACTGACCTGGACAGCGGTAGGAAAGTGTGCGAGCAGCAGGCGCGCGATGTCCCGGTGTCCGTGGTAGCACGCGATGTATAGCGGGCCGTACTTGGTGACAGGATGAGCTCGCCCGTCTGCACCCGCTTCTAGAAGGGCCACCACCGCGCCTGTCAGACCGGACTCCGACGCCCTGGGGGAGAGAGTACGCTTTTATAATAATAATAATATTCGTGACTTTAAACTTTTAAGACCGGAGACAGGCACGTGTTTCAGTGTAAGCCGAATCGAATATCTTTATGTGAGCTGCGAATAACCCAATCCTCAGTGAAGTTCACTTCGCAGCTGCGCGATGATTAAGTTATCAGCAGCTTCTAGCTACCATTACAGCCGCCAATATGTTTCATTCAGACTATACCGTGTATGAAGAGTGAGACTAACATCCATAATAGTGTTGGCCCTGCCGCGAATGAAATCGACCGTAACACCAACATCCGAACCCAACACTTCCAGTCACACTTTCAGCCCTCTGAAATCACTCAACCTTTACATGTGAAGTGTAATACTCACACGTATAGTAAAGTATTGGCCCCGCCTGGTGTGAGGTTGGCCACGAGACCGGCCTCGGGCCCGAGCGCCGCGAGCCGCGCCGTGAGCCCCGCCACATCTCCTGCGCCCAGCAGCGACCGCAGCTGCGCATGCGCCGCCAGCCGCTCGCGCTCCAACGCATCTGTGCCAACACACACGTTCACAATACTCACAGATCCTTTGAGACCAGCTGCCCTATTGTCTATGAGATGGCTTTCGGCTTCGCTTTTTCTCCCACACGCTCTCATGGCGCTAATAACTGCCACTAGCAGGAAAAAAAACAAAGCCAAACGTCAGAACGCGTACACAATACAAACGGAGGACGACGAGATGTATGAGATGAATTTGAACTGGAACGAATGTGACAGTTGCAAATCTCTTCTATTTCGGATGAGTTAAAATTTATGGACATGGACATGAGAATTTAATTACTATCATTCTCATTTCTATTATGACAAATAATAAATACCTTTTCCGGCAGCCGGGTAAAAGAAAAACAAACGCATTCCAAAACAATGGACGTTATATGCATTTGGATGTATAAAAATTTAAAAAATTGAAAGCATCTCTTGCAAACGTTGAAAGCGACCAAACCAGGACGAAATGAGCATGAGCTGCTTCTTTTTTTAAATACAGTGACCCAATTCCAGTGACGAAATTGTCTCTAAGTGCCCAAGTCGTAGGTCGATTATAGAATCAGACATCGTTTCATAAAAATCTGAGAATTATGATCAATAGCCTCTTCTATAATCAAGCTGCAACATAGAGCGCGTCACTTGCAAAAAGCCCAAATATCTACGTTTTATGAATTGATTCAATGCTTATTTCCAAATACCCCTCACCGCAAATGAAACACTGATCTTACACAATCATGACAAATACACCATGACCATGACCCATAGTCTCCCATTCGAAGCCTGTCTTGATATATGCTGTACAAGAACCAACCACCTTTGTACCTGGCTTCTAGTACCTTCGACCTCCCCTAAGGGGTCGGCGACATCGTCCATGAAGTACTGGGACACGTCAAAGGCTGTATCGGCGTTAGTGAGTTCCGACGCAGGCACACATCGGGGCACGCCTATAAGATTTTTATAACATGAACAATTGTAATATTGTGGCCTTCACATAGTGAATGAATTTTCCCATAGTGGTTCCTAAATTCCTAATATTAACCAGAACACCACGTAATACGACATGGTGACTGGGTAAAAACAGAATAAAAGCCAAGTCGATGGTAAAAAATCATCATTTTAATTAGTCCGTTAATTAGTTTATCAAAAAATATAGGACACGTATTTCTTTTGTCAATCAAACAATATATTATGACAAAGATAAACCTTGTCTAAGTTCGGGAGTGGTGAAATGTTGTTTGATAATCTATATGACGTACTAATTACATTATTTTAATCATCTAGCGTATTATAGAGCTCTCCGTCTATGTTTAGCGACATTTACATTTGGTTCTGTAATTCTGTTGGACAGAAAAGTAGTCAGCAGAAATAAAAAAGTAGCTCAATCCGATGTTACCACTGCTGCTTCCCGTTTTGAGTACTTACCTAGAAGTACTCGTGTTTAGGACATTTCCAGCAATGGAAGACGGGATGATAGACTCAGGGGTAAGAATAGGTCAGTAAAGAAGGATATTGGCTTACCAGTCTGTCGCCACGGGTCGGCCACCTCATCCACGAAGTAGTGCGTGACGTCGAAGGCCGCGTCTGTCTCCACCTCCCCCCCGAGCCGAGCCGGGGCCTCCTTTATAGAGGGGAACCGGATGACTTCGCGGGACTCTTTCTTGGTCAGGCGCAGAGAGAACGAACGGCGGAGAGACATTGTTTTAGTTTGGTGTCTCTGTTGTATTTATTTTCTTCTTTATGGCACAGCGCGATCGGCAAATTTGCAGCTATTTAGCTGGCTATTTATATAAAATATGGTAGTAGATTTAATCTGTATTGTAGGCATATAGCCTGTTGTGGAGATTTTCACTTTTTGTGACACGGTTGCTTGCAGTTTTGTGTGTTCGTAACGTCACTTGAATGTTTGTATGTTTTGATATAGCTTTTGGCTTATTGTATAGCGTGTGGCTGTAGATATAATCTGTGATGTAGTCGTAGAGTTAATGGCGAAGATTTTCACTCGTTGGCACATCTTTCAAATTCTCCCTTTTTATAAACGAAAAAATATATTAATAGCGGATGTTTAGTATGAAATTTGCATGCGGTTCTTAGTTAACATGTTTTGTGTAGTTATACATATGACCCTATAAGGGTATGGCAATTTTATTATTTGTATTGGAACGATTTATTAATATGTTCTCTAGATTATCGTTAAAAAATTCGTCTAATGTGTAATACGAGTATCATTTCGATAAAAGGATTATTTTTAGTTGTTTTATTAAACACTTTTCTCTTTCGATATCTTTTAGGTTATTTGGTAGTTATATGCCATACTGTTATCATGTGATTGAAGTAAGTATTCAGTTTTTGCCGACTGGCGCTGCTTGCAACGTTTTATAATAAAACATTATTATATTTGTTCGTAGATTTAAAAAAAAATCCTGATGTACATTGCATTTTAACCAAATGGTTGATTTATGAAAAAATGGTTATGAATTTTTAAGTTTTTTATACCCTACACAATTAAAGATGTACTTGCTGTAAACAAGTAACGGTACATAATTGCTTAAAATTGATTACTAATTTTGAAAACTACACAAATCTACAACAATAATATTTCAGAATAAGTTTTTCTGTTTTTGCTACTGATTAGATTAACGAGAACTGAAAAGATGTTTGACACTTAAAATACCCATTGATGAATCAAGGTAAGTATCGAAGGAATATTAGCAAATTAAAATAGCACAGGAATCAGCTATCAAACAGCTTTCTTTAAAATCATTAGGAGAGATTTATATCCTACAGTAGAAGACACAAGGCTGAGACGATGGTGACACTAGGACAGGTCGCTCGCCACTGGCAGGTCGTCTGAGTAATACATAATGGAATTACTTAACCGCAGCTGGTGTCGGGTGTCACTCGCGAAGACGCAATCATATTTATTAATGTCCATACAATAATATCGGATTCCTTTAGGCTCTTCTGTTATCCCAACCATAGGATATCCACTGGCAAACATAGGCTTTCCCTAGATTATATAAAAGGCATATAGAAGTGCTGCAAATTACATACTTAAGTCTTTCGATCAAAGGCTTTATTTTCTGACCGACGAACCGACGAGGTTATACAATTCAACAGGCGTTTTGAGTCCACATTCCTCATACGAACAGCCAGAATGTGGAACGCTTTGCCTGAGTCTGTCTTTCCGTTAAAGTACAATGTAGGTGTCTTCAAATCCCGAGTAAATAAGCGTGCTACATCTTAGACCGCATATCTGCTTAACATCAGGCAGTGAGTAGTCTAACGCAAACCTATTTGAAATTAAAAAAAAATTGAGGCGTATTTTTTTATGTATAACCACGCATAACTTTTTTCGTAGTAATCCGAATATATGTAGAACCTGTTTCTCTTTGGGATTCCGGCCCAGACGCCTTATCCAAATTAAGTTAGATCGCTCAATTCCGAATCCGCGTCGGATCGAAATAGCATTTTTCACATTATTGTTGATTTATAAAAAATGGCTAAGCCGATTTCGATAAAATTTAAATGGGACCAATTTTTTTTGTTTTTGTTTATTTTTTTCCCTTTTTTACAATAATATATATATTTACATATAGGTATATACTATATAGGTATTTACAATATTTACATTAGATAAGTTGTCCAATCTGTTGGGACTAAAATCTGGCAACCTCTACCGCATCTTCGGTAGCCAAATGAAGGTCCTTTGGCTGCAGTGTTTCGGGGTAAGCGGGCAAATTAAGAGGCGTGCCATAGTTTCGGTAGCAGCCCCGCATTCGCACTGTGATAGGTACATAACAGTAACAAAACAAGTGATACTGGACGTAAACAGTCATTATGACATCATAATTGCGGGACGCTCAGTGATTCAGTGACGCATGACCCTCGGGGCACTAGACACGATATCAGCACAGAATAGATAACAGTTACTAGGTAGGACTATTTCATTACTTGTAAAGTTTTTTTAACGAGTTATTTGGGTATTTTTGTACCAACTTCCATATTTTTTTTTGCAAAAATAACATGACCGACTTCAACCGTGTACAGAATTCGCAAATATTTCGCACGGATCGATGTAACATTCTTCACATTATTGTTGATTTATCAAAAATGGCTGAGCCGATTTCGATAAAATTCAAATGGGACAAAGATCGAAGATTACTCTTACCTTAATCTTAATAACAAAAGGATTAACGAAATCGGACCACTAGGTACGTAAAAAGTTATGCGTGGTTATAACTTAACATACAAAAAAAAATCCTACTAATATTATAAACGCGAAAGTTTGTGAGGATGGATGGATGTTCGATACTCTTTCACGCAAAAACTACTGAACGGATTGAGATTAAACTTTGCAATAATATAGCTTATATATCAGAATAACACATAGGCTATAAGTTATAATGATATTGCGTCATAAATCAAAATATCATGCGAGCGAAGCCGCGGGTAAAAACTAGTACGTGCATAAAATGGCCATTAAATCCTACTAATATTATAAACGCGAATTATTATTTTATACTACGGGACTAATCGCGCACTAAAATTACGAGATAAATAAATACCTACCCGTGACCACGGTCGATGCAACTAGAGGAGGTATTTATTTATCTCGTAATTTTAGTGCGCGATTAGTCCCGTAGTATAAAATAATAATGTGTTCAAATCGCGAAAGTTTAAAAACAACATAAACGCGAATGTTTGTGAGGATGGATGTATGGATGTTTGTTACTCTTTCACGCAAAAACTACTGAACGGATTGAGATGAAATTTTGCAATAATATAGCTTATATATCAGAATAACACATAGGCTATAAATTATAATGATATTGCGTCAAAAATCAAAATATCATGCGGGCGAAGCCGCGGGTAAAAACTAGTATATTTATAATACTCCTCCATTTCGTCGGTCAAAAAAGGAGGAGGTACTTTGTTCATCCGTATGTATTTTTTTGTATATATTCATTGAAATTTTCGCCAATTGAGAAACGATTTGAAAAAATATATTTTAGTTCGAAAGAGTATACTCGTACTTTCGAGGAGGTCCCATATACATTTTATCGAAATCAGCTGAGCCGTTATTGATAAATAAGTGGTTGCCTGGTAGAGATCGCTATCAGCGATAAGGCCGCCATTTGTGGCACTAATTTCATTTAAGATAAGTTAAGTATCTACTCTGTACTTAGTTTACACAATAAAGAGTTCTATCTATCTATAAATCAATAATGTTAATGTATGTCACATCGATTCATGCGAACTTGTCGAATTCTGTACAAGGAAAGTACTGGAAGTCGGTGTTGCGATTTTTCGCGAAAAATAATGATTACTGTCCTAGTCTTGGCTGTACATACGCCTATATACTTACGAAGGCCGATTGGACCATATATGCCACTATGGCCTGTTTGTGGGTCGGTGGATTCTCAGGGATCCTTTTCTTCTCTAGTTCAATTTTTGACCGACGTAACGGAGAAGGTACTCCATTCGACGCGTGTATTTTTTTATGTATAACTACGCATAACTTTTTACACATTTTCCGATTTCATTAACTCTTTTTTTATTGGAAAGAGTGTGTATACTTAATAAATAAATAAATATAGGTATATTTATTGTAAACCAAAAATTACAGAAATATACAACAAAAACTACACGAAACAATGTTGTACAAGGGCGGCCTTATCGCCTTTGGCGATTTCTACCAGGCAATCTGTGGATGGACTAGACACGAAAAATAGAAGTACGGTCGGTGGTGTATAAATATTTCGAAATTGGTCCCATTTAAATTTTATTGAATTTGGCTGAGCCATTTTTGAAAAATGTTACATCGATCCGTGCGAACTATTCGCGAATTCGGTACACGGTTGAAGGCAGTCACGCCATTTTTTTTTACAAAAAAAATAATTTGTCTTTAATTTTTAGGGTTCCGTACCTCAAACGGAAAAAACCGGACAAGTGCGATTCAGGCTCGCACATCGAGGGTCCCGTACAAACACGTTGTTAAAATAATTATAAACTTGCTTTAACATTGCAACTGAAGTTATTTAAAATGATACTTCACTCACTTTGAATTTGTTTTAGTCAGGAAATGGATTTATCTGATTGCTTTAAAACAACATCTACCAAACGCATAGATGTAAACGCAAAGGTGTAAAAGAAAAACTTCTCAGTTATCGTTTAAAAAAGTTAGAGCCGTTTATGTCGTAAAAAACGCATATTTCGATACTCACATAAATCAAAACCTACAGGGTACTTCCCGTTGACATAGAATTATGAAATTTGGAGAGAAGCATTTAATATGCTTCTCTCCAAATTTAATCAGAGTACACATATAGGAATAAATCTGAAAACTGTATTTTATTTAAATCACAAAAAATAAGGCCTCAAAATTCACAAAATTTGGGTTCAAAATTCAGAGTGAGTAAATCGTATCATATAAAAGAACTTCATTAGCACATGCTAAAACAGGTTTTTAATTATTTTAACAACGTGTTTGTACGAAACTTTCGATGTGCGAGCCTGGCTCGCACTTGTCCGGTTTTTTTTCTGAAACACTAAGTTGGCTCCGTGTAAAATTTGTTTTATAATGATAGCCTGAATTACCCCCTTCGGTTTAGTACAGTTCGGTTTACTTCTACTTCGGAGAAGCAGATAACCCTGTAGAATATACAGGGATATGGCGGATGCTCCCAATCAGAAGTAAACGGTGGTCCATGGGTCAGGGTCCGGCAGATGACAGCTCGGTCGCGTATCGAGTCCACTTACTTCCTGTTTGCTGCCATAACCTATTATTTATTTATTATTCGCCTTGTAGCCAACATCTTTTACGTAGTGATACTATCACTACGTAAAGGGATATAGTATCACTTATATTTTGGAGACGTTGTCACTAGTTAGTTGTCAGCCTGATATACTGAGCGCCACACAAATTGATGGATAGGAAGTTATGCGCAGCGTTCTGCGCAAAAGCCGAAATATGGGCACGCGCGGGTGCCAGAGAGACGAGACGCCGGCGCACCCGCCCGTTAACCTCATGCCTTCCGCGCGCTCCCTACGCCCAAGCTTATTACTTCGCGCTTGTATAGGCATTGTGCACACATGCGCAATTAGCGAATCACGGCGAAGTGTCATCTGCGGCTAACTTCCCATCCATCAATTTATGTGGCGCTCAGTATAAAATCGTTAGCATAATATTGTTATAAACGGTTGTATTAACCGTTTAGCCATGTCAGAGGCCTTCAGGCGGCCTAAAAAATCTGACTCCAGGGCTAGCCACCCGGCCTATACGAACTTACTTATATATATATATACTTCCAAGATGGTATTAAAATCGGATGAACGGTTTATGAAAAAACCGGACAAGTGCGAGTCCGTTCCGTAAAAACACGTTGTTAAAATAATTAAAAACCTATTTTAGCATGTTCAAATGATTTTTTTTATATGATACCTTACATGATACGATTTACTCCAGTTTAAGTTTTAAACCCATATTTTGTGAATTTTGAGGCCCTATTTTTTTGTGATTTAAATAAAAATGTATAGTTTTCAGATTTATTCCTATATGTGTACTCTGAGACAATGCTTCTCGCCAACGGTAATTGTTCTATGTCAACGAAAAGTACCCTGTAGGTTTTGATTTATGTGAGCGTCGAAATTTGTTTTTTACGACATTTACGGCTCTAACTTTTTTAAACGATAACTGAGAATTTTTTCTTTTACACAACTGCAAAAAGTCATAGATATACGTATACAGTTTAAATTGCAACCCGATACCTTTACGCGTTCCTGAGATAAAGAGTCTTGACATACACACAGACGGACAGACGGACAACAAAATAATCCTATAAGGGTTCCGTTTTTTTCGTTTGAGGTACGGAATCCTAAAAATCAAGAATAATGTATAAGTTGTAAACATCGATTCGAGCAAACTATTCGAATTTTGTACACGATTGAAGTAGGTAGTTTCATTTTTGGCGAAAAATAATGATTTGAATAAATAAAAATATCAATGCGGAAGGCACTGCGCAGCGTAGGAAGCGCCTCGTTGTCACCGACACGCTCGTACAATTAGAGGTAATGTATTCCAGCCATCGAGCCATTGATGACAAGATAATTGGGGCAATGAGGCTCTTGCCTCAGGCCACGGCTAAAGGTGTCTGCTCACTATTACCCCGGGATTTTTCGACGCGTTTATTTTTTTATGTAAAACCATTAAACCACGCATTACTTTTTACGCGTTAGAACAACGCGTTTTGAGTCCACATTATCATACGAACTGCCAGAATGTGGAACGCTTTGCCTAAGTCTGTCTTTCCGTTAAAGTACAATGTAGGTGTTTTCAAATCTCGAGTAAATAGGTATCTTCTAGGTAAGCGTGCTACATCCTAGACCGCATATCTGCTTTACATCAGGCAGTGTGTAGTCAAACGCAAACCTATTTGAAATAAAAAAAAAATAAAAAACATAGTAGTCCGATTTCAATCAATATTTTTTTATTGGAAAGAGTATACTTCGAAATTTGTCCTATTTAAATTTTATCGAAATCGGCTGAGCCATTTTTGATTAATCAACAATAATGTGAAGAAAAAATAATTTATTTATTTCAGTTCACCAACATCGTGTAAGTACATCAATACATTGTCATAATCAATAATCATACATAAAAAATAAGAGCTAAATGTCACATTAATTATAATTATAGGTGACTCAACATTTCTGATTCATAATATATTTAATAAATAAATAAAATAAAATAAAAATACCGCTAGGGAATGGAATAGTCTTCCTGTTTCCTAAGAGATATAATCTAAAGCTTTTCAAGGTCAGAGTGGATAGGTATCTTCTAGGTCTGCGTGCTTCATCTTCGACCACAACGTCACTTACCATCAGGTGAGTTGGTGGTCAAGCTCGAAATTATTCGCGATAAAAAAAGGTCAAGACATCATACATTAATATCGAGCAAAACATTAAAAAAAAAAATAGCACTGAGAAAATAATGAAGTCATAATTCAAAATTTAAATATTGAGAAAAATAAAATTTTGCAGTCAAAATTCAAAGACAGAAGACAACAAAAAAACTGGTCAGGCTCGCACATCGAGAGTTCCGTACAAATCCAGAAAATTTCACAAAATGGGGAAGTAAGTTGTTAAAATCTCTATACTATAACCATCAATCGGGTTTCTCAACAGGTGGGTCTTAAGATTAACATGGATAAGACAAAAGTCATGTGTAATTCCCATGTTTTACACACCCCCATTTCTGTTGGAAACTCGGTTCTTGAAGTCGTTGACTCGTACGTCTACCTAGGACAAGTAGTCCAGTTGGGTAGGTCCGACTTCAACAAAGAGGCCAATCGCCGAATCCAACTCGGATGGGCAGCGTTCGGAAAATTGCGTAGCGTCTTTTCGTCCGACATACCTCAGTGCCTCAAGTCGAAAGTTTTCGACCAAAGTGTGTGTTGCCAGTGATGACTTATGGCACAGAAACGTGGTCTCACTATGGGCCTTATTAGTAAGCTCTAAGTAGCCCAACGAGCTATGGAGAGGGCTATGCTCGGAGTCTCTCTGCGGGATCGAATCAGGAATGAGGAGATCCGTAGAAGAACCAAAGTTACCGACATAGCCCAACGGATTAGCAAGTAGAAATGGCAATGGGCAGGGCACATAGCGCGGAGGACTGATGACCGGTGGAGTCGAAAAGTTCTCGAGTGGAGACCGTGTACCAGCAAGCGCAGCGTAGGACGTCCACCCACAAGGTGGACGGATGACCTCATTAAGACCGCAGGATCGCGCTGGATGCAAGCCGCTTCCAACCAGTCTTATTGGAGATTCATAGGGGAGGCCTATGTCCAGCAGTGGACGTCCTTTGGGTGATGGATGGATGGATGGATAACCATCGACAAAAAAGTTTTTTTTTCACCTTTCTCGTCATACATCGAAAATTACACATTGTTAAAATAATTAAAAACATATTTTAGCATGTGTTAATGAAGTTCTTTTATACGATACTCGTACCTTGCATGATACGATTTACTCACTTTGAATTTTGAGGCTCTATTTTTTGCGATTCAAATAAAAATGTTCAGTTTTTAGATTTCTTCCTATGTGTACTCTGAGACAATGCTTCTCGCCAAATTTCATAGTTCTATGTCAACGGGAAGTACTCTGTAGGTGTTGATTTTTGCGAGTGCCAAAATATGCAGATTTTTAAGACAAATGGTTTTAACTTTTTTAAACGATAACTGAGAAGTGTTTCTTTTACATAACTGCAAGATACCATAGATATACGTATACAGTTTAAATTTCACCTCGATATCTTTACGCGTTCCCGAGATTAAGAGTCTTGACATACAGAAGGACAGACGGACAACAAAGTGATGCTATAAGGGTTCCTTTCTTTCCGTTTGAGGTACGGAACCCTAAAAATCGTTGTTATTGGGACGCAGAATGGAGATCATATTCGATCTGGGATTGGACCGATCTCCCGATCAAGATTCGATATTGGAACCTCGGCCATCAGTGGACTTGAGCGTACTCATATACTCATTTATTTATAACAATAAGTTACATGTCAAACAAAGATGTATTAATTGTAAATATAATTGATTGATTCAATGAAATACTTAAGAACAATCAAAAAGCAATAATCTAGAGTTTATCATTGCGTGCATGCCTTGAGCATTCATTCTCGCCATCGATGGCTCCTTCTTGCGGCGTCGTGTGTCGGGTCGTTCTCTTCCCTCAAATATGGTCGAGGAGAGCGATGGCTGGCACATGCGCCACACTCGAGATCGGGTGCTGCATGCGGGTCGCCGCCCGGTCTGCTCGTGGCATTCACGCAATGCACCGAAACTACTAACTTAGGCTAAAATTTAAGCTAACCTGTTAGCTCTCTCTGTTGTACTAACTCTTTTTGTACAGTAAAATCGAATAATTGAATATTTTAGCTAACAAAAGACCCTGGAGTCTGTGGTTTGTAATTTTCGAAAAAAATAATAATAATCGTATAGAGTCGTTTTCCGTGATTAATAAGATTTTAGCACGGTCATGCTATCACGATTGAAAGTTTTCGACCAGTGTGTGTTACCAGTGATGACTTAAGTATGGCACAGAAACGTGGTCTCTCACTATGAGCCTTATTAGTAAGCTCCAAGTAGCCCAACGAGCTATGGAGAGGGCTATGCTCGGAGTGTCTCTGCGGGATTGAATCAGGAATGAGGAGATCCGTAGAAGAACCAAAAGTTACCGACATAGCCCAACGGATTGGCAAGTTGAAATGGCAATGGTCAGGGCACATAGCGCGGAGGACTAATCAAGTTCAGAGATATAAGGTTGTAAAGATTTTGTTAGGGATTAAGAGGGGATGCTTTGTCTCTTTCCCACAAACCATAACATACTATGGCGAATGTATGACACTTACGGGCCGTGACGTCATATTCTGCTATAGTGCAAGAAAATAAAATGCTTCTTTATTTCTAAGTTGATTTTATATTTGTTTTTGTTAATCGGCTCTGTTAATGGTTAGCTGTTACAAGAGGACATTAAAAAAATGTCAACTGCCTATTCTGTCGGGGAGCCCTATGTCCAGCGGTAGATATCGTCTGGCTAACATGATGTTGATATTTAGGTATTTCCATCCAATTCTGATTGAAGCTCACTCAAAACCGCGCGTTGATTGGATATTGCGCAGTTTGTGGCTAACTTCACACCCGCCAACTTGCGTGGCGCGGCCTTTAACTGTAGGTGGACTAAATAAATCAATGAAAACCCTCACACATATATTCTTTCCGAAAACTGTAATCTGATCGTCCTACGTATATGTAAATAAAGTTGTACTTGTAAGTCTGTTACGCAACCCCGCCCCCACATTGGCACGTAATCTGTGCCCCGGGCGCCCTTGGAGCGGCAGTGTCAAGGTCACGCCGGATCGTAGGACTTATAGGGCTACTTACAAACCTCGTTACTTTTTTTTACACTAAGAAAATACCTAAATATCAACATCATGTTAGCCAGACGATAGAATACGAGTAGAATAGAATATCATTTATTGTCATGTCCACATTTTTACTTAGTAAAATAAATTATATAAATGGTTCTACCATGGACTCGTCACAATTACAGTAATTTTATTTAAGTACTCTTATCTACCCTCACAACAAGAAAAAATATAGCTTGGATTACATCAGAGAACGACAACAGCAATAAACATAAAAAAAAATATAAGTTTTAACTTCCATGATCCATATCATTGGACAATAGGTTTGATCATAATATAATTGTTATTTTTTGAAAATTGTCAGACATTAATAACAAATATGTAGGTATTGTAGGTACATGAATTCACTATATACAAATAAAATCAAAATGACTCAGCTCTGTACAGAGGCATCGTTAAATTATAATCACAATAAAATAATATTTAAGAAATTCAGTCCTATAATTTAAAATAAATATGTGTATACACTATACATTAACTTTAATTAATTTTGGTAAATAATAATAATTTAATTTAAAAAATGTCAGCTGTAAAGGGGCTTCGTCAAACAATAATACGATAATTACAGTAGAATAATCAAATAAAATAATATAAACATTGGAAAAATTATTAAGTACACTTTAGTAATAAAAGTACAACATAAAAACTTTCTTTTTGTGATAAACATTTCAAAAATTGACGCGTTCGCAGGATTTGAACCTGCATCCTCTGGGAATCCCAGAGGATGCAGGTTCAAATCCTGCGAACGCGTCAAAATCCCAGAGGATGCAGGTTCAAATCCTGCGAACGCGTCAATTTTTGAAATGTTTATCACAAAAAGAAAGTTTCTATACACCTAGTGTGTGAAGCACGATAAAAATCATTTCAGTACCTACATAAGCAGTAATTTAGATATCTACCGCTGGACATAGGGCTCCCCGACAGAATGGGCTAGTTGAAATTTTTTTAATGTCCTCTTATAACAGCTAACCATAAACAGAGCCGATTAACGAAAACAAATATAAAATCAAGTTAGAAATATAGAAACATTTTATTTTCTTGCTAGACAAAGAGCACACTATAGCAGAATATGACGTCACGGCCCGTGAGTGTCATACATTCGCCATACTATGTTATGCTTTGTGGGAAAGGGACAAGGCATCCCCTCTTAATCCCCACCAAAATCTTCACAAGCTTATATCTCTGAACTTGATTAGCCAATTTTAGTTATTTTTAGGGTTTCGTACCTCAAAAACGACCCTTTAATAAAGAAGAAAAACGGAACCCTTATAGGATCACTTTGTTGTCCGTCTGTCCGTCTGTGTGTATGTCAAGACTCTTTATCTCGGGAGCGCGTAAAGATATCGAGTTGAAATTTAAACTGTATACGTATATCTATGGTCTCTTGCAGTTGTGTTAAAGAAAAACTTATAAGTTAGAGCCGTTTATGTAGTAAACAAAAACCGGACAAGTGCAAGTCAGGCTCGCACACCGAGGGTTCCGTACAAATTAAGAAATTTTCAGAAAATAGGGAAGTACGTGGTTAAAATCTCTATAATCATCATCATCGTCGACAAAAGGTTTTTTTTACTTATTTTACGTCATTCATCAAAAATTGTTAAAATAATTAAAAACCTGTTTTAGCATGTGCTAATGAAGCTCTTTTATATGATACCTTACATGATATACGCACTTTGAATTTTAAACCCAAATTTTCTGAATTTCGAAGCCCTATTTTTTGTGATTAAAATAAAAATGTTCAGTTTTCAGATTTATTTCTATATGTGTACTCTGAGACAATGCTTTTCGCCAAATTTCATAGTTCTATGTCAACGGGAAGTACCCTGTAGATTTTGATTTTTGTGAGTGTCGAAATTTCATATTCAATTTCAATTTCAATTCATAGATGCCCAGAGCCCCATCTCTGCCCATTCACGAGCCCAGAGGTCCCCTAGTAGGCTCTTACTACAGGCAGGGGATACGGTACGTCCATTAACTGGGCATCCTATGTAGGCATTTATGTAAATATCGTAGTAGTTACGACTTCGCGACGGCCCGCCCGGCCGGGAGGTGCCGGGTGCCGAGGTCACGCTGAAGCCGAATTGTGGGGCTTTTTACACAAAGCCTATTATGAAACGTCATCTTTTACACCTTAAACAGCTTAACACACTGAATATAATGTCATTATCCGATTTCCGACAAAGACTAAGTTCGCAATTTCACGGAATATACCTATTTTTCGTAATAAATATTGTAGTTGATTGTAAACCAATAGGAAAAAGTCACAGGGAGACAGCGCTGTTGTCGCTTGAGACAATTCTCAAAACAATAAAAAAAAAATCGAAAAACATCGCAGCATCGATTTCCACCGTGTACAGAATCAGAATAGTTTGCACGAATCGATGTGACATCCATGTACATTATTGTTCATTTACCAAAAACGGCTCAACCGATTTCGATAAAATTTATATGGGACCACCTCGGAAGTATACTCTTTCGAACTAAAAAAGAATTTTGTAAATCGGTTCACGATTGCCGAAAATATCGATCATGAAACAAAAAAACAATACACACCCTACATATATTATAATTATTTGGTTGGTGAACATTGGTTGCCTGGAAGAAATCGCTCTAAGCTAATAGCTTTGCCGCCGGTTGTCGCACTATTTTAATATATTGTACTATTTTGTGCCGAGTGAGAACAAAATGTAGAGATATCTAGTCAAAATTGAGGGCGGCCCTCAAAGGGTGAGGGGTTTTTGTTTTTAAAAAGACAAAAATGAATTTTTACTTATTTAATTATGTCCGATTACAATGGGAGTTGAATTATAACTAACTTAAAGCTAAACTAAAAGCTAACGGGAGCGGTCTTATCTATCGACTCCCCCGCTAATGCACACCGGACCACCGTAGAGCCAGACGCGTACTCAGCGGTTTTGCCGTCCGGCTATTCTGGCTAGAGCTGCTAATGAGCTGATGTGTTCCAGCATGCATGACTATCTAGATATTTGCTCGAAGTATTATTGTTGATTATGTGAACAATAAAGCGTTTCTATTCTATTCTAGAAGGTACCTCCTCCATTTTGGAAGTCGGTAACAACGAAGATTTGAAGATGAACTTCCGCGAAGTAACGCCTGATTCAGACAACTATCGTACGACAGCTAATGCATCCGCCCCGCTAGCCGGCAGGCAGCTCAATAGCGAAATGATTGACTGAGCTGAGATTCCAAGCTAATTGGCCGTAACGGAGAGAGAAGCGGCGAAAGATGCGGTGATGTATTGATGACGCTGGCGTGGATTTATGGCGGAGCATCACAGAACTATGTATTAGGTACAACCAGAGATAGCGCTGTTGTCGATTGAGGTCATTTTCAAAATATAAAAAAAAATATAAGGACAATCCTCAGAAGAATCACAAGTAACAGAAGTATTGCTAAATTTTACTCAAATAAAAACTAGGGTACAGCTGTCTTATTCAAATCTGGTTATACAGCATACGCGAGAGTGAGTGGAACAAAAAAAAACCGGACCAGTGCGAGTCAGGCTCGCACACCGAGGGTTCCGTACAAATCCAGAAAATTTCACAAAATTGGTAAGTAAGTTGTTAAAATCTCTATACTATAACCATCGAGAAAAAAGTTTTTTTTTTTCACTTTTCTCGTCATACATCGAAAATTACACATTGTCAAAATAATTAAAAACCTGTTATAGCATGTGTTAATGAAGTTCTTTTATATTATACCTTACATGATACGATTTACTCACTTTGAATTTTGAACCATAATTTGTGAATTTTGAGGCCCTATTTTTTTGTGATTTAAATAAAAATGTACAGTTTTCAGATTTATTCCTATATGAGTATTTTGACACAATGCTTCTCGCCAAATTTCATAGTTCTATGTCAACGGGAAGTACCCTGTAGATTTTGATTTTTTTGAGTGTCGAAATATGCGGTTTTTTACGATATAAACGGCTCCAACTTTTTTAAACGATGACTTAGAAGTTTTTCTTTTACACGACTGCAAGAGACCATAGATATACGTATACAGTTTAAATTTCAACTCGATATCTTTACGCGTTCCCGAGATAAAGAGTGTTGACATACACACAGACGGACAGACGGACAGACGAACAGACGGACAGACGGACAGACGGACAGACGGACAGACGGACTGACGGACAACAAATTGATCCTATAAGGGTTCCGTTTTTTCCATTTGAGGTAAGGAACCCTAAAAACGCCTAGAGATACGGCCTCCCTCTTTCGAGCAAATATCTATAGAGTCACAATCGTGCAAAAGTGTCCGAGCCAAAACCCTGCCCAAGCTACGTAGTGGGCAGGCTTTTTAGTTAGTCGTGAGGCGATTGCAAGCCGACTACAACGCCGCGCGATGCCGATGAACTCGGTTACAAGCACTAATTAGGCGACACAACGTCGAGATTCGGGAATACGGGTCATTGTGTATTATTTAATGTAAATATATAAGTCGGTATGTATGACGGTGCTCGGACATCTTTTTACTTTTTTTTTTATTTAATTCCTTGTGTGTTTGCGTTTGACTACATACTGCCTGATGTTGAGCAGATATGCGGTCTAGGATGTAGCACGCTTACCTAGAAGATACCTATTTACTCGGGATTTGAAGAGACACCCACGTTGTACTTTTGCGGGAAGACAGACCCAGGCAAAGCGTTCCACATGGCTGTTCGTATGAGGAATGAGGATTCGAAACGCTTGGTTCTAACGCGCAGAATGTCCACCATAAAAGGGTGGCGCTTTGGTCGCGTCTGTCTAGCCGTACGATAGAAGAAAGGGGCAGGTGGGACCAGATCGTGCAACTACTTTCACTTAGGGTCTGTGGCTTTGTAGATATTTGCTCGAAGCCTCCCTCCCTCTAAATCTGTGATATAACCAGTTCACATTGATCTAGAAAGACTAAGTCAGGAGTGTCGTCTCAAGGACGCCCGCTCTATAAATAGGTATTTTCGAGCTAATATCGAGCTTATTACACCGCTCGGAATTCAGGTTTCACCTTTGACGTTCTAATCAAACTTTGCAAAAAGTCGCGCCTGAGAACTATAGAATGTAACTAGATCTTTACCATCATCATCATAATTCCATCCATCAGCCATAGGACGACCACTGCTGGACATAGGCCTCCTATATAGATCTCCAATAAGACCGGTTGGTAGCGGCTTGCATCCAGCGCGATCCTGCGGTCTTAATGAACGATCCGTCCACCTTGTGGGTGGACGTCCTACGCTGCGCTTGCTGGTGCGTGGTCTCTACTCGAGAACTTTTCGACTCCATCGGCCATCAGTCCTCCGCGCTATGTGCCCTGCCCATTGCCACTTCAACTTGCCAATCCTCTGGGCTATGTCGGTAACTTTGGTTCTTCTACGTATCTCCTCATTCCTGAATCGATCTGAGAGACCCCGAGCATAGTCGTCTCCAGTTGGAGCTTTATAAGGCCATAGTTAGAGACCACGTTCTATCATCATTATTACGCGTGACCAAATTGCTGGTGGATGAAATGTCGATTGCCGTGGTGGTCTTGTGGCAATGACACCCGCCTTACAATCGTGAGGTCGTAGAATCAAATCCGGTCCCGTGTTACCAATGAATTCCTTGAAATTTATCTACGGAATTTCACACCACTAGCTTGATCTCGGTGAAGGAAAACATCGTGAGGCAACATGCATACGTCCGCCCAGAAGAAATTCGATCGCATAATTAAATACTGGAGTAAGTATATTTAATTTCGATGACAGCCCGCCGAGCCTGGGTACCTTGAGTATACCTACACTCTACAGTGAGGTCAACTTATGCCTAAATTAAAACAGTAAAATGGCGTGGGACAAAAACCGCGGGAATTGGTAAAACAAAAACTCGGAAATGTAACATCGTTGAAGAAACAAACCGGTTTCTAAGCTCGCCACTGCTTCAGAGCAGGCGCTCCACTTTGATACATTGATAACAAAAAAAAAATAACACTTTTCGAACCGATAGAGCGATACTGACTTTTCATATCGCATATTTCGCTATTCCTTTCACACTAGCACAGATCTTCGATGCTCTCTCCTACTCCTACTCGGGATGAATTACATTACAACGGGACGGGCCCAGACGGAGCACCGACGACGCACTATACCTTGTAAAATATAGCTTGATACGCGAGACATTGACATACGTGTAATAACTCATGCACATCAAGTACCATATTTTTTATAGTCAAAATGTTCGGTACACAATATTGTACTTATTGCTCGTGCATCTCGACCATGAAGTACAATGTTGTGTACCGAACATTTTGACTATAAAAACATGGTATTTGATGTGCGTGAGTCATTACGCGTATGTCAATGTCAGGCGTATCAGGCTATATTTTACAAAGTATAACGATACACTTTCCATACATTTTGTGTAGTGTCCATGGAGGAGACTGGAGAGCGCGTGGGCCCCGTTTTTGTTGAAACAATAGGTCACCGATTTTAAGCGGGGGGAGAGGTAAGCTCCGCTGGCTGTAATTGGCTGACGGCAAAATGACAACAGTTCTTGTAGGGTGCCAAAAATGTTACTAGCAAAATATCGATATCGATATTTTTGACTTGGTTCTACTTTGAATAAAATATCGAATCGCAACAACACATCTTTTTAACTATTGACACGGTACTGGATCAAAACATATCGTATCGAAACCATACAATCGTATCGTCTCAACAAAGAGCGGCTTTAGAAAATATTATTTCTTTTACTTTGCCACTTACAGTTTGGCCGACGTAAATAAGTATTGTTCATATACCTACCTAAAACAATAAACTTTGAATACGATACCGGATCAATCCAAAATATCGTATCGAAACAAGCGGATCGATACACTGCGATGCGATCCATTGCAATCCAAAGTATCGATACAAAGCACCTGGATCGAGCATCCCTAGTTGGTTGTCAACTAAAGCGCCTATCGATGGTGAGCGAGGCCGCCCCGCGCACTCTCTCCACTGGTTAATATGCTCCTTGGTTCCTATCCGAGGCCGGACGACGCACTACACAAAATGGAAAGCGTGTCGTCTGTGCCCCGTCCGGGCCCTTCCCGTGAACGTCACGATCTAATATAAATCATCCCTTAGTTTAGACCATTTACGCATACTTATAGATTAAATAATTAATTTTTGCAAGAAACAGCATGACCGACTTCACCCGTGTACAGAATTCGCGAATATTTCGCACGGATCGATGTAACAATTTTCACATTATTGTTGATTTATCAAAAATGGCTCAGCCGATTTCGATAAAATTTAAATGGGACTAATTTCGAAATATATGCATTCCAATAAATTGTTGTTATTATTATTTTGATGTATTAATTAATCGCATTATTTTATTAGTTAGACTGACATTATATCTTGATTAATTATTTTTGTTCCAATTTTACCTTTTTATAATTTAAATGTAATTGTACAATTTTATATTATTTTGTTTTCATAATTTTGTTTTGACTATAGCATTACATATTGACGACCATTGTTAAAATGCTAGATAGTGAATTGTTGTTTTATATGGGTATATTTGCCTGAAATAAAGAAATTTTGAATTTGAATTTGAATAAAGAAGATATTGAAATCGGACTACTATGAAAAAAATTATGCGTAAAAAAATATACCTTTAGAATTGTATACCTCCTCCGGTGGTTTGTCGGTCAAAAATATTAGTACCCTTGAGCCCTTGTAGTTTACGCTAACTCTATGGAACACGTAAAAACTTTGACAAACTCATGCTAGGGGTACTGGCCGGTAAGGTCGGTCCTCTTAACATCAGGCAGGATGTGGTCAAACGCAAGTAATTTTATACAGGACTAGCTGACCCAGCGAACTTCGTTCCGTCTATTCATGTAGCCTAAGTTACTCCTTATTTTTTTTTTAAATAATAAATAGGTTCGCGTTTGACTACACACTGCCTGATGTTAAGCAGATGCGCGGTCTAGGGTGTAGCACGCTTACCTAGAAGATACCTATTTACTCGGGATTTGAAGACACTCACGTTGTACTTTAACGGGAAGACAGACCCAGGCAAAGCGTTCCAAATTCCAGCTGTTCGTGTGAGGAATGAGGATTCGAAACGCTTGGTTCTAACGCGCGGAATGTCCACCTTAAAAGGGTGGCGCTCTGGTCGCGTCCGCGTGTAGCCGTGCGATAGAAGAAAGGGGCAGGGGGGACCAGATTGTGCAACTTATTACATCAGCTATCTGCCAATAAAAGTCCCGTTAAATACGGTCCATTTCAGAGATTAGCCGGAACAAACAGATAGACAAAAATTGTAAGAAATGTTATTTATGTACCGTATATATATTCATATGTATGTAGTAAAAACGGTTAAGTATTTCAATATTACAAACAGACACTCTAATGTTATTTATGTGTATAGATGTGTCGACGACGGACATATTCTGGAATATCGTTGTACTCTTCATTACAGCTAACTTTTACTACGGGATCAACCCTGTAATCGCGAAAAACAATGCTTTCTAGGTGGCCCTAAGTATAAATAACCCTGAAAAGCCCTATACACAATTTTGCATTTCGTAGTTAGTTCCGTAGTGAAAGTTGGTCTTACATGATGAGTAGGTACTGTAATATCTTATAGAATATTATGAACGTCGTTTTTAAAAAAAACAAACATTCAGGGTTATCCAAAACTGGTGTACTGAGCCGAAAACAAGTGATCCGGACCATCATTATTAAAACCTTTCACTGTCATTCGTCGATTCCAAGTTACAATATTGTATGGGACAGCAATTTGTTTTTATCCCCCCATCTCTCTCTCTTCAGTATTTTTTTTGCTCTTCGAAATCTGAGTGCAAAAGTCGTTTTTATCCGCCAGAGGGTAAAGTAAAATTGAATTTAGAATATCGTGTGCACAAGTTTGTGAATACAAAACATTATTAAACCTATTTACTTTACGTCCATGGTGCCCAATTTATCATAAAACCTTTTTTAATTTGTTCAAAACTCAGACACGGAAACTTATTGCTGTACTTTTTTTTTATTTGCATTGCGCGCGTCATTTTCTTATCATGCATGTCGTATTGTTAAAAGTTTTAATAATAAGAAACTTGAAAACAAAATCCTAAAATGAGTGGTTCTAGCGACGAGAAACTTTATTTGACGCCAACAGAGTTGACTGAAACTGGTTACTTCTCACGTGATTGTACGCGAGAAGTATATTTGAAACAGTGCGGTATGTAGACGACTTTAGTCATTTCTTCGCTGAGGTGGTATGAAAAGTTACGTGTTGCACTCGAATGCAAAGATTTTTGAATCACTCGTTGCGCTCGTTATTCAATTTTAGAATCCTTCGCTTGCTCGGTCATCAAAGTTGAGCACCCGGTTAAAAAGCAACTTTTCACTCTTGTATAACAAATAACTATTTCATGGTTGCCTGGAAGAAATCGCTTGAAGCGATAAGGCCGCAATTTAGTATAACTAATTTTTAATGTTTTTATTTTTCATGTGTTTGTATTGTATTTGGTTAAGCTAATAAAGAATTATCTATCTATCTATTTAATTATAATGCCATCAATTTGATTAACTTTTCTTGATCACCTCTTTCGGTTGTATTGTAATGTATTTACTAAAACATTTTTTTTTCTTTTTCTATGCACTGTCATTGGTCTTTGATAGGTGTGCAAAGATTAAAGAAAATCTGATCGTTCAAAGTAGGTCAAAATCGAGCTCAAAGGGGTTGGTTACAAGCAAGCAAACGATACAGGTGAAACTAATAAAAGCGCGTTAAAAATACAAGCAAATAACCCTGTATTGTTTTTAACCTTCTATTTGTATGCATGTGTATTGCAATAAATAATTAAGTGAGTATTAACTATTGCATTCTAATACAACTTATTCCGCAAAATAGTTAAAATACTTGTTATGTGATGAACTGATAAATCTTATTCATTCTAAGTTGCATTTAATCTTTAAGCAATATCTATAAAACTGTCTTTTTAAACCAGATTTATTTCATAATTTCACGATAAAATATATATCATTTCACTTTTAAATCATTTACTAGCGTCGTATATTTCATATTTAAATGATTCGTATCTCATTTAAAAATTCACGGTTGGTCATTTTTATAGTACAACTAGTTTTTACCCACGGCTTTGCCTGCGTATAAATTAGACTAAGACGCTCTCCGACTTTAATCTAGTTACAGTAATATAATGACACCCGCCTTACATTCGTGAGGTCGTAAGTTCAAATCCCAGTACCGTTCCAATAAATTCTTTGAATTTATATACGTAATTTCACACCACTGGCTTTTCAGTGCAGGAAAACATCGCGAGGCAACCTGTATACGTCCGTAAATGAAATCCGATGGCGTGTGGAAATCCACCAACCCGCACTGAGCCAGCGTGGTAGATATGGTCCAATCAGCCTTCGTAGGTAGACCTACGAGCTACAGCGCACTATTAAAAGGCTGGTACAGTTCAGTACATCGAACCAATCCGCAGTTCCGTTGCTGCGTGAAAGAGTTACAAACAAACCAACCTTATCTCCGGAGACCATGCTACGGTAACAATATGCTAAAATATTCTACAGTTACCTAAGTATAACTGTTCTATAAACGAGTTTTATTCTCGGTTAATTTAAGAGATTCAGCAATCTTCTAAAGATTTGCTGATGATTCAGTGTTGCTTTCGGAATCAAGTAGCCAACTGCAATATATGATTGTAACCCAGTGGTGTGAAATTACGTATTGAATATTTGTATTCGTATATTTGTATTATCGTCATAAAAACAAAGCCAAAAATGAGACTACACGAGAGTGTCTCACACGCGGTCGTTGCACTATCACGGCACACTGGGACCTTCATCTACTACGCCGACGACATCGAAGATGATGCCATTAGTCGATTCGTGCGGCGAGCATCGTCTGCATCATCGGAGACCATCAAGGAATACAACCTACAGATGGCCGTCAGGGATCGGAACGAAGCGGTGATGGAGGCTCTGGGCCAGGAGAAGGAGAATTGCCATAGGACCTGAAAAAGTGTAAGCATTGCGTGCAAGCCCCAAGCATTCATGCTCGCCATCGAAGGCTACTTCTTGCGGCGGCATTATGTGTCGGGTCGTTCTCTTCCCTCAAATATGGTCGAGGAGAGCGATGGCGGGCACATGTGTCATACTCGTGATCGGGTGCTGCTAGCGGGTCGCCGGTCTGCTTGTGGCTTCCACGCGATGCATCGACTGAATAGCTTAGACTAAGATTTAACCATGTACCAACTCTCTTTGTACAGTAAAATCTAATAATTATCTTTAGTTAACAAAGGGCACAGACCCTGGAGTCTGTGGTTAGGTAATTTTTCGATAAAAAAAAAAATATTTGTATTTAATTTCTGACATTTTATTTCATTTTAATATATTGTATACTGACTATTATTATTATTGATTATAGTTTATGAAAAACACAACATTACATTTTTTGTTGTCATAATATGTTTCAAGTCAGTAATTTTAATTCTTTTTTTTAATTTAATGCAATTTAATTAAATTGAATTTACCTATAATTAATTCAAATTAATTTAATTATTTGCTTCATAGCAAAATGTTATTATTATAAGAAAAATATTATTATTTTAATAATAATGAATGTAATTATAATAAGTTAGTGACGTGTATCTTATATATTTATGATACCAATAAATAATATGAATATGATTGAAACTCTACATGACGCTAGCAAGCAAGTATGCCAACAAATGAAAATATTGAAGACGAAAGTAATGTCAATCACACAAAACCAAGCATAACAGTGGGAAATGATGATCTTGAATATGAGCATTACATTTATTTGGGGAAACAAGTTGGATTTAACCGAAATAACAACGAGCTAGAAGTAGAAAGAAGAGTCAATAGAACATGGAACAGCTATTGAAGATACAAAGAAGTATTTAAAAGCGATATGCCTGTAAAGCTCACAAAGAAAGTCATGGACTCGTGTCTTATCCCTTGTCTCACATATGCATGCCAAACATGGAAGTTTACGAATAAAGTAAAAAATAAATTAACTACTTGCCAAAGAGGGATGGAGCGCAACATGTTAAATATCAAAAAAATACAAAGAATAAGACACTCAACAAGATCATTTTTTGCAAAAATTAGCATGACCGACTTCACCCGTGCACATAATCATTACATAGTATAAAACAAAGTCGCTTTCCGCTGTCTGTCCCCATGTATGCTTATATCTTTAAAACTACGCAACGGATTTTAATGCAGTTTGATTTAATAGATATAGTAATTCAAGAGAAATGTTTAATACACCTGTGCGAAGCCGGGGCGCATCGCTAGAAAGCAAATATTATGCACGGATCGATGTAACATTTTTCACATTATTGTTGATTTATCAAAAATGGCTCAGCCAATTTCAATAAAATTTAAATGGGACCAATTTCAAAGTATACTCTTTTCAATAAAAAAAGAATTATTGAAATCTGACTACTATGGAAAAAGTTATGCGTGGTTATACATTAAAAAAAATATATACGCGTCGAATTGTATACCCCCTCCGGTGGTTCGTCGGTCAAAAATAAGATCCAAGACCAAAGCAATAGATGCTCTTTCCCACGCCCAAAAAATAAAATGAAAATGGGCCGGGCATGTAGCGCGCCTGGCACATCGCAGATGGACCGAAACTGTAACAACTTGGAAATGTCCACCAGGTAAGCGCTACAAAGGAAGACCCTACACACGAGGGAGGACAACATCAAAAAATCGCTGGCTCAAAATGGCACGAAATAGCTCAAAATAGAGAAACATGGCATTCTCTGGAGGAGGCCTTCACCTGAGAGGGGTTTCTGATACACACGACACTTTATTTTTATAATTTTGAAATTTTCATTTTCAATTGTGTTGTGATATCGGAAATATAAGGCTTTTTATTTTATTTTAATTTAAAAGATTCCGTTAAAAATATATGATTTTTGCAAAATTATTTTACGTTTTTAAAACGAAATGAAGTTCTTTGTTATCAATTAGGCACCTACTAAAATAGATTTTTAATTAGAGAGTTTGAACCTTCAGGATGATAAACAAACTGCGCTGCTGATATTTCGCGAAAGTGACGTTAAGCGGGAGCGGGAGGGATATTTTGCGAATAGGACATGATGCGACGAGATTATACATCTCCACAATATAAAAAAAACAGAACTACATTTTCAGCTGTTAATCATCTGTTACCGTTGTTCACTTTAGAAATCACAGATATTATCTTTATATATCCACATTTCACTCGTTTCGCAGACACACCAACACAACACTAAATTTATCACAATTATGCCTATCAACGCAAACAACGCACGCAATTATTTCATTTGAAACTGGTTTACATTAACTTATTTTATGGTAGTTTCGCGTACTACTGTACGAGCCAGCGCGGGCGTTACGCGCGGTCTTTACAAAGTCTCTAGAGGTACTAATGGCGCTAGACGGTCGTCGAACACTTTGCTAGACGCTCAGGTGTGTCCATGGTTGCAGCGGAGAGCAGTGTGATTAAAAGATAATATTTTTTTACGGAAACGGCGTAACTATTTAAAAACCGGACAAGTGCGAGTCAGGCTCGCACATCGAGGGTTCCGTACAAACATATTGTTAACATAATTAAAAATCTGTTTTAGCTGTATTAGCATGTGCTAATGAAGTTATTTTATATGATACCTTACATGATACGATTTACTCACTTTGAATTTTGAACCCATATTTTGTGAATTTTGAGGCCCTATTTTTATGTGATTTGAATAAAAATGTACAGTTTTCAGATTTATTCCTATATGTGTACTCTGAGACAATGCTCTTCGCCAAATTTTATAGTTCTATGTCAACGGGAAGTACCCTGTAGGTTTTGATTTTTCTGAGCATTGAAATATGCGTTTTTTTACGACATAAACGGCTCTACCTTTTTTATACGGTAACTGAGAAGCTTTACCTGAATTGTTTTAAGATGTTGTGACTAATTTGGTAATTGTCAAGTTCTTTTATTTTTTTATTTTTTCGTGCTATATTGTATAGTGCCCTAATGTAATGTTTACTCAATGACTTACTCGTAAGTAACAAATGGTATTATGAATAAATTACTATGACTATATGAACCGAATCGAAAAAATATTTTTTAGTTCGTATGGGTACACTCCCGAAGTGGTCCCATTTAAATTTTAAAGAAATCAGTTGAGCCGTTTTTGAAAAAAAAACAACAGTAATGTAGGCAATCTGAGCGAAATATCCGAGTTTTGTACATGAGGAACATCGATAATTTCGCCAATTGTTAACCGAAACGGAAAAATCTTTTTAAGTTCGAAAGGGTACACTTCCGAGATCGGCTTAGCCGTTTTTGAAAAATCAACAATAATGTGTACAATTTTAGCGAAATATTCGAATTTTGTACACGATGGAAGGCGGTTTTGCTATTTTTTGCGAAACATAATTATTTTAAAATAGAATAATAATAGTCCATTGTAGAACGTAGGCTTGCCCACGAAGGCTGAGTGGGCCATATCAACGTCGATGGCCCAGCGATTGTTGATGGATTCACATACGATATATAATTTCTTCTACAGACATATGCAGCTTGTTCTAAAGAACTCACTAGTGTGGGACCGGGATTTGGACCCAAGACCTCACGTTTGAAGGACGGGTATTACTACCACTAGACCACTACGGGGATCTTTTTATTTTATTTTTTTTTGCTTTAGATTGCGTTTGATTATATACTGACTGATGTTAAGCAGATGTGCGGTCTAGAGTGAAGCACGCTTACCTAGAAGATACCTATTTACTCGGGATTTGAAGACGTTGTACTTTAGCGGGAAGACAGACCCAGACAAAGCTTTCCACAATCTGACTGTTCGTATGGGGAATGTGGATTCGAAACGCTTGGTTCAGTAACATAGTAGAGCGGCAGCGGGAATATCGTGCGCTGCCCGCTGCCGCTCGTGCCCTACCCGCTGCCTGTCTCGCCACACGCGGCAGGTAATCGCATCTTCACCAAACAACCCAATATTATGCAACAGTTCACAAACGAGTCGAACATTTTGTACTTTGGCAAAAAACCAGCTTCTATGGTCAAGTTCATATTCAAATTCTATTTTTAAATAAATTATTTTAATATTAAATACCTATTACTAGTAGTTCTCCGCTATGGTGGTTTGAGGTAGTGACACTCGCTTTACAATCGTGAGATCGTGGGTTCAAATCCCCGGTCCCGTACCAATGAGTTCTTTGGATTGGAATTCATGTACGGAATTTCACACCACTGGCTTTTCGGTGAAGGAAAACATCGTGAGGCAACCTGCATACCTACGTTCGTGGAAGAAATTCGATGGCGTATGTGAATCCACCCGCACTGGACCAGCGTGGTGGATATAGCCCAATCACCTATCGTGGATAGGCCTACGTCGTGCAGTGGACTATTAAAAAAAGGCTGGTACAGTACAGTAGTTCTCGGTACCGTAGATCTCGCAAGTAGTTTATAGTATTTTCGAAAAATCTGTTTTCAAAACATCACAACTAGCACATGCAACGTCTCAACGTAATCGTCAATAAATATCACGCAGGTGAAGTCGCGAGCAAAAGCTAGTATCTTTGAGCTTTGAGTATCAGTAGACTTTTGACCGACGAACCAACCTGAGGAGGTTCTCCATTCGACGCGTATATTTTTTAATGTATAACCGCATTACTTATTTCATGGTTGTCCGATTTTAATAATTCTTTTTTTTTTATTGAAAAGATTAGTAATTATCACCGACCGATAAGAACAGTTGGAAGTGGCTTGCTTCCATCGAGTTCCTTAGCTCTTGACAGTTATCGATGGACGTCTTACGAATTACACTGCGCTTACCGATACGTAGTCTCCATTGGAGAACTATACACGATTTTCGTCGACCGATGAGACCGGTTGGAAGTGGCTTGCTTCCATCGAGTTCGTTAGCTCTTGACTGTTATCGATGGACGTCTTACACTGCGCTTGCCGTTACGTAGTCTCCATTGGAGAACTACACACGATTTTCGTCGACCGATGAGACCGGTTGGAAGTGGCTTGCTTCCATCGAGTTCGTTAGCTCTTGAGAGTTATCGATGGACGTCTTAAACTGCGCTTACCGTGCGTAGTCTCCATTGGAGAACTATACACGATAACACTTAAATCATAAGCTCTTAACTAAAACAAAAAAGCTACTAAGCCAGAAAGATAAATAAAAAACCACATAAAGTTCAGAAAAACACTTCTACAATGTCAAAGTAATCAAATAAATAAGTTATTCAATTTATTTTATGTGTTTTTTATCTGTTCACTAATCGACCGACGGGTTTGCACACGACGCCATGTTGGGAAATATGAAATAGTTAACTGTGACTCAAGTTTTACAAAGTTGAAATATTACAACTATTTTCGACCGATGAACTGGAGGAGGTATTCAATCCGACGCGTATATATTTTTTTATGTATAACCACGCATAACTTTTTACGTAGTGGTCCGATTTCGATAATTCTTTTTTAATTGGAAAGAGTACACTTCGAAATTAGTCCCGCTTAAATTTTATCGAAATCGGCTGAGCCATTTTTGATAAATCAACATTAATGTGATTTGTTACATCTATCCGTGTGAAATATTCGCGAATTCTGTGCACGGTTGAAGTCAACTACGCTAGTTTTTGCAAAAAATAATACAATATCATCATCTTTTCAGACGTCAACTGCTGGACATAGGCCTCCCCTGTGGATCCTTACTTAATATTATAAATCCGAAAATGTATTTGTTGGTTTATTGTTGGCTCTTTCACACAGCAACGGAGCAACATATTGACTTAATATTTGGCATAGACTTAGTTTGAAAGTGACATAAAAAAAAGTTTCCTGTGGCAGTGCGTAAATATCAAAATACCACGCGGACAAAGCCGCGGGCTTATTCTAGTTTCCAATAAGGCCTGTTGGAAGCGGCATCTACTTACTTACAGCTTATTTTGCAAAATGGATCGTAGAACTTCCACCAAAAAGGTGGACTGACGATCTGGCTAAAGGCGATGAAACACGCATGATGAAAGTCGATTTTAGCCAACTTTAAAAAAGGAGGAGTTCAGTTCAGTATTATATTAATTCTTTTTAGGGTTCCGTACCTCAAAAGGAAAAAAACGGAACCCTGATAGGATCACTTTGTTGTCCGTCTGTCCGTCTGTGTGTATGTCAAGACTCTTAATCTCGGGAACGCTTAAAGATATCGAGTTGAAATTTAAAATGTAAACGTATATCGATGAATTCTTGCAGTTGTGTAAAAGAAAAACTTCTCAGTTATAGTTTAAAAAAGTTAGAGCCGTTTATGTCGTAAAATACCGCATATTTCGCACTCACAAAAATCAAAACCTGCAGGGTACTTCCCGTTGACATAGAACTATGAAATTTGGCGAGAAGCATTGTCTCAGAGTACACATATAGGAATAAATCTGAAAACTGTACATTTTTATTTAAATCACATAAAAATAGGGCCTCAAAATTCACAAAATATGGGTTCAAAATTCGGGTTGGTTCCGCTATGGTATGGTCCCGGTATGGCACCCTTGCAAAATACCTACCGAAAAGTCCCGCTATGGTACCCATCTTTTAGTTATACGCCAAACAATAGAAGGTACAATTGAGAAAAAAAGTGTTCTTGTAACTTTTTAGTTTCTACTGAACTTTATTAAGGAGTACTTTTATAAATAAAAAGTCTTTAAATCAGTCTTGTACAAACATATTTATTACAAATACAAACAATCAACAACTAGAAAGAAATATTAATTGAAAATGTAAACTTTATAAAAATAATCAACTGGCAAAAAATATTAATTACAAAGAATCAACAATCGAAAAAAAAATTAATTACAAATAATCAACAATTGAAAAAATATTAATGTCAAATGAGAACTACAAAAAATACTCAGACACACAAAACATTCATGACAGAAATACACAAAACATTCATGACACAAACAAAACAAAATTAAACATTTAACTCATATTTTTCTTTTTTTGTTCTAAATATTCGGCATAGGAATTATTTGTGCTATGTTGTTCAAGAAGTCACCAAAGATATCTCATCTTTCTTTTCGTAACGTGTTTTTCGAAGGTCTTCTGTACCGATATGGAATTTGAACTAACTATTTCTTTGCATTCACTTATGGCTATTTGAACTTCATTGTCTACAACATTTGGCACACACTTATTACTGTGTTTATCTTCTTTAAGTATTATTTGATTTTTACTGTCCAGAGTCTCATATCCACTGCTTTTAATACTGTTTCTTCTATTTAAACAATGCCAAGTACTTGAATTTTTATTTTCTCTTCGTTTTACATATTTATATCCGGCACGTAATAATGTTTTTCCACCTCGTCTACTGTCGATAATTGTTAGATTTTGCACCGGACCACCCACGTGAACTACTTGCCCTCGACATTGCAATAAATAAACTAACAAACTATCCTAATTACTCTTATCGGAAAGTGCAGTTGTAATCTGCAAATTGAAATGGCAATCATACTGTCTCTCTCTATTTGCGGAAGGGCTCGTTCCTATTGTTTTCCCGAAATAAACCGGTTGGTCAGGTAACTTACTTAACTCGACAATCGCCGAGCATGACTTATTTAAGAATTAGAATAAAATATTAATAATAAGTCTAGGTTTTCTAAATTTATTGTTTGAGTATGTAGTATGTATTTTCTTAAAATATTGTAGAGCTTTTCTATTCGACAGTCCCAGAAACTGATAGGTGCCATAGCGGGACCATACCATAGCGGAACTAACCCCAAAATTCAAAGTGAGTAAATCATATCATGTAAGGTATCATATAAAATAACTTCATTAGCACATGCTAAAACAGGTTTTTAATTATTTTAACAACGTGTTTGTACGGAACCCTGGATGTGCGAACCTGACTCGCACTTGTCCGGTTTTTTGTTAATGATGATAATAATATGCAACAATATTGTTTTATTCTTTCAATCTAGTCTAAACCCGGCCAATTCTAGCACGTTCCAACAACACGTGCTCACCGGAATACTTAATTTCGTTTATTTATATATCTGTCTGGTTTGAATGAACTTTTGCATTTTCGATACTTACCTACCGCACGTGCACGTGTGAGAAAAATGTGACAACTTTTGGAAAAGTACGACGCAAATGCACGTTTCATCTATTTGATAATTTTTTTTTTCATTAAATGGCGTGACCTACTTCTAACTTGTATACAGAATTCACGAATAGTCCGCATGGATCGATGTAGCAATTTTCACATTATTATTATATACTACGGGACTAATCGCGCACTAAAATTACGAGATAAATAAATACCTCCTCATCCCGACGTTTCGGCCGAGTTGAATCGACCGTGGTCATTTTATTTTTTCATCGTTTTTTAATTTATTTATTTATCTCGTAATTTTAGTGCGCGATTAGTCCCGTAGTATATAATAATAATGTGTTCAAATCGCGAAAGTTTAAAAACAACAATTTTCGCATTATTGTTGATTTATCAAAAATAGCTCAGCCGATATTGATAAAATTAAAATAGGACCAACTTCGAAGTATACTCTTTCCAATAAAAAATAATTATCAAAATCGGACCACTAGGTAAAAAGTTATACGTTATTACATTTGGTTACACATAAAAAAATGTACGCGTCGAATTGAGTACTTCCTCCGTTTCGTCGGTTAAAAAGAGGAAGCCTATGCCCAGCATTGGTTCGACACAGGCTGATGATGAGTTGTTATAGTCTGTTAGAGTCCACGTGACGCTGCTGGCTGACCTCACACATCATTTCACTTAGAACTGATGGTAATCGGACCAGTTCGGTGACGCTACACGTGGGTAGAGCTCGTAGATATCGCAAGATGAGACATGCATAAATAAGTATAATAATTAAAAATTAGTATCGAAACCTACTTTTGTGTAAAAACCCTGACTTTACACAAAAGTAGGTTTCTATAATATTTTTTGCTTTTAATGTACATTTACAATAAAATAAACAAACAGTATCCCATTCGTGGCAAAACAATTAGAGAATGCAAAGTAGCACTACCAAAATACCTAAGTACACTCACGTATGATGAGACTGAGGAATTTCTGAGAATAATTAAGTAAACAGCAAACACACACACACACACACACACATACTCACCACTCTATAAGTATGGTAACTCATTAGAACTGTTTGAGCCCTGCGATACAGTACTTGTTACTAGTGCAGGTCTCACAATCAAACTGTGAAACCTTATTTTTGCTTTGGTGAAGATGTCTTTTATTTGCGTAAATTAATAGAGCAAGAGCCAGCGGACCCCAGGCCTTCGGTAAAGTATAAAAGCTGTAAGTTTCTCAAAGTATGTCCCCAACACAGGTAAGAACGAAACTACGTCTATGAAACTTGGGTCGCGGTGACTTTCGCAGGTATCAGGTAGCAAAGGTGTGTAAAATTGTGTGTTAAATTTGGTAAAGTATAAAACTTAGTTTTTACATATTTAATTATAATAATCCTAGAAGCCACCTTGCCGAAAGCCAGATACTTCGTACGGTTGCAACCCTCTGCCAGACACCGTTAAAGTATATTTTGTCTACATACTATACTTAAGATTCCTTTGTAATTTGTGTTTGTGGAAACAAATTACTATCTTATTTTATTTTATGTTATCTTATATCCAAAACATTGTTTTGACGTGACAACTAACAAAAATAAATCGATGGACGTCGGCTGCACACACGAAAAAGTGTCACGTTCCGCCTGAGCGAAGCCAAGCGCGGGAGCGCAGAACAAGCAATAGAGAAGCACGATCGGCCACGCGAGTCCGGCTTGTTTCAGTTGTTGATTCAACAATGTTTTCTTTCTTATGACGTTTTTTTTTTTTTTTTTTTTTTTTTTTTTTTTTTTTTTTTATTTCGAATAGGTTTGCGTTTGACTACACACTGCCTGATGTTAAGCAGATGTGCGGTCTAGGATGTAGCACGCTTACCTAGAAGATACCTATTTACTCGGGATTTGAAGACATTCACGTTGTACTTTAACGGGAAGACAGACCCAGGCAAAGTATTCCACATTCCGGCTGTTCGTATGAGGAATGAGGATTCGAAACACTTGGTTCTAACGCGCGGAATGTCCACCATAAAAGGGTGACGCTTTGGTCGCGTCCGTCTAGCCGTACGATAGAAGAAAGGGGCAGGGGGGACCAGATTGTGCAACTCCTGGGCGCACTCTCCGAAGTGTATCCGGTAAAAGACCGACAAACACGCTACCTTGCGACGATGCTCAAGACTTTGCAGCTGCGTCTTAGTCAAGGTGTCGTTGTCAATCAGCCTCCTGGCTCGTCTCTCAATCGATTCCAGAGCCTCCAGTTGATATTTGGCAGAGCCATCCCAAAGGTGAGAGCAGTATTCCATGCAAGACCTGACTTGTGCTTTATAAAGACTAAGCAGTTGCTCAGGCGTGAAATACCGTCTCACCTTAGAGAGAACACCAAGTTTTTTGGAGGCTAATTGGGCTTTGGACTCTATGTAAGAGCCAAAGTTAAGAGAAGATGAGAGTGAAACGCCTAATAGTTCCAAGCTGTCAGTTACCGGAACGGAGACACCACGGAAAGCGGGAGACAATTGAAAGGGTCTCTTTTTGGCCGAAAACAGACAGCCCTGAGTCTTTGTGGCATTAAACTTGACCAGGTTAGCATCACCCCAGTCGGATACCGCCTGCAGACTCAAGTTGAGCCGTTCAACCATAGCCTCTCTGTATAACTCGATCTGTGGCCCGCTGGTTCTTGCATCGGACGTGTAGCTCTCCACGACTGTACTGTCATCTGCGTACCCAAAGATCCCGGGCTTAAGCAGATCGTTGATATGCAGTAGGAAGAGTGTCGCAGAGAGCACAGACCCCTGAGGAACACCGGCATTGATAGCCATTTGGTCTGACGAGCAGCCATCAACGACAACTCGTATCGACCGATTCCTCAAGAAATCTGATATCCATGTGCAGAAATCAGCAGGCAGGCCGTAAGATAGAAGCTTGCCAATAAGGCTCTCGTGCCAGACCCTATCAAAAGCTTTGGAAATGTCCAAGGAGACAGCCAACGCCTCCCCGTGCTTCTCCATGACCTCATTCCAGATGTGTGTGGCGTACGCTAGAAGGTCCCCAGTAGACCGGTTTCGGCGAAAGCCGTACTGGCGGTCACTGAGTAAGTCATTCGCTTCCAGGTAGGCCAGGAGCCTGTTATTTAGAACACGTTCCATACTCTTACAGAGTATAGACGTGATCGAAATTGGCCTGTAGTTGGCAGGGTCGGCACGGCTGCCCTTCTTGGGTACAGGTTGCACGTTAGCAAGCTTCCAAGATTTGGGCACTTGACCTGTCTTCAGAGATAGGCGAAAGAGGCGAGTCAGCACAGGCGACAGCTCAGGCGCACAAGTCCTCAATACAATGGCCGGAATACCATCAGGGCCACTGGCTTTGTTCACATCTAGACTGCGGAGAACTTTGAGGACCTCCTTTTGCCGGATGTGTATTTCACTCATTACAGTGTCACAGTTTGACGTTATCAGGTAAAATTATCATCCCTAAGCAGACTATACAGACCGCCTTTTTTTAATTTTATGTAAGTAAAGTTACGAGTTCACTCCGTGTACAGATCCCTCAAAAACCTCAAAGGGTGTTAAATGCAAACAAGATTTTGACAAGTAGCAAAAGCTTTTTATTAATTCACACAGATCGATCATACCTATGTTTCGCGAACGAAACGTTAGCGCGTTTTAGGCATGGTCAACGCCATCTAGTGATTAGTGATCGAACTACAATAAAATAAATATTCGAACTTTCAAATATCATTCATTAAAAATTAAATAAATATTCATTTGAACCTTAACACTCCGCCAAATTCGAACTGACTTTGATAACTCTTTTCTTTTGTTTGGTAGATCACTGAAATTTGATAAATATAAATAGTTCTGCATATGATGGTTCCATATACATTTTATCAAAATTGGCTGAATCTTTTTTGAGAAATCATCAATAATGTGAAAATCACTATGGCGATGATACTATTCAAATTCTGTACAAAGTTGAAGTCGATTAATACTTATGCCATTTTATGTTTTTACGAATATTCACGTCAGATTATATTTGCTACGTATAATTATCTCTCGTGGCTGGTAGAAGACATCTCTATAGATCTCCACGGCAGAGCTAGTTGGCCAGAGCTGGAATGTGGCGCGGCCGAGTTTGGTTCGAATAGATTTCATTATCATATACACCAGGCTCGATAATTTATGCAACCAAAAAAAATAATAGTAGGATGAAACCCATTAGAAAAGGAGGGGAGGGAATATTATAAAAATAAAAGGAAAAATAATTTACGGGCGATCTGAGGTCGGGAAGGGGATGAGGGGGGGGTTTTAAGGGGAAAAAACGGTTTTTCTCGATTTCCGGCAAAACTAAAAGTCCTATCGAAAAATGTCAAATAGCAAAGTTGTAGGTAATAAAAAGATCTAAAACTTTTGTATTGACACTTTTTTCACATAACCTCAAAATTTATGTGAAAAATCCAAAAAACCGAGTTTTTGGTTTTTTATTTTTATCTTTTACAATAATATTTTTTTTTAACAAAATTTGGTGAAAACTTACCTTTTTATGTCCCAAATACGCTGTAATTTATTTGATTAAAAATATTAATTTTTTTCACCTTATTTTGAATGAATATCGAAAAAACACCCTAATTTTCAATCGAAAATTCAACCGTCAAAATATCAGCTTTTTTCAAAAAGTTGGTATGTTTTCTGTTTGTTGAAATCTCTACTTTCCGATGGTGAAAAAAAATATATATGTTACTATAGTAAATCTTCTCAGAAAATGCAAAAAATCGAAAATAAATATTAAAGAAATAAATGTCAAAATGTACAAAAAATATATTATAAATCTATTAAAAATGTATAAAATATATATAGAAATCGGCCAAAAGTTTGTTATTAAAAATATATTTACGATATATATTTTATATATTTTTTATAGATTTTTAATATATTTTTTATGTATTTTGAAATATTTTTTTTTCATGGGATTAACTAAATTTGTTTGTCTAAAATTAAGGAGATTATTATTTTTCTATCTTGTACTAAAATATCATTTAATTTCAATCTTTAGGTTATGTTACGTTAAGCATACTATTTTTTAAAGAAAATATTACGATTTTTATGTTTGAGTTGATTGATAGAGATAGTATTTACCTTCCTACGCATCATGCTTCATATTTATATCTGTATCAATCAACTCCAACATAAAAATCGTAATATTTTCTTTAAAAAATAGTATGCTTAACGTAACATAACCTAAAGATTGAAATTAAATGATATTTTAGTACAAGATAGAAAAATAATAATCTCCTTAATTTTAGACAAACAAATTTAGTTAATCCCATGAAAAAAAAATATTTCAAAATACATAAAAAATATATTAAAAATCTATAAAAAATATATTAAAAATCTATAAAATATATATCGTAAATATATTTTTAATAACAAACTTTTGGCCGATTTCTATATATATTTTATACATTTTTAATAGATTTATAATATATTTTTTGTACATTTTGACATTTATTTCTTTAATATTTATTTTCGATTTTTTGCATTTTCTGAGAAGATTTACTATAGTAACATATATATTTTTTTCACCATCGGAAAGTAGAGATTTCAACAAACAGAAAACATACCAACTTTTTGAAAAAAGCTGATATTTTGACGGTTGAATTTTCGATTGAAAATTAGGGTGTTTTTTCGATATTCATTCAAAATAAGGTGAAAAAAATTAATATTTTTAATCAAATAAATTACAGCGTATTTGGGACATAAAAAGGTAAGTTTTCACCAAATTTTGTTAAAAAAAAATATTATTGTAAAAGATAAAAATAAAAAACCAAAAACTCGGTTTTTTGGATTTTTCACATAAATTTTGAGGTTATGTGAAAAAAGTGTCAATACAAAAGTTTTAGATCTTTTTATTACCTACAACTTTGCTATTTGACTTTTTTCGATAGGACTTTTAGTTTTGCCGGAAATCGAGAAAAACCGTTTTTTCCCCTTAAAACCCCCCCCTCATCCCCTTCCCGACCTCAGATCGCCCGTAAATTATTTTTCCTTTTATTTTTATAATATTCCCCTCCTTTCCTAATGGGTTTCATCCTACTATTATTTTTTTTTCAATCTTTATTATTTTTAAAGGTTCTACTCTGGCCTAATAGGTAAGTAGTTCAATAGTTTTGCGATTTAAATAAATAAATAATTATTTATTTGGCACAAAAACTTAGTTCTAAACAATGGAACGATACTACTTTCAGTAGTCGGAAAGACTGTGTCGCGGGCAGCATCGCCCACCTCCGGCAAAAGAATTTAAACAACATTATAAATTTGTGTACAAATAAAAGACAAAACTATAATCAAAATTACATAATTTAGACAACAATAGCCGTTAGAATATTGTGTGTACACGCGTGTGTGTATTGTGTGTGTATGTGTGTGCGCGCGCGCGCGCGTGTGTGTGTGTGTGATTGCAATCAAGTTATAACTGTAATTAAGTCCTCGGTATCTTGATAAGATAGTGATTCAACACAAGCTTGTGCGACCTACTTAACCAAAAAAATTAAAACAGCCAAAGAGTGCGCTACCACCCAGGTTAAAGCTAACATTTGGAGAGAAGAACTACCCAAAAAGCTAAAGACGGTGAGAGACCGAAAACGACGGTTAAGAAAATTATGGGCCCACTCTCGATGTTCGCGGCTAAAGCACGAATTAAACATGCTAACAGAAAGCTTCTCAAATGAGATAAACGCATGGAGGGGAAGGTGCTGGGATGAGCATATTGCCCAAGTAAGTGATAACCAGACAAATCTCTACAATTTAAATCGCAAACTAACCCAAGCGAAAGTTGCAGTCTGTCCTCTTTTGAATAGTTCAGGGAAGCGGCACTACCTAGCATCAGAAAGAGCGGAACTACTAGCGGACCATCTATCCAAGCAGTTCCGCCTCCATGATAATCCCGCTGATACGGTACCAGAAACATATATCCATCATGCCGAAGTCACCAAAAAAGTTCAAGACTTCTTAAATAGCCAAATTTTGCCACTTGGAGGGAAAGACTTTATTTCACCGGCTGAGGTTGTGAGAGCTGTTAGAGGACTTAAGGTCAGGAAGGCCCCTGGCCATGATGGCATTACAAATGCTGTCCTGAGGCAGCTGCCGACTAGGGGACTTGTCTGCCTAACGAGACTCTTTAACGGTATACAGCGCTCCGGACACTTTCCCTCGGAGTGGAAGACAGGAAAAGTTATTGTACTTCCAAAACCCGGCAAGGATCGTCGACTCCCTGCGAGTTACCGTCCAATTACTCTTCTGCCTCATATATCCAAGTTATTTGAGAAATTGCTGTTGAGGAGGCTACGCCCACACCTCACCCTACGAGATGAGCAGTATGGCTTCCGTAGTCATCATTCGACCACGCTGCAACTCACAAGAGTGTTGCATCACCTTGCTGAGGAGCACAACAAAGGCTGGCGCACTGGGGGGTGTTTCTTGATATAGAAAAGGCGTTTGACCGAGTGTGGCACGATGGGCTCGTTTTTAAAATAATGCAATCCACGACGCCACCGGCAATCATAAAAGTAATTGCATCATCTCTAGCCGATAGACATTTTTATGTATCTGTCGAAGGCGCAGATTCTTTGCCCAAGCAAATCAAAGCTGGTGTGCCTCAAGGTAGCTGCATGTCACCAGCCTACTATGCAAAATATACAGATGATATTCCGATTTTGGACGAGCAACATCGACTTCCGGGGGAACGTGGAGTGACACTAGCTCTATTTGCTGATGATAGTGCATACTTTGCTTCCTCTCGGAAAGCTGCTATCGCAGCAGGTAGAATACAGCGCATATTAAATTTACTCCCCGAATGGCTTGATAAATGGCGCATGGCTGTAAATGTGGGAAAAACGGCTGCAATACTTACCGGCGCACAGAGAGTACTACCCCCTCCGTTAAAACTACGAGGGGAAGAAGTAAAATGGGAAAGCACGGTGAAATACTTGGGAGTCCATATAGATAGGACGTTGAGGATGTGTCCTCACGTTGACCATGTTGTAAGACAAGCAAAAGCCGCAAGGTCACTTCTCCGTCCAGTCCTCAAGTCAAAACTCCCGTTACGTACCAAAATCGGAATCTACAAAACATACATTCGAACCAGACTTACATATGCAGCACCATCATGGTATGCGCTGTGCTCTGAAACACAAAGAAAACGCTTACAAGTCATACAAAACGTCACTCTACGCATGTGCACAGGAGCCGGGCGATACGTGCGCAACGATGTTATCGCCAGGGACCTGAAAATTGAATCAGTGAGGGAATTTGTTAGTCGCCTAGCGCGCAGAATGTATGATCGGGCAGATAATGGTCCACACCCTCACTTGAGAAGCATTGCGCCTCTACACACGCGCCCACCTGACATAAAATCACGACGTGCTCTTCCACGTGAAGTCGTAATACATACGGAGGAAGATAACTCTGATTAACACAATAAACTAACGACTTACGGAGACTGACCAAGATCGTCCCAGACCACAACGCCGCGGAGAGGCAACCTACATAGAGCAGGAAGTGCTCCAGCGGCACAACAAATTCCCTAGGGGTTACGGCCTCTGGCGCCCAGCCTTGGCAAAGGGGAGCACTCCCCGAGGCCAATTCTCACCACGCCTAAAAAGGTGGTGGAAGGACCAAATGATGATGATGATGATGATTCAACACATTTTATTTTACATTTATAGGAGGGGAGTGGGTAAATACTAAGTTCTTTATTAAATCTATTATACAATAACGAGCTAATAGCTTGATTATGACGGGTTGCTATAGCAGTGCGGCACGGTTCCGAGCTACAAACTTTATCAGATCTACGTTTATTAGTTACTAGTTTTTACCCGCGGCTTCGCTCGCATACGCAATAAATAATTATAATTTATAGTGTATGTGTTATTCTGACATATAAGCTATATTATTGCAAAGTTTCATCTCAATCCGTTCAGTAGTTTTTGCGTGAAAGAGTAACAAACATCCATACATCCATCCATCCATCCATCCATCCATCCATCCTCACAAACTTTCGCGTTTATAATAAATAAAATAAATATTGGGGGACATCTCACACACGGTCTCTGACCCCAAACTAAGCAGAGCTTGTGGTATGGCTGCCAGAGACTGATATACTACATATACATATTTTAAATACATACTTATATAGATAGTACCTAAATAACACCCAGACACAGAGCAAACACCTATGTTCATCACAAAAATGCTTACCCTGGTGGGAATCGAACCCACGCCTCTTTGATCCATAAGTCAGGGTCACTAACCACTGAGCCACCGAGGCAGTCAAGTAATATTAGTAGGATGTGTTATTCTGACATATAAGCTAAGTATATTATTGCAAAGTTTCATCTCAATCCGTTCAGTAGTTTTTGCGTGAAAGAGTAACAAACATCCATACATCCATCCATCCTCACAAACTTTCGCGTTTATAATATTAGTAGGAAGTAGGATGAAGTCAAGATTGATTTTCATTTCTTTTCAATGATAAGAAAACTGTTACATTGCATATGGAATATGTAAAAGACCTGTATGTTTAGAGTTTGTGCAAAAAGAGAACCGTCGCGGCGTTACAGTGAACTAAGAATAAGATTTTAATCAGCAGCCAAGGTATACTAAGCGCCACACAAATCGGCGGATGGGAAGTTATGCGCAGAGCGCTGCGCAAAAGCCGAAATATACGTATGCGCGCGCCAGAGAAACGAGACGCCGGGGCACATCCGCCCGACAACCTCATGCCTCCCGCGCGCTCCGTGCTCACTACTACGACACACGGAATCGGAATAGGGTATTTGACTAGTTTTTGGAAATCGTTTCAAATTATTTGTTAGTACATAATAAGCACACTACATTTATATTTCCGAGAGATCTACTGTATTAACAATGATAATCAAGTGTTAAAGAATAGATATTTAAGATCCCGCCATAACGACATTCTGTAATGGCGCTGGTATGTGACGTCACACACTAGTAAATAACGTTAGTTACTACTAGTGAATACGGTAGTTTACATCTGATAATTGACAAAAAATACTTTAAAAGTAACTTACAGATCCAATAATATTGCTCCGAAAACACAAATTACACAAACAACAGTCAATTGAGAAATTCTCGTTTACTAGCATGTGACGCCACCAGAGTTGCCACCCGACTTAAAGCGTTTTCGTCACAGATAAAATATCCAAAAAATATCGTATTTAATTTCGTGTACCTAATTTGCGTAAAGTATACATATTTTAGTTTAAATGAAGTGAAATATATGTCTTTTTCAGGCTATTATCTGTAAGGATTACCACAATTAATAGTATATTTTCAATGTTATCAAATAGCCTATTGTGCACACATGCGCAATAATTAGCCAATCACGGCGAAGTGTTATCTGCGGCTAACTTCTCATCCGTCGATTTGTGTGGCGCTTAGTATACCGACTATACTTGGTAGACGCGAGTGTGAGTGGCGTCTACCAAGTATCAAACACTTTTAGTTGGACTAGCAATGACAGAGCAGTGCTGTCAACGTAACATAATTAGTAAAATGGCTACATGACTACATGGCTAAAACGACAACAAGAGGAATCCTACTAATATTATAAACGTGAAAGTTTGTGAGGATGGATGGATGGATGGATGGATGGATGGATGTATGGATGTTTGTTACTCTTTCACGCAAAAACTACTGAACGGATTGAGATGAAACCTTGCAATAATATAGCTTATATATCAGAATAACATATAGGCTATAAATTATAATGATATATTGCGTATGCGGGCGAAGCCGCGGGTAAAAACTAGTAATATATATTTTAAAGGTCTAAGTATGAACAAAGAGGTTTTATTAGGCTTGTCCCCTATATATCTTCTTTGCCTATACTGTATCGACTAGCGACCCGCCCCGGCTTCGCATAGATGTATTATATATATAAACCTTCCTCGTAAAACCACTCTATCTAATAAAAAAATCGGACAAGTGCGAGTCAGGCTCGCACATCGAGGTTTCCGTACAAACACATTGTTAAAATAATTAAAAACCTGTTTTAGTATGTGATAATGAAGCTCTTTTAGATGATACCTTACATGATACGATTTACTCACTTAGAATTTTGAACCCATAGTTTGTGAATTTTGAGGCCCTATTTTTTTGTGATGTAAATTAAAATGTACAGTTTACAGATTTATTCCTATATGTGTACTCTAAGACAATGCTTTTCCCTAAATTTCATAGTTCTATGTCAACGTGAAGTACCCTGTAGGTTTTAATTTTTGTGAGTGCAAAATATGCGGTTTTTTACGACATAAACGGCTCTAACTTTTTTATACGGTAACTGAGAAGCTTTTCTTTTACACAACTGCAAGAATTCATAGGTTTACGTATATAGTTTAAATTTCAACTCGATATCTTTACGCGTTCCGGAGATAATGAGTCTTGACATACACACAGACGGACAGACGGACAACAAAGTGATCCTATAAGGGTTCCGTTTTTTCCGCTTGAGGTACGGAACCCTAAAAAGAAAAATCTGACAAAACCTTTCAAACCCATTTAAGACACCTTTTAAAACAAAAATGCTACTATTCGTTAGATAATTTTTTTGATGATAAATTGTAAAACTGACATACATTAAAAAACTTATTAAGCTATATATCGTAGAAGTTTTTAAGACTACATAAGATAAAAACTATCTATAGCCATCTCTAGCCACATAAGTTACTAATACTAAACATAATTTCGTCATTAGAAATTGTGAACTGTTACCAAAATTACTGTTAGTGTTATTTTTGCTAGACTCTATTAAATGTTTTCTTTCCAAGTTTCTATTACACTATTTAGCATAAATATGTAAAACTTTGCTAAGCCCTATGAATCAGGGTGACATGTACCTAAGTTAATTAGTCTTATATTACGATTTAATTGTAACTTAATGTATGTGATCTTACAAATAAATAAAGGTGACGTCCACAAGTGGTATATTATTTAGAGAAAAATCGAACCAAGATGATATATACATAATTTGAAAGCTTGATGTATGGGCTTCTCAAAAATATTTAATTTAGATTTTTTTATCCCTCCATTTTTTTTAAATGTGAAAAATAAATTGTATGAAAAATAATAACACAGCTTTGTATCTTTTCTAGTTTAGCAATAATAAATTGCTTCTATCGTTATTTTACTTACATTCGTAGCTGATTCTTCCACATTCATATCTTAATTTGCTAAAATTAAAAATTATAACCTACCAGTGTGACCAGTTAGTAGGTACAATGTGACAAAAAAAAACACTTAAAAAGTGTGTCTAATGGGTAAAAATGATTTTATCTATTTGGAGGTTACTTAATCAGGGTTGATAGAAATAAACTACTTATTGAGCCAAATATATTTATTTATCCTAATAAATTCAAAATTAATTTAAAAAAATCGGAGGGCTCTTTTTTGCTTTTAACAGTTGTAATAGACTCAGAAAAATATGAACTTTCTCGAAATGTAACGAGTGTTGTGGTTAGAATTTTTGATTATTATTATACCAGCCTCCATACATTTTGTGGACATCTCCTTTGTATATCTATTAAATGTTTAGTTTGTATATCTATTATCCAGAATTTGTATATGTATTACAAACCAAAGTGGTTTCTCAAGTCTCATCTTTGGTGGCACGTTTACTTGGTCCGATTTCGATAATTATTTTTAGGGTTTCGTACCTCGAAAGGAAAAAACGGAATCCTTATAGGATCACTTTGTTTTCCGTCTGTCCGCCTGTGTGTATGTCAAGACTCTTTATCTCGGGAACGCGTAAAGATATCGAGTTGAAAGGTGACGTCCACAAGTGGTATATTATTCAGAGAAAAATCGAACCAAGATGATATATACATCATTTGAAAGCTTGGTTTATGGGCTTCCCGAAAATATTTAATTTAGATTTTTTCGCCCCTCCATTTTTTTTTAAATGTGGAAAATAAATTGTATGAAAAATAACAATACAGCTTATTACTTTTACTAGTTTGGCGATGATAAAGTGCTCTTATCGTTATTTTACTTGTATTCGTAGCTGATACTTACACATTCGTCACTTAATTTGCTAAAATTAAAAATTATAACCTACTAGTGTGACCAGTTAGTAGGTACAATGTGACATAAAAACACTTTAAAAGTGTGTCTGATTGGTAAAAATGATTTTATTTAACAATTTGGAGGTTAATTAATCAGGGTTGCTAGAGATAAACTACCTATTAAGCCAAATATATTTATTTATCCTAATATATTCAAAATTAATTTTTAAAAAATCGGAGAGCTCATTTTTATTTTTAACTGATTTAATAGACTCAGAAAAATATGAACTTTCTCGAAATGTAACGAGTGTTGTGGTTCGAATTTTTGATTATTATTATACCAGCCTCCATACATTTTGTGGACATGTCCTTTAAACTATATACGAAAACCTATGAATTCTTGCAGTTGTGTAAAAGAAAAGCTTCTCAGTTACCGTATATAAAAGTAAGAACCGTTTATGTCGTAAAAAAACGCATATTTCAACGCTCACAAAAATCAAAACCTACAGGGTACTTCCCGTTGACATAGAACTATGAAATTTGGCGAGAAGCATTGTCTCCGAGTACACATATAGGAATAAATCTGAAAACTGTACATTTTTATTTAAATCACATAGAAATAGGGCTTCAAAATTCACAAAATATGGGGTCAAAATTCAAAGTGAGTAAATCATATCAAGTATGGTATCATATAAAATAACTTCATTAGCACATGCTAAAACAGGTTTTTAATTATTTTAACAATATGTTTGTACGGAACCCTCGATGTGCGAGCCTGACTCGCACTTGTCCGGTTTTTTATTGGAAAGAGCCTACTTCGAAGTTAGTTCCATAATTAGACTGAGACATTTTTGATAAATCAACAACAATGAGAAATTGCTACATCTGTACTGTACCAGCCTTTTTAATAGTCCACTGCAGGACGTAGTCCTACCCACGAAGGGTGATTGGACCATATCCACTACGCTGGCCCAGTGCGGGTTGGTGGATTCACATACGCCATCGAATTTCTTCTACGGACGTATGCAGATTGCCTCACGATGTTTTCCTTCACCGAAAAGCCAGTGGTGTGAAATTCCGTACACAAATTCCAAAGAACTCATTGGCACGGGACCGGGGATTTGAACCCACGACCTCACGATTGTAAGGCGGGTGTCACTACCTCTAGACCACCACGGCCACCTAGACCACCACGGCCACAATAATCTATTGCTACATCGATCGGTGCGAAATATTCGCGAATTCTGTACACGGGTAAAGTCGGTCATGCCATTTTTGCAAAGAAATAATTATAGCTTGGAGGGTTGAAAGCGAGAGTCGATTTGGAAAACAAATGTAGGTTCAAGAGTTGAACGAATTAAAACAGTACCTAATGACTATAGTACCGCTAGGATACCAGTTATAGGCTTACAGCTTTCTAACGGTCCGGTCGCCGCGAACTGACTGGCTGACTGGACTTGTGACGATGAGTTATGACACGTCGAAGTAGATATGATTGGAAGTGTAGTTAGTTTTGTGAAGCTTTGGTAATAATTAAATACATATCATTTGAGTTTCTTTTGACGTGATAACGTCTTATAAATGGATGAACGCAAGCTGCACGCACCAAAAAGTGTCTGAGCGCTTGTAAAAGTGCGTCTTTTTACGGATAGGTACTTTAAATTTTTCGCCGGACCGATGTCCGGTGACAGTGTCGGTGTCGCTAGAGAGACAAACCGCGAGCGGCGCGCAGCGCGTTGGCGTTGGAGTGTCGCTCGGCAAGTGTCAGCGCGGTGTCGCTGTTAGTGCAGAGTGTCGCGCCAGTGTCGCTGTCGCTAGAGAGACTCACCGCGGGCGGCGCGCAGCGCGTTGGCGGCGTGTCGGTGCGAGTGTCGCTCAGCGAGTGTCAGCGCGGTGTCGCCGTTGGTGTCGAGTGTTGCGAGCTCGGCGCCGGCCGCCAGCAGCGTGTTGATGTTCTCCACGTGGCCGCGCTCCGCTGCGATGTGCAGCGCTGTCTGCACACAACATACACGACATTAGTACATAGCAGCGCCGATCGTCAGGCGGACTCCCTACAAGCTACAGTAGTCACCTTCCCGCCGGTGGCGCGGTCCGAGGCGGCGTCCACGCTGGTGCCGGCGCGGCAGAGCGCAGCGAGGCAGCGCGAGCGCTCGGCGAGCGCGGCGGCGTGCAGCGCGGTCCGCTCGTGCGCGTCGCGCGCCTCGGCGCTCGCTCCCGAGGAAAGGAGCTCCTGCAGCAGCTCCAAGTTGTCCCACAGGGCGGCCTGCGACAGAACAAACGTCGTATGACCGATGGCTAGCTCTTGTCGCACGCCGGACTTTCGACAATTCTTCTTACAAAATCTGTCAGCGACAATATCGGTATATATATAGCGAGCGATAAGACGTTCTGCACACGAATGTAGAATCGTGTGCAGAACGTCTTATAACACTCTCGCATCAGCACCGTTGCTTTTCATTCAACACTCATATCGGCTCAAGAATATCCCTGCTGGAAGTGCCGGACGTGAGCCTGTCCTTTTAGCCCAGGAGGTATGCGCAAAAAATGCAACTACTTTCTAAAAGCTGAATTTTTGGTATTAGGTTGTCATAGTGGTGTACAACAATACCCTGGATTCAGTCAGTTGGGATGCTTAGCGTTTGGTGGGGATACCCGTTTGAATTTTCAAATATTTATTTTATTTATATGAGTATGTAACTATCTAACAACTAATTCTAAAAGCTGCAAATTGGTGTACGGGTAGATAACTCATTTAAAAAGAGTTTAACCACAGCCAATCACCCAAACCACGTAACAGAGCTTCTTAGTCAGGCTTTAAAGCGGCGCTACTTTAAAACCTGGCTGACAGGCCTTGTCACTTGTTTCAGGTAATTTGCTGCGGTTTAACTATTTTTAAGTTATTACTATCGGACGCGGCTGACGGACGCGGCTGATAGCCGCGACTTAACAATGTGCACAGTCTTAAAACATCCGGTATGCCAGATCGCTCTCGGACGTCCGAACGCTCAAGGTCGTCCAAAGGTGACGTCCGCGACTGATGTCCGATAGTGTGCACGGCTCAGAGTACTTTCATAGCCTAGATCGCGGCTGTTAATCGCGTCCGTCAGCCGCGTCCGATAGTATGTTTCCGGCTTTATTCTATCCGAACGCCAATTTTCAGCTTTTATAAGAAGTTGAAAGATAGTCATTTTTTTTTTAATTCAAACGGGTATCCCTTCCAAACGCTAAGCATCTTAGCTTAGCACTGAATTCGGGGTAATGTTGTACACCACCATGACTGCATAATAGCAAAAAATCAGCTTTTAGAAAGTAGTTGCATTCTTTGCGCTTACCTCCCGGGCTATATTATACTGGATTATTCAATTTTCGGAATTGGCAAAATGTAGCTATATTTTCTATCACATTCAGAACAGGCATGATGCCTAAACAAATATAAGCAGTCCATCGGATATTTTCTCTCGTGAGACAAACACTGGACATACAAATTTTTGCTGACCTTTTTACGCAACCTGCTATGATTTTCAATTCATCATTACTGCCTCGGTAGCTCAACCATGACTTCTGGATCAAAGAGGCATGGGTTCGATTCCCACCCGGGGCAAGTATTTATAAATAAATAAATATAAATATTTTGGGATATCTTACACACGGCCTCTGACCCCAAACTAAGCAAAGCTTGTGATATGGCTGCCAGAGACTGATATACTACATATACTTATTTTTAAATACATATACTTATATAGATAGTAACTAAATAACACCCGGACACAGAGCAAACACTTATGTTCATCACACAAATATTTGCCTTGGTGGGGATCGAACCCACGCCTCTTTGATCCAGAAGTTAGGGTCACTAACCACCGAGCCACCGAGGCAGTCAATGTGATGTGATGATCATAGGTGTTTGCTCTGTGTCTGGTTGTTATTTAGGTACTATTTATACAATTATACTGTAATCTATATAAGTATGTATCTATAGGTACTATCTATATATATATACTATCTGTATAAGTATGTATCTGGTTGTTATTTAGGTACTATTTATACAATAATTGTATAAATAGTACCTAAATAACAACCAGACACAGAGCAAACACCTATGATCATCACATCACATTGACTGCCTCGGTGGCTGGGTGGTTAGTGACCCTAACTTTATTATGTATTTAAAATATATAAATAAATGTAGTATATCAGCCATACCACAAACTTTGCTTAGCTTGGGGTCAGAGACCGTGTGTAAGGTGTCCCCTTAATATTTATTTATTACCTAACAAGACTTAATCTAGACTTCTACATTAGCTAATTCAGTAATAATACAAAAAATTATGGAAGATATTGTCTGTTAAAGTTCAGTGTGATGTCACAAGTCACATACAAATGTACTTATAGACTTTTGCCTAGATGTGACATCACCCCCACTCCCGAACTCTGTCCAGGTTTGTTGTTTATTGTTTGATTTACAAAAGAATAAATGTGTCTAATATTTTTTGATAATCTAACTCGAGGAATAAATAAGTACTTAATATCGATTTTTTTACCCAGTCATTAAGCCCTATTACAGAGGCGCCATCGTAATTATAATAGCTAAATAGCATTATCCTGTTTCTTTTTCACTTTAGGCATTCGATAGAGAGAACGCTTTTTACGTTGCTATTATATTTACGCTGGCGCATCTGTAATCGGGCTTATTATGTAAATTGGCCTCATAGTAAAAGTTATACATACTCATAGTCTGAATCACTCTCTTTCAGAATTAGAATCAGAATATCGTTTATTGCTATAAAACTGGTACATATTATGTTGTTAAAAAATTATAAGAGAAGTATCACAGTCTTACCCTTTTCGGGCGTGCAATATTTTCACAATACATACCTACTTATTTTTATAGGTATAGGTAGGTATTATATCTTATAACTACTGTAATACACACAAAACATAAAATGTGTAGGGTAACATAACATATTATAATATTTACAATTTCTAAATTGTGTTTTTATCACAATTTTATTATAGGTAACATCTTTTTAGGTACATTGGTAACAGGTGCTAGCCATTAAAAAAATCTTTTAGGGAGTAGAATGTTTTTGCTATTAACCAAGATTTTAAGGTATGTTTGAATAATGTCAATCTGAGAGACTTGACTTCTATGGGTAAATGATTATAAACTTTGATTGCAGTGTAGTAGGAGCTATTTGCATACATAGTGTTATTGACCTGAGGTATTCTGTTTGGTGCTATATGAATAACCCTGTGCATTTCCAATAAGACTAGTTGGAAGTGACTCACTTCCAGCTTGTTCTTGCAATCTTAATCCAACAAAAATATTTTCATGTCATATATAGCCAAGACAAGACACAGTTCGCACTTTCAAAAAGTTTTTAAGATCTTAATATGTACAGCCAAGCTTTTTACCCTACACGCCTTAACTCTACAAGTCCTTACTCCACACTCTATAGCTTTGTAAATATATAGGACTTGGCCGGTGGCAGTTCCTTTTCCTTTGTCTTGGCTGGACACGCTGCCGTGTGTCTAGATCAGGTCATCTGTCAACATAGTCATTGGACGTCCTATGTTGTGCTTGCTGGTCTGTGGTCTCCATTTGAAAACTAGCTCATACTATTTAAGATACATTTATTTTCTTACAGTTGGGTTGCCAAACATCCTTCATAAATTAATGTTACTGCATGGTATCCACTATTTAATAGTCTACTGCTGTACATAGGCCTACCAATGAAGTGATTTAGGTTGTATGGCTGCATGATGCACATGCTTGCCCGGTGCATGTTGATGAATTCACACACCCCATCAAATCTATTGTAGAGAAGTATCGAGATTGCCTCAACATGTTCTCCTTCACAAGGATGTGTGTATTTCCATACATTAATTTCAAAGAATTCATTGGTACAGTACTGAGCTTAAATCCAAACATTTCGCTTATAGAGCGAGCATTCACCCAGTAATTCTCTACAGCTTTTCATCAAGTTCATCATGTATACAATATTTTCAAAAGATTGCCTACAAGTGAGTTATTTGAGCCGAGATAGAGTTGAGATCTTTAGATATGTATGTGGGATACAATAATCGTTTGAGAAAGTACACGGCGCCGGCTGTGCGGCCTCGCTGCGCCCCCGCGCATGTGCAATATATGGAGATTCCCCATTTATATGCATTTTAGATTCAGCGACGATACTCGACTAAAATACACAATAGGAGAGTACCTGGTGGAGCAGACGCCCTTGGAAGTTGTCCTCATCCGGGGAAAGGTCCATTACAATGAGTTATGGTCCAGAAACCAGCACAAAATATACATTTCCGGCCCAAACAATCGCTGGAGCGTTGCGAAACTGTTTGGCGAGTTTTCACACGGATTTGAATTAACTGCTCACTTAAACACGCGTCAAATCACTTAGTTGTATTACTGTAAGATATTTAAAGCTTATTACGGGGTCATGTTTTAATGTATTTTGATATTTTCGGAGTAAAAGTCTGAAAAACTATTATTTATTGATTGTTTTGCAATGACAGCTGATTGATCTGCGCGTAATGTGACACTGACAGCTGCAGAGCTGTGACACAATTTGGACATATTCTACTTTTATATTTTTGGCGTCACATGGCTTACACATTTGCCAGTGTCAAGTATAAGTTTTCAACATTTTGTGTTATTATATCAAAGTAGTCAGTCGTAGTCACGTCATAGCACAGCCCGGACACTCCGCGATTCTTCATACAAAATCTGCTGTCTTACGCACACAACAGTACATTTTACTCACAGACACTACACATACGCACGAACGCTACACGGGTATTTGTGTGTAGAACGCCTATGGTTGTCAACGACCCATGTCGACCGTATGAATTGTAATTCTGACTTACCAAAAAGTTTTGTGAGTACTGATACGATGTACTAGCCGCTGCAGGTTTCACATACAATCGTACATACACTTATTTCGATGAAATCACTCATTTACCTACGTAGAACATAACCAAAACACGGCACTGTTACGAAATTCCCTTAATTTTCTCACATTTTGTTGAAGTATCCAGTAATATGAACACGCACACACACGATTATGTATATTTGTAAAATCATCCCATAATTTAAACAAAAGATAAACCTAGTACCTAATTAACGATTAAGTAAATCACGCGCTAAACGCACCGACCGTGGCGATGGCCAACTGAAGGAAGTCCCTAATTTCATATTTCATACACCTACGCTAGTGAGGCCCCTCACTGGTTAAATAGCGGTTGCGGGATCGTTGCTGGTTTTTATAACTGTTTCTGGCAATGTTTCCGAATAATTGCAAAAAAATATTTTTAACCCTTGACGCAAAAAAGGAGGTTCTAAAAGTTTATCACAATATTCTTAGTAGCTTAACATGTATCAAAGAAGATATAATAATACTACGTACAGTACATGTCTTGTGCCAGTGTGATGAGAATCCAGAATTTTAAACGGTATTTTTTCGGTGTCTCTGTCGACTTTTTAGAATATAATATCAGAATTTTAGGCATATTTGCAGAGGTCGTTTTTTTCAATAAATATTGATATTTTGGGAAAAGTCTTAGTAAAAAGATTTTTTGAGAATGTCTAGAGGATTTTTTTGTAAAAGGTATAATTGGCTTGATGACAAAAAAATATAATTAGTCCGTTAGATAGATAATTATTAAATAATATTTGACACGATTTTTTTCTGATGTCAATTAAGTAGCACTAAATATTTATTCAAAACAATGATTTAAAAATTGTTAATGATATAGCTCGTTGAGGTATGATTAAGGACAGGGCGGGCTCAGGACGCGGACGTGGGCCCGTACAACGCACGTTCCAAACATTTTGTCTTATGTAAATCATCTCCGCGAAAAGCAAAAATAAAAAAGAAAAGTATAACTCCCTACTCCCGAACTTTGACAAGGTTTATATTTGTCATTTATTGTGAGATTAACAAAATCTAATTCTTTATGTATGAAAAAATATTTAGTATTAGTATTTATGTAGAAAAAATAACTACAAATTATAGGACTGTACATATTAACTCAATGTTATATACATGTTCGTTTATTTACAGAAAATATACAAATACAAATTAGCACTTATCTACTAGGTATGTACTCGTATGTGTTAACGCGAAACAATACATTGCATATCGATACCGATATTCTGTAACAATTGCGTTACGATGATAACTAGTATTTTCACGCCCATGGCAACTCTATCTGTGATCAGCACGACGAGCGAACGAGATATTATGTGCGCGAGTAGCGGCGCTACGTACGTTATGTTGGTAGCATTACGAATTCTCTATCAGCATTGAATTAGTTCTCAATTTTGGCCGCGCGCAGAATTATCTTGGCGTACTTTACGACCGATCCGCCATACTTTCATGCGGAAGTGAGCTAGATGCGAAATAAATTTACAAAAATGAATATCATTCTAGTGCTTATAAAGTATAATGAATTCATAATAATTTGACAGCACTGTAACTAAAAGTAAACGATTTATTTTATTTGAAACAAATTATCAAGAGAAAGGAACTAAATTTGAATGACATAATTTTTATAACAATATTATCTACCTACTAAAAGTAAATAAGGTACTTTATTTTATCTTTAGGGAAATAATGAAATGATATCTTGTTGCGAATTGTTGTAGAAAAGCCATAAACAGCACACGTCTTCCCCATCTGTATTTTTTGTAGTCGAAATCACCGGCCTGTGCAACCCGCGCGCAGATTGAATTTGACGAGTCCTGACGCGGGGTGGAAGTGAGGAAGACTCAAACGGGTGGGGGGTAGCGAGTGGCCGTTCTATACGTAGTATTATTATATCTTCTTTGGTCATAGTCCAATAAAATCACAGTCAAGTCTAAACATAGTTCAACCATGTCGTACCTCAGTAAAGCAGTTGAGACTTTACTAGGCATCTGTAGAGTTTTAGTTTCAACACGGAACAAGATACGTCTCATTATATCACTTGCCTAAACTCATGCACGTAAATCAGCTCATAATAATTAACGAAATATCAAAAGACAAGTTCAACAAAGTAATACAATGCGGCGACATGATTTTTCTGCGTTCGTGTCGAAACCATTATAAATAATTTATAATGGTTTCGACACTTTTATAATTATTATAGACCTCCCTTACCTAGACCATAGTATCCCGTCTAAAAGATACATAAAAAATTAAACGTCATAGCCAATGATGCCAGATCGTGGGTTATCTCCTCAAACTCGAGGATTGTCGGGCAGCAATTTTATTAATGATTTACATCCACATTCATTTATATGCCACTAACCGTTACAAAGGTCTTATATTAAAAAATGCAATGTAAAGCAACAAATGCAGACTATACATCAACCATTGGCATAAAACAAAGTGCTCTTAAAACAAAAGCATCATATTAATTTATAAAGTAAGTATAATAGTCAGAGGCGGACTAGCACATTGGGCCGCCATAGGCCAGTTAGTTCAGCAGCCCCCTTTTTTTCTCCCTTCTAGGATTCTCTCAAGGGGGAAAGGGAAGGATGTTATCAAGGAATTTTCGATGGTTACTAAGAAAACCAGAAGTAAGGATTGAATACTAGCATAAACATATTGCGCGAGTGCAGCCAGCGGCCACAATCTTTTTTTTACGTTTTGACGAGTCCTACGTTTTAATCCGACTGTCTAAAAAGAGGAGTAAGGATTTTGGTAAAAACATAATTATGTAGATGATCGTAGAAACTAGGTAAGTGGTATCAGGTATGTGTATACTCTTCCTACACAGATTTAGCTGCTGCACTAATTTGATAAGAGTGACAGAGAAAGTACCTAACTTCCATGAAGTTCAAACATTTGTGAAGTTCAATAAAAACAAATGTTAGAAATGTTGGAATTTGAAATCAACTCGCACAGATTTATTCGAATTATTTAGTAGATATTTTTGAACATTTTTATTCTAGTAAAAAATAGAATTGTTGGTATAAAAGTTCAGATAATGACGAGAGTAAGATAGAAAATATTCATTCAATTTGAATCGCACCCATATTTACTATAATTGTGAGTTATAGGTAATAACCCAACTACTCATATCTACTAAAGAAACTGTCAATATAAGTATAAAGCTCACAAATTAATACATTCATAACTTGAGGTAGAAAAGAAACACAATTTTGAGCGAAGTTCATTGTTATTGATAACCGGGCGGGCGGCGGGCATATCGTAAAACATCCTAAAACAATAAGTTGTGAATTGCACAATGAAACTCCCAAAATCGATATTTTTTTGTATTAAAACTATTTCCGTACATGTGCATTGTGCATTTGTTGACCAGAAAAAAGTTTGGTCTACCGGGACGTAAACCCTATAATTTTTGGCATAAATACCATTTTACGTTTTCTCTGTGTAGAAGATAGGATTGTTCATTACCTCCCGCTGATTGGGACGGTTGAACCGATAACATTTTTTTAGCATATTTTTGTAGGATCATTGTAGGTACGGTACGTGTAGGAGAAAACAAATATTTAAATACTTACTGTTGTAATTTGTGAGAGCTGCGTTAGATGTGATTTGTTAAAATCTCGTAAGTACTAGCCGCCCCTAAAACCTAGCCGCTCTAGGCCTGGGCCTAGTCGGCCTTAAGGCAAATCCGGCTCTGATAATAGTGCACCCAATGATAGCCAGAGAGCCCTAATTATGTTCGATTAGTTAGCAAATGGCAAATGAACATCTGGCTCTGTAGATAAGCAAGTTGAAAAAGCAGGGGGCAGGTCAAATTGCACGATGGACTTTTTGGGTAGATTTTGGGTAAGATTTGGGGAGAACGCTTGACGAACGGTCTCCTTACATCTGGCAATACCTGTCAGTGTGACCGTTTGTAGTAAATTGTCTACTGTTTTAATAGATTTTTTATGTAAATTTCTTAGATCAATTGATTTTTTATCGTTTATGATAAATGTGTAATTTTAGTAGAATTCATAGATACGGCTTTTTTGAAGGATGTCAAGGTAGATTAAGTAGAATATTACATATGTCAGTAGATTTCAATACAAAAATTGGTGAAGTTTAGTAGTCTAGATAGTTTTGAGAACGGTCACATTAAAACTTTTATATAAACAAAGTACAAACAGTTAATACGTATATTATCATTGAAGCAAAGAGAATGTAATAGTAATAATAATAATAATGCATTGAAGTATAATACACCATCATTGGTATAATATATAAGCCTTGTTTTTGCGATAGGTTATTTTAATTATTACTTAATTAACTTAGTCTTACGTACAAATGTACAGCAAACAAGTGCGACATTGATGAGTGATAACTACTCTTCTTTGATTTAGTGAGTTTTCATCAGTTCTAAAAATTCACAAGACAGAAAAACATCAAAGGTAAGGTGTTGAAACTTTTCATTACTTATTGCAGATTTCGTATTAATTTAACAGTTACAGCATTTGAATACGGTACTAAATAAGATTCAGTCCAAACGGCGATCTAAATTTTATGCCGGTAACTGCCGGTTGCAGACCAAGAGCTAAGCTAAGTTAGTTTAGCTTAGTTAAGTTAGTTTCGCTTAGTTTGCATAGCTGACGCAGTTTTCCATAGATCGTGCTCGCAGTTTTCCGTAGCTCGCAGTCTGCACAGACATATGGAAAACTGTTTCAACTGTGCGAGCTAACCCTGAACTAACATAGCTTTGTTTGCCACTCTTTGTCTGCAACTCGCATTAGTGTTGCACAAAATATGAATTGATAAAATATTATTGTCTACAGCTTGCTATTTTAGTTAGGTACAAAAACAAAAAAGGGTTCAAAAATATATAAATATGTTACAAAAGTCTTTCTATTTTTTACAGCTGGGAATATATTGATATTTGTATCTAGTCATAAATATTTCCAAGTAGATAATTTAGTAAAAATCTCGCCCAATCTTAAAACTTTAAGTCACATAGGTTAGACAGCACCAAAAATGGAATTAAGTCCCTTGAAGTTAAAATATTGGTTAATAGTAAAAAAATGCTCAAACCTCTTATGTTTCATCACTTACATCATAACTGAATTGGCAATCCACCCGAGGCAAAGCTATATTGTTGTAGTTCCAGGTCAACAAAAATGGTAGAACCGAAGTATCTGTTACGGCAACCTACATCCCTGGAGAGCAAGGCAGTAAAGATACTCACTCAGTGGATAGTCACTCTCGGAGAGAACTTAGCACCTTCCATGAATATAATGGTGCAGAGATACCCAACCAAAGCACAGGAGCTACTCTCTCGGCAGATAGAAATCATTCGAAACTGTATTGAATGTAGACTGCCGGGAAGGTTTCACGATGAAGCGATGACTGAATTAAAACAAACACTAAGTTACCGTCTTACTAAAGTGCAGAAAGAAGACATTCTAAATACTATACTCGGTCAATTAATAGAAACACTATTCACTAAAAACATAACTGCTTTGTCATTCAAAGGCTCTGACAGGGAACATTTTGGAAACTCATTTTATTTCAAATCTCCTCTCATCCCTGGACTTATTCATTTAACTTTACAAAGCTACTGCACTAATGAAGTCTTAATATGTGTGGAGAAGAGTTTTAAATTAATCGAGACATTAGATTTGTCTGATTCCAATATTAACAATGACTGCATCAGTATATTGATCAGATTAAGTCATTTGAAAAGTGTCAACCTGATAAGCACAGGAGTGACAGAACCAGGCATTGGGATGCTTCTCACGTCGTGCCCTAATATTGAACACATTGACACTACCAAAGATATTGGTTGTGTTTTACAAAATAACACAAATTTGGAAAACCATTATGGAAGACGATTCAATCTAAAATCCTACATAAACAGATTTGGGGCAACATTTGAACAACATCAGTTAGTTGTTAAAATGTGTCCGTTCATTGAAAAGGTGCGGCTTGTAATGTACATCGGCATATACTATCAAAATCCTGAGAAGTATTTAAACCTATTACACAATTTGCAGAGTTTGCGTGAATTAGAGCTGTTTAATTGTGACTTTTATTCATATCAAATAAAGGATCTGTTACAAGCCAGAGGAAGTAATTTGGTTTACTTACAATTTTGGTGTATTACTGACATAGATTGTAGTGCTTTAAAACATGTTTGTATAACATGCCCTAATTTGCAAGTACTAGACCTGTATAGATGTGAATATACAGACACTGAAAAAATTAATCCTAAAGTACACATTTTGCACAGAGAAGTAATAACATCATACCAACTCATACGTTTGAAGAAAATATCAGTGACCGGATGCTATAACTCACGAACAGAAGAAATTTTAATCTTTCTTCTTTCAATTTGTCCAAATATTGAATACATCGACATGCATAAACTTGTTATACATGACATTGACTACTTTATGTTGGGAGTTCTGGAGAGAAATAATACAAAATTGAAGTATTTGAGAGAATTGAGAATTTGGGGAGAAAAGTTGTCCAAAGCTGTGATAGACCAGATTGTGCAGAACTGTGTGAACCACCCGGAAATATTATGTAACGAATTATTATATTACTCGTAGTTCGCGACTTAAAGTAAGTATGTCTGTCTGAATGTCTGTTGGTCAGCTGTCTGTCTGTCTATATGTCTTTCTCTCAGTTTGTCTGTCCATCTGTCCATCCGTCCGTCTGCTGTGTTAACTGTATCTATTCATGTGGAAATTATAAAAGCTTCATTGCACAAGCTTAAATCGGCTTTTAACTATTCTTATAATGCAATAGCAAAAATGTAGAAAAATATAATTTCACCCATTTATCAATGACTACAATGAAATAAAGAGGTCATGCTCTGGTACTCAAGAGACGGGAAGGGGATCAGGGGACGATCACAGAAAAGAAGAAGAGAAACTTTTACAGGAGACCTAAGTCCAGGGTGGACAACCTAGTATTTAATAAATAAACCTGGACAACGGAACCCTCGGTGTGCGAGTCAGGCTCGCACACCGAGGGTTCCGTACAGATCCAAGAAGTAAGTAAGTTTTTAAAATCTCTATACTACCTGTAACCATCGACCAATAAGTTTTTTTTCACTTTTCTCGTCATACATCGAAAATTACGCATTGTTAAAATAATTAAAAACCGGTTTTAGTATGTAATAATGAAGTTCTTTTATATGATACCTTACATGATACGATTTACTCACTTTGAATTTTGAACACATATTTTGTGAATTTTGAGGCCCTATTTTTTTGTGATTTAAATAAAAATGTACAGTTTCAGATATATGATATTCCTATATGTGTACTCTGAGACAATGCTTCTCGCCAAATTTCATAGTTCTATGTCAACGTGAAGTACCCTGTAGGTTTTGATTTTTGTGAGTGTTGAAATATGCGCTTTTTCATCACGCTTCTTGGACCCAGAAGTTAGGGTCACTAACCACTGAGCCACCGAGGCAGTCAAAACAGGTTTACGACGTAAACGGCTCTAACTTTTTCAAACGATAACTGAGTAGGTTTTTTTTTACACAACTGCAAGAGACCATAGATATACATACACAGTTTAAATTTCAACTCGATATCTTTACGCGTTCCCGAGATAAAGAGTCTTGACACACACACACAGACGGACAGACGGACAACAAAGTGATCCTATAAGGGTCCCGTTTTTTCCTTTTGAGGTACGGAGCCCTAAAAAGAACAATGTATTATAGGATTGGTGTATGTGTTTGTGTTAATATAAAATAGGTATAAGGCGTATTTCTTACAAGAATAAAACTAGGACCTACAAACTACTTCAATGGCAATTTATTTTGTAAGTATCAAGATAACTTTCTAAAAAATTTTTTTCAATATTTTCGAGATCTCATAACTGGAAGGGACTAATATCCTAAACACAGGGAAACCTAGCTAGGAGTTAGAGCTTAGCCATACCTACATACGGTCAAAATTTACTTTAGCTTTGTATTTCTATTGGTAAATAATAAATACATAAGCCAAGTTGGAAACAACAGCTATAATACAATTAAGAAATTATTGTTAACTTTGATTTCCACATTACTGTTGTCTTTAATTTCCTTCCAAAATTGCATCCTTTTAAAAAATAATATGTTAGAGGGTAACCTCTAACAAAAACCTACTAAAGTAATTTGTGGTTAGCAAATTATTTACTTACCTACATTTGTTAAATGCTGAGAATTGTGTAACTTGTAATTTTAAGTCCCAATAAAGATATTTGTATTGTATTTGATTATATTATATTAGTAAATAAAGGCTATTCTTAATTTATTTGAACTTGACTAGCTTCGTCCAAAGGTTTTAATTCTTAACTCAGTTTTAACTTAGTGCTAAGTTTCATGGGTTTTCTGGAATTTGTATGTAACCCGCGGTCGGACACGCACTTGGCGGTATTTTAGAGTTCCTTAGTAAAACATGAAACCCTTATAATTTCGTTGTGTCCAGCTGTTGGTCTGTCTGCCTATCCGTTTGTCCGCCCCCTTGTCACATTCCATATTTGTGAACCCAATTGCCTGAAATTTGACATTGTGATAGTTTTTAGGGTTCCGTACCCAAAAGGTAAAAACGGGACCCTATTACTAAGACTCCGCTGTCCGTCTGCCTGTCACCAGGCTGTATCTCATGAACCATTATAGCTAAAAATCTGAAATTTTCACAAATGATGTATTTCTGTTGCTGCTATAACAACAAATACTCCCATACAATAATTATTAAAATTTTGCCATTTTTCACTCAATATTAATAACGGTAACAGATTATTCAGTTGTACCTATATTTACTTCAATAATAAACAATTGAATTAAAATAAAATAAATATAGAAAAAAATAAGCCGTGGTGGTGAAGAGGTAGTGACACCCGCCTTACAATCGTGAGGTCGTGGGTTCGAATCCCCGGTCCCGTACCAATGAGTTCTTTGGAATTTATGTACGGAATTTCACACCACTGGCTTTTCGGTGAAGGAAAACATCGTGAGGCAACCTGCATACGTCCGTAGAAGAAATTCGATGGCGTATGTGAATCCACCAACCAGCACTGGGCCCGCGTGGTGGATATGGCCCAATCACCCTTCGTGGGTAGGCCTATGTCCTGCAGTGGACTACTAAAAAGGCTGGTACAGTACAGTACAAATATTGAAAGGTAGCTCCCATACAGTACGGAGCTCTCCGTGCGCGATTCCGACTCGCCCTTGGCCGATTATTTTTTGTTCTGTTCCATAAAAATCTACTAAATCTAGAAGATACCTACTACCTAGAGGTACTTATTGCAGGTCGCTGTTATTTCTTCTTGGACTGTGCTCATCTCCAGTTTGCTGTAGATTTCTTCTTGGACTGTGCTCATCTCCAGGTTGCTGTAGATTTCTTCTTGGACTGTGCTCATCTCCAGTTTGCTGTAGATTTCTTCTTGGACTGTGCTCATCTCCAGGTTGCTGTAGATTTCTTCTTGGACTGTGCTCATCTCCAGGTTGCTGTAGATTTCTTCTTGGACTGTGCTCATCTCCAGGTTGCTGTAGATTTCTTCTTGGACTGTGCTCATCTCCAGGTTGCTGTAGATTTCTTCTTGGACTGTGCTCATCTCCAGGTTGCTGTAGATTTCTTCTTGGACTGTGCTCATCTCCAGGTTGCTGTAGATTTCTTCTTGGATTGTGCTCATCTCCAGGTTGCTGTAGATTTCTTCTTGGACTGTGCTCATCTCCAGGTTGCTGTAGATTTCTTCTTGGACTGTGCTCATCTCCAGGTTGCTGTAGATTTCTTCTTGGACTGTGCTCATCTCCAGGTTGCTGTAGATTTCTTCTTGGACTGTGCTCATCTCCAGGTTGCTGTAGATTTCTTCTTGGACTGTGCTCATCTCCAGGTTGCTGTAGATTTCTTCTTGGACTGTGCTCATCTCCAGGTTGCTGTAGATTTCTTCTTGGACTGTGCTCATCTCCAGGTTGCTGTAGATTTCTTCTTGGACTGTGGTCATCTCCAGGTTGCTGTAGATTTCTTCTTGGACTGTGCTCATCTCCAGGTTGCTGTAGATTTCTTCTTGGACTGTGCTCATCTCCAGGTTGCTGTAGATTTCAGTATTTGTTGTGTACCAGGACACTGCATCGAGTTCTCAAGATCGTGTTCTGCATCCGTTGGATTTTTGAGATTTGCGAGTTACATGCGATTCCCCACAATTGGGTACCATACATCCATATTGGCTTGAGAACGCTTTTGTATATGAGCAGTTTGTTGTCGGTTGACAATTTGCTGTTTCTTCCAAGTAGCCAGGAGTAGCTGGTGTATCTTTATATAATTTCTTTAGCTGAGATGTGGTTTTTCCAGGTTAGACGATGGTCCAAGTGCATTCCCAAATATTTGACCTTGTCTTGATGAGGCACTGTCACACATTCTAAGTTCACTGGTGGACACTTTCCCTATCTAAGTGTGAATGTTGTCTGACTTAGAAGCGCTGGCTTTTATCCTCCTTTTTTGAAGCCCGTAATCTGGTCGAGACTCATTTGATGTTTGCAGATGCTTCTTGAGGACTGGAGTGACTAGCAAGGATAACCGTGCCGTCGGCAAATGTGGCTGTGGTAACATTCTCTAATTGGGGTGAATTTGCTGTGTGTGAATTGTTACCTAAGACTGAGCCCTGGGGGACTCCAGCTTTGATGTCAAAGAACTCAAAATGTTGCATTCCCTTCCCTTCTCATAAAATAGTTTACCAGACTAGTAAACTCGAGGAGGTAGTAGCTGTGCGGTAGGTACTATTATATTTTGTAATGCATCTCTTTATGCAAGAGCTTATGGAAAGCTTATTGGATGTCAAAAAAATGCAAGAAACAGTTTTCTTTTTGTTTAAGGGCTTTTCTTATATGTTCATATACAAGATGGACTTGTTCCATTGTGATGTTGCTGTCTAAAACCGAACTGGTGACTTAGAATTAACTTGTTTTTTTCCATAATTAGGACTAGTCTGCGCAGTAGGATCCTTTGAAATACATTTGGTAATGTTGGGAGAAGACTAATCAGTCTATACGAGGTAAGGTAACTTCATGAGGTGGTTTCTCTGGGTTGTGGATCATTATTATGGATAATAACTTCCATAGTTGAGCTTTATATATCATGGTGACGAATACGATTGCTATCCTTGGGAGGTTTTTTTAATATCTACTTGGTTATTTTGTAAGACACGGGCGCTTTCTTATATTGTAGTTCTTGGATTGTTTTCCACACTTCCCCAGCCGTTATAGGTTTGTGGAGCGAGTTGAAAATCTTGTCTTAGTACCTCGTCTTTGTTTTGATCTTCAGCTGCGTTATGTACATCGTTTGGATTTGGAGTGAACACTTGTGAAAGATTCAGAGGGCTCCAGATACGTCCGATTTTTACATTATGATCGGTCTCAATTTGATAAAACTTGAACGATTTCAAGATTGTGTATTTGAGGGGTAGCTCTACTTAAACGTATGTAGCGATGAACAATTTTTTCAACCTATGTTCATCACTAAATTGCTTGCTCTGGGTGACAATCGAACCCACGCCACTTGGGCACTGGAGTTGTTTTAAAAACTACTGGGCCACCATGTGTCAATATCTGTTTTGTCTAATTAAAAATACAACTATAGCACCGTCTCATTGCGGTTCCAGGTAAACGAAAATGGTGCACTTTCTGCAACAACCGAAAACCCTGGAGAGCATGGCGTTAAAGACGCTTGGGGACTGGATCGTGTCACACACGGAAAAGCTAGCACCGTCAATGAAAACACTAGAGCAAAGATATCCAACCAAAGCGCAAGAGCTACTCTCACGCCAGATCGAGGTCATTCGAAACTATATGCAATATAAACTGCCAGGAAGGTTTTACGACGAGGCGATGTCTGAATTACTAATAACGCTAAGTTTTAAATTCCACCACTCTTTGCCCGCTTCAGCTACGTCTGAAGTCAATGTTAAGAAGACTGTACTTAGACGAATGATAGAAACACTATTCACTAAAAATGTGACTATATTATCAATCAAGTCATACGATTGGAAGATATTTGAAAATTCTTTTTATTCCTATTCTCATCTTATGCCTGGACTTACGCATTTAACTTTGGGCAGTGTTTGCACTGACGATGTTTTACGACATGTGGTAAAGAATTTTAAAAATATCCAAACGTTAGATGTATCTGACAGTGAAATAAACGATGACAGCATCGATATAATGATCAGATTAAGTCATTTAAGAACCGTTGATGTATTATCCACAAAAGTATGTGAGAAAGGTGTCGAAACGCTTCTCACTTCTTGTCCTAATATTGAATACATCAAGTCTGATGTGGAAATAGAACATGTTCTAGAAAGAATCGTGCAACGGGAGAAAGATTATGGAAGACGATTCAATTTAAAAAGTTACAGAACGATGGGTAAAGGGACATTTGAAGAAAGAACGCTAGTCGTTAAAATGTGCCCTTTGATTGAAAAGGTTATATTTAACATGTATACAAACCCGTCATATAGAAATCCGGAGAATGACTTGAGCACAATACGAGACATGCATAGATTACGTGAATTAGAAATATATACTTACTGTAGATTTTACCTATATCGAGTGAAAGAACTCCTACAAGTGAGAGGAAGTAATTTAGTGTTCTTACATCTTCATAGAACCTATCAGATAGATCTAAGCGCTTTGATGCATATTTGCGTATTGTGTCCAAATTTGCAAAGATTAGATCTTTACAGATGTGGATATAGAGATAAAGAAACAGCTATAGAAAACGAAGAGATTTGGTGCAACAGAGAAATACCGCCACTCATACACTTAACGAAACTATCAGTTACTGGGAGCTACGAGGAGACTTACCTCTCGTGCATAGAACGACATTTAATATTTCTTCTCTCGATTTGTCCAAACATCGAATATATCGATATTAGGGAAGTCGTTATACCTGACGGAGACAATTTCCTATTAGAGGTTTTGGAGAAAAATCCTACAAAACTGAAATATTTGAGAAAATTGAGATTTTGTATCCCAAATTTAAATTTGTCTAAAGCAGCGATAGACCAGATCGCACAAAACTGCGTGTACAACCCGGAAGTTTTTCGATGTTGCAAGTAGGGTGTCACCTTTTTTATCCAATTTAAACTATTTTGTGCATTTGGTAATACTTTTCAGTCGAAAACTACACTTTCCTCGCCTCTACCACAATTGCTTAAGCTCGTAACAAAATTGATGTTGAAGCATTTTACCTGTGTGCGTTGCAGTGACCCCTGTAACGTTAGATTATACGTACCTACCTATATAAGAAGACATTTCAGTACATTGAAATTGATTTTACTCTCAAATTAAGATATTACGTAAGGGGAGAGGAGGGGATGTGTAGTTTTAGTTTAGACTGAATAATCTCATTATTAGTTAGAAAAAAATAAATTGTGTCAAAATAAAGTATATTCTAGATTACATAAAACTAACAAGCCATTTGTTATGAACAGCTTGCGTTTATACAATGTTGTTCAACGTATAATGTTATAAAAATATAAAAAAAACAACAACTAACCTTATGCGCATACTCACTTTGACACTGCGATGTGCAACGCGCAACATGGCTTCCAGTTCAGTTCAGTTAATTTGTTCTCACATAGGTACAATAATGCACACTTATGAATGTTAACAAAAACCAATAGATATAAAAATCCATACCACAAATCTGAATTTTTAGTCGTTTTTAGCTAGATATTAATAGCGGTGACAGGTAGATGCTTGAAATATTCACAGAATATTTAGTTGAATATTAACTATATATTCAAAAATAAATAATTGTATTAAAATATATCAAGGGGGCTTCCATACGGTACGGAACCCTTCGTGTTTGCATTACCTACATACCTACATTGAATAGTTAAATATTAAATAAACTTAAATGTTTATCATTAATGATAGTAATAAATAGTAATTATGTTTACTAGTAAAAATATTTACTGCGTGAAACACATCACTATCACCTCATCATTATTATAAAACAACTTTATGTTCGCTTTTTTGCTCGTCTGTCTAGCTAGCTGTCCGTCTGTCTGGCTGGCTGTCCGTCTTGTCTGACTGGCTGGCTTTCTATCCCTCTGTCTGAAAAGTCTTAACCTTCTAACTCGGTGACGTATGGCAGTATATATTCGAAAACCTTATTTTACAGATGCGTAGTCCCCCACAGCTGTGAAAAATTAAACAGGTCAGGTAATACATAGTAGTTATGTTTACTAGTAAAAATATTTACTACGTAAAACACATCACTATCACTACATATTAGAAAACAACTTTTGTTCGCTTTGTTGTTCATCTGTACGGCTAGCTGTCCGTCTGTCTGGCTAGCTGTCCGTCTTCTCTGGCTGGCTCTCTATCTTGCTGGCTGGCTGTCTATCCTTTTGAAAAGTCTTGACCTTTTAACTCGGGTACGTATGGAAGTATATTTTTTTACAGCTGTAAGGGACTACACATCTGCATATAAGGTTTTCGAATATTTACTTCCATCGAAAACCTTATAGACCTAATAGAGATTTATTTTGTAGTCCCTTACAGCTGTGAAAAATCAAACAGGTCGGTTATCGAAAAAAGTTACAGCCCATGTCGCAAAAACATTGACGCTTATAAGGAAATCAAAACCTATAGATGTAGAGCATGGCACAAGACGCATTGTCTTAGAGCAAATAAAGGAAAAAATCCGATTGTTTAATAACAAAAAATAGTGCATACCTATATGCAAGGAATGATTGTCCTTAAAGTGAGTGAACCGTAACATATGGGGTATATCATAAGGAATAGCTTCGTTAGCACAATGTAAAGCAGCTTAATAATCATTTTTACGAAATGCAGTTGATGTCGCTTCGCTCTAAGGTCTTAACAAGCGTTTTTATAGGATTCCCGGGATTTGTAGGGTGGACGTTTCTGACAAACAACTAGTTCGTTTTTAGGGTTCCGTACCCAAAGGACAAAAAACGGGACCCTATTACTAAGACTTAGGTACTCGTAATTCGCTGTCTGTCCGTCTGTCTGTCACCAGGCTAAGTTATGTATCTCATGAACCGTGATAGCTAAAACGTTGAAATTTTCACAGCTGATTATTGTATTTCTGTTGCCGCTATATATAACAACGTATACTAAAAAACAGAAAAAAAGGGGGCTCCCATACAACAAATCGGAATTTTCAGCCGATTTTCTCTCGATATTAATAACAGCGACACGTAGATACTTGAAATATTTACAGAATGTTAAGTTAGATATGCAAAAAATTATAATTAAAATTAAATAAATATTTAAAGGCTCTCATACAAGTAACGTGATTTTTTGTTCGATATTAATAACGGCGACAGGAAGATGCTTAAAATATTCACAGTGTAATTAGTTGTATGTTCCTTCAAAAATAAATAATGAAATTTAAATAAAATATATTTAGGTGGGCTTCCATAGGGTACGGAACCCTTGGATCACGAGCCCGATTCGCACTTGGCCGATTATTTATTTTTAAAATAGTAAATACGTTATTCGCAATGAAACGGTAACTTATAGGTAACTTTTATTGCTTGGCACCTCAAATACGTACTGTACTGTACTGTACTGTACCAGCCTATTCAATAGTCCACTACAGGACGTATAGGCCTACGCACGACGGGTCAAATACATATTGTACTGTACCAGCCTATTCAATAGTCCACTACAGGTCGTATAGGCCTACCCACGACGGGTCAAATAAGTTCTGTACTGTACCAGCCTATTCAATAGTCCACTACAGGTCGTATAGGCCTACCCACGACGGGTCAAATACGTTCTGTACTGTACTGTACCAGCCCATTCAATAGTCCACTAAAGGTCGTATAGGCCTACCCACGACGGGTCAAATACGTACTGTACTGTACCAGCCTATTCAATAGTCCACTACAGGTCGTATAGGCCTACCCACGACGGGTCAAACACGTACTGTACTGTACCAGCCTATTCAATAGTCCACTACAGGTCGTATAGGCCTACCCACGACGGGTCAAATACGTACTGTACTGTGCTGTACAGATCTGTTCCCTCACGAAGGCGCGCCCCTCCATATTTATTGAATGTAGTTGTACGACAGTGTAACCCTCTAACCTAAGTGATCATTTTTTTTTACTGTCTGTACTATTAGCCTCTACACGCACACTAAGGCGTTGTGTACAAACGAGGTCTACGCGTATAAATACAAACCAATAATTTACTGTGAGGGGCGCGACTTCGTGAGTGAAACGGTCTGTACCAGCCTATTCAATAGTCCACTACAGGTCGTATAGGCCTACCCACGACGGGTCAAATTCGTACTGTACTGTACCAGCCTATTCAATAGTCCACTACAGGTCGTATAGGCCTACGCACGACGGGTCAAATACGTACGAGTAACCTAAACAAACAAAATTTAATTGACTGACAAATGCGTAACATTTCCATGGCTGGCTTTGCTGTTCTATGAGGAAAATAATCAGTATTTTCCATATTGGAAGTCGCGAACTCTTGAGCAGACGCCGAGTGTGTTATCATGATTAAATTTTTAATTGCGGTCGATAAAATACTGTTATTCGGCAAAATAAGTTAATCATACTGTAAGACTCGAGCAGAAGGTAGTAGCTGTGCAGTACGTTCTTTTTTGTTTTGTATTGTAGCCCTTTATGCCAACCTTATCAAAAGCTTGTTGGATGTCAAGAAATACTAGGCACAGTATTCTTTTTGTTCAACGGCTTTTCTTATATGTTCATTTACATTTTACACGGTAGACTTGTTAAATTGTAGAGTGTTGCTGTCTAAAACCGAACTGGTGACTTAGACCTTGTTATTTTCCATAACCTATATATAAGCCTAGTCCGCGCAGTCAAGACTAATCTTTCTATACGAGGTTACTCCATAAGGTGGTTTCCTTAGGTTGTGGACCATTGTTATGGATAATACTTTCCACAGTTGAGCTAAATATACTATATAGTGAGGAATACGATTGCTATCCTTGGGAAGTTTTTAGTATCTCCTTGGTTATTAAATCATACCCGGACGCTTTCTTATCTTGTAGCTCTTGGATTGTTTTCCACACTTCCCTAGCCGTTATAGGTTTGTGGGGCGAGTTGAAAATCTTGTCTTAGTACCTCGTCTTTGTTTTGATCTTCAGCTGCGTTATGTACCTCGTTTGGATTTGGAGTGAACACTCGTGAAAGATGGGCTCCAAATACGTCCGATTTTCACATTTGAAATATAATCTCAATTTAAAATACAGGACAAATTTCAAAATTATGTACAATACAATATTTTTATTAATAACACCATTGTTACATGTCAAATCAATTATACAATTATATTAATTATCAATTATAATTTTGTATTTGAGGGGTAGCTCTACTTAAATGTCAGTAGGAACAAACATTTTTTTTTCAACCTATGTTCATCATTAAATTGTTTGCTCTGGGTGACAATCGAACCCACGCCACTTGGGCACAGGAGTTGTGTTACAAACCATGCACTGAGCCACCACGGCAGTCCGTGTCAATATATTTTGCTTTGTCCAATTAAAAATACAACTATAGCGCCATCTCATTGCGGTTCCAGGTAAACGAAAATGGTGCACTTTCTGCAACAACCGAAAACCCTGGAGAGCATGGCGTTAAAGACGCTTGGGGACTGGATCGTGTCACACACGGAAAAGCTAGCACCGTCAATGAAAACACTAGAGCAAAGATATCCAACCAAAGCGCAAGAGCTACTCTCACGCCAGATCGAGGTCATTCGAAACTATATGCAATATAAACTGCCAGGAAGGTTTTACGACGAGGCGATGTCTGAATTACTAATAACGCTAAGTTTTAAATTCCACCACTCTTTGCCCGCTTCAGCTACGTCTGAAGTCAATGTAAAGAAGACTGTACTTAGACGAATGATAGAAACACTATTCACTAAAAATGTGACTATATTATCAATCAAGTCATACGATTGGAAGATATTTGAAAATTCTTTTTATTCCTATTCTCATCTTATGCCTGGACTTACGCATTTAACTTTGGGCAGTGTTTGCACTGACGATGTTTTACGACATGTGGTAAAGAATTTTAAAAATATCCAAACGTTAAATGTATCTGACAGTAAAATAAACGATGACAGCATCGATATAATGATCATATTAAGTAATTTAAGAACCGTTGACGTATTATCCACAAAAGTGAGTGAGAAAGGTATCGAGATGCTTCTCACTTCTTGTCCTAATATTGAATACATCAAGTCTGATGTGGAAATAGAACATGTTCTAGAAAGAATCGTGCAACGGGAGAAAAATTATGGAAGACGATTCAATTTAAAATGTTACCGAACTTTAGGTAAAGGGACATTTGAAAAACGAAGGCTAATCGTTAAAATGTGCCCATTGATTGAAAAGGTTATATTTAACATGTTTACAAACCTGGCCTGTAGAAATCCGGAGAATGACTTGAGCACAATACGAGACATGCATAGTTTACGTGAATTGGAATTGTATACTTACTGTAGATTTTACTCATATCGAGTGAAAGAACTGTTGCAAGTGAGAGGAAGTAATTTAGTGTTCTTACATTTTCATAGAACCTGTCAGATAGATCTAAGTGCTTTAATGCACATTTGCGTATTGTGTCCAAATTTGCAAAGATTAGATCTTTACAGATGTGGATATAGAGATAAAGAAACAGCTATAGAAAACGAAGAGATTTGGTGCAACAGCGAAATACCTCCGCTCATACACTTGACGAAACAAGCTGCGTCCTTTGCGGGACCCAGGGGCACACCGCGAATTACCGCGGCTGCCCCATGGCCCCAAAGGCCGTAAAAGGCCAAAACAAGCCAAAGCCCAAGGGCAGACGCCCGACTCGGCCCAATCCTCCCACACAGTCCAAGCTCCAGCTTGCGACTCCCCCTCCCACTTTCGTGGATGCCCCTAGCCCGGTAGACAACGCTTGGCAGCGTGCAAAGCCCCAACGGGGACCCGCGCCCAAGCCTGAGCTACCGCGCCCACAGACCCAAAACCGCGCCCCGGCGCCTCCCGCCCCCAAAGCCGCCACTAAGGCCGCTAAGCCCGCCCCGTCAGGTGCCGTCGCGAATAGCTCCTCCATGAAGGACTATATCGTCGACTTGGAATTCGCTAACGAATTCCTAACGCACCTCTCCATCGTGGATCCCGCCGAACTCGCCGTATTCACGGCTAAGGTCCGCGCCAACCCCTTCAACACCACCCAAATCATGGCCGAACACCGCACACTCCTCGACCATCTTAAGGTCCACGGAGCCGCCATGGTTAATCTTCTTAAGACGTACTATGGATAGTACACCCTTAAGAGAAAAGCCTCACTCCCTATCCTTGGCATGGTTCAATGCCAACGGCCTCTTCAGTGACCACAAGGACCAACGCGCCTTGATTCACCAATTTGTCTCCACCCATCAGGTGGACATAATGCTAGTGAGCGAGACCTTTCTAAAGCCCAGTAGGAGGGATCCCAAGATCGCCAACTACTCGCTGGTTCGTAGTGACAGGACCACCGCTCCGAAGGGCGGTACCCTGATCTACTACAGAAGGTCTCTCCACTGCATCCCAATAGACACCCCACCCCTCATAAGCCTGGAAGCTTCCTGTTGCCGTATCTCGATGACCGGTCATCAACCCATCACCCTTGTTTCTTGTTATCTCTCTGGTAACAAATCAATCGAAAGGAGCGACTTTGAGTCGCTTCTGTCCCTCAGTAGCGCCGTCATTCTGGCAGGCGACTTCAACAGCAAGCACATGAACTGGGGCTGCAATGCGACCAACCCGAAGGGCAACCATCTCTTCTCCCTCTCCGATGAGCTCAATTTTGACATCATCGCACCCAGCACCCCGACATACTTCTCCTATGACGTTGACCGCAGACCCGACATACTGGACTTGGCGCTTCTAAGGAACGTAACTCTCCAGTTGCGCTCATTAGAAGTGATCCATGAACTCGACTCGGACCACAGACCTGTCTTGATGAGACTAGGCCCTGACCCGACTAACAGACCCACCCGAACCAAGTCCGTGGTGAGCTGGGAGCGTCTAGGCTCAGCCCTGGAAGCCATCAGCTCACCCGACCTTGATAGGATCCCTGACAATATAGTCACCCCCGACGACGTTACCCTCTCGGTAGACGCCCTCACTAGCCACCTCCGCACCACTATTCGTGAGTGTTCCAGGCAGATCCCAGTCGAGACCACGGATCGACGCTGGGCCCTGCCGGAGGATGCGAGGGACCTACTGAAGGCCAAACACGCCGCCACTAGGGCATACGACTCTCGTCCCTCCGAAGAGAACAGAGCCACTTTGCGGTATTACGAGCGTGCCGTAAAAAACCGCATAAGTGAACTCCGTAATCAGAGGTGGGAGAGCCTGCTTTCGGAGATCCAGCCAACCCACCAGGCATACTGGCGGCTGGCTCGAACTCTGAAATCTGACGTAGTGACAAACATGCCACCCCTCACCCGTCCCAGTCTACCTCCTGCTTTCGAGGACGCGGACAAGGCCGAGTGCCTGGCCGACAGCCTCGAAGCGCAGTGCAGCCCCAGCTTAGACTTGGTCGACCCTGCTCACCTCGATACGGTGAACAGAGAAGTCGAAGAAAGATCCTCCGTCCCCCCCACTGATACCCTCGAGCCTGTCACGGCCTCCGAGGTCGAGTCGATCATCAAGGGCCTCCACGCCAGGAAAGCCCCCGGTGCCGACGGCATCAGTAACAAAGTGCTCAAGCACTTCTCCGTCTCACTTGTATGTCTTCTAGTCAGCATCTTCAATGCGGCTATGAACAACTGCATGTTCCCCGAAACATGGAAGTCCGCCGACGTCATCGGCATCCATAAGCCCGGCAAGAAGGCTTCTGAGCCCTCTAGCTACCGTCCCATCAGTCTCCTCAGTACCCTGGGGAAGATCTATGAGCGCATCCTTCTGAAGCGCATCTGGTCCCACATAAAGGACAACAATCTCCTTCCCAACGAGCAGTTTGGCTTTAGGGCCAAACACTCTTGTGTTCAACAAGTACACCGCATCACGGAGTACATTCTCGAAGGCTTCAATAAGAAACCCAGTCACGGTTATCTTGTCAAGCCCAAGCCTCAGGGGACCGTAGCGGTCTTCCTGGACGTAGCGAAAGCTTTCGACAAAGTCTGGCACAACGGCTTGGTCTACAAGCTGTTCGCCAAGAAATTCCCCGACCGACTTGTATTTATAATACAAAACTTTCTCTCTTGTCGAAAGTTCTCCTACAAAGTCGAGGGAGCTCGCTCGGCCCCCCGCCCGATCTCTGCTGGAGTCCCTCAAGGCTCAGCAATGGCCCCCGTTCTCTACTCGCTCTATACGAGCGACATTCCTCGTTCACCAACGTTGAGCTTGCGCTCTTCGCGGATGACACCGCCCTCTATTCTAGAGGCTGGAAAAGGAACGTTCAGATGCTCGATATCCAAAGAGCTCTCTCTAAGCTCGGTGACTGGTTCAAGAACTGGGCTATCACTGTCAATCCCGACAAAAGTGCAGCCATGTACTTTCATCCCGAAAAGCTCAGGAGCAATCCGCGTAAGCAACTCACGCTTAACGAAAAGCCTATCCCTTGGGCCCCTACGGCCAAATACCTTGGCGTGACCCTTGATCGACAACTCAACTTCTCCAAGCACATTCAGATTGTCCGCAACCGTGCGGCCTTCTTCTTAGGACGACTCAGTCCTCTCCTCAATGCGCGCAGTAAAATGTCCCTTAGAAATAAGGTGACAATTTACAAAACGTGCATTCGCCCCGTTATGACCTACGCTTCCGTGGCCTTCGGTCACGCTTCCTCCATCGACCTGAACAAGCTTCAGGTCATCCAGAATAGGTTCATTCGCAAAGCAGTCGGAGCTAGCTGGTTTATGCGAAACTCTGACCTGCATTGCGACCTCGAACTCCCCTCCATTACCCAGTACATCAAGTACAATTCTCGCCGCTACTTTGATAGGGCTCCTCATCACCCCAACTCACTCGTAGTCCAAGCTTCGGACTACACGCCAGACACTACACACCCACCTCCTCTCCGTCGCCGCCCCAAACACCTCCTGGGCGACCCGGATGACCCCATCGCCGTAGTCACCTCTGCGGCGCTGGGGTCACCCGATCCGACAGCTCCCTGCAACAGGAAGTACTCCGTATTTGGTATAGGCGCCGGTTACCAAAGGCACACAGTCAGACACCGACCCCGCCGGCGAGGTCGAGGACCCTCAGGATCTGTTAGAAGATCGGTTAGATTCTCTCCAAATAGTCAATCAGCTCAACCTATTAGGGCCACAGGGCACACCCCTTCTGGGGTGCCCGGGCAAGTCTGATCTCCCCCGCCGGGTGACGGCCCAAGCCGAGGTCCGTACCTTCTCAGGTGCCCTTGCGCTAGTCACCCTATAACCTAATCTTAGGGCTCAGCCGCCTTCTGCGCTCGCCCATGCCCGGTAAGCTGTAGAGGCCTCAGAGGCCAACAGCTCTTAGTCATTCAAAAAAAAAAAAAAAAAGGCCGCTGGCACAACTGCTCCAGTAGCTTGGATGGTGAATGAGATGATGGCGATGTGCGTGACAAAGCTGATGGTAATGCTAATGCAGAAGCTTCATGCAATCGTGTCTCGACGACATGCTCGTAGTCTTATTTTTGTCAGAAAAGTTTTTAGTTTATTTATACTTTTCATCCAAGTTTTTGCCTAAAAATATGACATTTTAGAGGCTTATAACTTTGGTCAATAAAAAACTGTAAAGAGCTGATTACATGAAAAAAAATACTCAAATTGATTAATATTTAGAGGTAGATAATGGTGCTTATAAATTGTTTTTGTATGGTCAAGTTGGCGCCTCACGATTGCCTTAGGAGCTCCAGGATAGCCTTAAAGAATACAGATAATGCTTCGTCTTGACAGTCCCGACATCCAGCAGCGCAGGCCCATTCACAGCAACGCCAGGTAATACTTCAAAGTGATCCTTGAAGGTTAGCAATTTCCTCATGCTTACACTCATTATTTACACTTTAATTAATTTAAATAATGGTTCCCGGGAAATATACGAATAAATAGAATGTTAAGTCTGGCCAGACTTAACATTCTATTTATTCGTATATTTCCAGAAATGTTTAAAGTCTATGGCGGAGTGGTACTGTTCTGTATCAGCCTTTTTTTAATAGTCCACTACAGGACGTAGGCCTACCCACAAAGGGTGATTGGGCCATATCCACCACGCTGTCCCAGTGCGGGTTAGTGGAGTAGTGCGAGGTGTTGCAGCTCGTTGGAATGTTTTAGATATAGCCCGATTAACAAATTCATGAGCTAGATGTTTTACGTGATAAAGAAGCACAGTACATAGATATAATTTATTATATAAGCTGTTGATATTCCTTAATAAATTAGACATTGAGAGAGAGACTCTAGTGTCTTAATGTAATTCCTATTGACCCCGGCAAACGAGGCAAGATTATCCAGTTTAATCTGATCTTGTCTATTTTGGCACCATTTTAGCTTATTTTTAAAAGAGTTCCTATTCTCACACATATTAGGTATATCTGACCACATATTGGTTTACCCGCTTCGACCCAGACCATCACCAGGTCGAGGCCAACCTCACCATATCTCGCCAAAAGGATGAGGTCAAATGCTAATTTTACAAATAAATTCACTACAGCACTTGCTATATTCAAATATTTATTAAAAGGCTTTTCACTCATTACAATAATTTTCTAAATTATATCTCTACTCTAGGTCATGCAAAATATCATTTTTAAATAAAATCAAAAATATTACTAATGTTTAGGTAAAATAATAGTATGAAAAACACCAGTCCAAAATGTGCGCTGCGATTACTAGGTATGTTGGTACCGCCGGAGACCGCGTGCGGCCCTGCACTCTAATGTCAGCTGTTCTTCTCTTTACTGGCCTGAAACAACAGATGAGTGATCAAGATTATATAATAAGTCACCGGATTATTTTACGAATCGTCTGTTAACTATCAAATTATAAACTATCTATAGATCGTGAACGGATACAACGATATACAATCTAACGCTTATATTTCTGTATGTTTATGAGCTAACATGATGTAAAACGTCAAACTGCGAATTTGTTCTTAGCAAAAAATAATTCTCTTTCGCAAAAAATGGCATAACCGTTCGGTTACAAGAACTAATTAGGTGGCATAACGTCGAGATTCGAGAAAACGGGTCATTGTGAATTATTTAACGTAGGTACCTATCTAAAGTCGGTATGTATGCGCTTGGACATTTTTTTACTATTTTCCCTTAGGGACTGTGGCTCTGTAGATATTTGCTCGAAGGTAATCATACATAAAAAAGAATTACGCGTTGACTTGAATAGCCTCCTCCGTTTCGTCGGTTAAAAACTCAAAGTACAACAATCTGGTGACATATTTATATCAGTCTCTGGCAGCCATATTGAGCACAAGCTTTGCTTAGTTTCGGGTCAAAAAACGTATGTACTTGATATATTTATTTAATTATGACGTTAAAAGTAAGTAAACTGAGGTTAAATTCCTAATACAAATCTGCAACTTGAGGCACGTAACGCGCGTATTATATAGTTATGTAATCATTCCACAGCCTGCTGCTGTACGCGTATAGTACGATTCAAACCAGGTTTTTGGCAGCTTGGAACACGAGGCAGTCGCTGCGCAGTGGCAATTTATGTGTCGGCGGGGTGAGGGGTGGGGTTCCGCAGCGAGTAGCGCACTTTAGAGCCGCGATAAAGTTTGATGCGATCTCTACCGTTCTACGCGGGTCACATCTTGGAGGATCCACAATACACAAAACAATAGTTTAATTTTTTTTATTTCATTGTTTTGATGTAGGTACTTATTGTACATAGTGTTGTGGATTAAATAAATAAAATTTGTCAGATGGGACAATAAATCTGAAAATGTATATACACGGAATATCTCGCCATGTATTTGGAAGGTCTACTAAGAAAATGAAATGTTTTTTAACCGACTTCCAAATAGGAGGAGATTCCATGTTCGTCTGTATGTATTTCTTTTCCTTTGTGTATGTTCATCGATATTTTCGCGAATTGTGAAACGATAAGAAAAAATATTTTTAGTTCGAGGTGGTTTTATTTAAATATTATCGAAATCAGCTTAGTCGTTTTTGAAAAAACAACAATAATGTAAGAATATACATCTATTCGAGCGAACTATAGCGAAATTAGACTAGGTGTTCGTTAGTGATCATTGAAGTTAAGCAAAGTTCGGCACGGTCAGTCTTCGGATGGGTGACCGCGGGTGGCATTTACTACTGAGCGCTACCGAGGCTCGGATGACACGATACGTTGTAGGTCCCGGTTGATTTAATCGTTCAGCCATGTCAGAAGCCTTCAGGCGGCTTAGAAACTCTGACACCAGGGCTAACCACCCGGCCTGTACAAGCTTACATTAGTGAACTATAGGAATTTTGTCTACGATTGAAGTCGGTTTTTGCAAAAAATAATTATTATAGTTAAATCTATTATATAAAAGGCTTCCCTGAGTGACTGACTGACAGACAGACAGCCTACAGCCCAAACCGCTTAAGATATGAGCTTGAAATTTGGAATATAGGAACATTGAACGACGTAATGGAGCACTATGGAAGAAAATTTTGAACTTTCGACCTCTAAGGGGGTAAAACGGGCCCTTTTCGTTTGTATGTAACTTTTTATTCCCTGTTCCGATTGACTTGAAACTTCGTATACATGCTTTTCAACCATAATAAAAGTTACGTTTTTTCCTGTTTTTCCAAATTTTCCTTATCTAAGGGGTCAAATAAGGTCCCAAAGTTGGTGAAAAAAGCGTCTATTACATCCAACCAGCTGAACGGTTATGGTTGAAATCTGGTATGAAGAAAGCACACAGCAGGTTTCAATACAGGAACTAATAATATCCAGGAAAATCTGTAGGGTTCCTGAGGGATAGCCAATATTAATCAGTTTAGGCTACAGCCCAAACCGTCGATGATATAAACTTGAAATTTAGAATATACGTACATCATACAACATCATGAAGCACAAGGGATGAAAATTTTGAAAAATCGACCTCTTTCGGGGTAAAACGGGCCCTTTTCGTTTGCATGTGACTTTTTATTTCCTGTACCGATTGACATGAAACTTTGTAAAGAAGCTTTTGATACTAAATAAAAAATATGGTTCTTCCTATTTTTCTGAATTTTCCATAAAAAACTTCCTTAGGGGTCAGATAAAGGAATAATAAAGTTGGTGAAAAAGCATCGATTACAGCCAAGGAGCTGAAAGGTTACGAATGAAAACGGGTACGTAGAAAGCACACGACATGTTTTAATACTGGAACTATTACCATCCCGGAAAATCTTCAGGTTTCTTAGGGATAGCCAAAATTAATCAGTTATAATTATAATGTAAAGCTAAGTTAGAATGGTTAAATGAATTCTAACAAAATTTGGAACGAAGCTAGACAATAACACAAATTACCACTTAGGGTACTGCTATCCCGGAAAATTTGAGTGGGTCCTTCGGGATGTCAATTTCTTAAAACAACACTAAAAACTGTTTGAAAATCTGAATGAATTCAATTTTATGTTAAAATAGCCACCATTTTACCTAATAAATGACTAGCTATTGACGTTCTGAGAAAAATCCCGTATTCCTTGTGCGCTAGACCAATCGTAACCTTGAATAAGCTTAAAAAATAATCACAAAGTTTTTTTTTAATAACATAGTGAAATATCTTGAATAGAATTAAGATAATGATTTATCCTTATCTGGGGCAAAATGGGTCCATACGGTTTACGATTTTTTTTATTTTGTGGGCCAATAATTTTAAGCTTAGGGTACATACGGGTCAATATATGTACTGTACTATGGGATCAACCCTAAAAAGCGAAGATTACTTCCATACACGTTGTCGCGGGTCGATTAACTTTTTGTGTTGAACAGTTGATTTTATTTACGTGATTTCGGGGTTGGTACCATAGTAAAAGTTAGTCAAATGATGAGTATAATGGCATCCTTGAACTGACTGACTGTCTAGATATACACTATGTGTTTCTCGAAAGTAATAATATATATTTTTTCATCTGCCTGGGGTCAGACAACGTCTGAAAGTCCTAAAAAGTGATCGTGTACACGATCACTTTTAACTGGGTGACCGGTTTTGGGCAAGATTGTCACAATTTTATTATGGAAATTAACGTGGTTTTCACACATTTTATACTATATATAACGGGACTGAACTCACGTGTGGGGAGACTCCCCACACGTGAGTTCAGTCCCGTTATATATAGTATAAAAAGATTGTCACAATATCTGTCGGGAAAAATGAGTTCAGAATAATCGAAATTAAACTTCTAATGACTGAATGAAACATGTCGAATACATATACCGGCCTTAATTAATAGTGCACTACTGAACGTAGGCCTACCCGCGAAGGGCCATCGGCCATATCCATCACGCCAGCCGAGCGCGGGTTGCGGAATCTTTATATGACATTGATTTTTCTCTACGGTATGTACCTATACATGTTGCCTCAATGTTTTCCATCAATAAAAAGCCAATAGTGTGAAATTTCTAACATTGGCACTCATACAATTATTATTAGTATTGAATTAATTACAGAAATTCAGCAATTTATCATTGACTGCCTCGGTGGCTCAGTGGTTAGTGACCCTGACTTCTGGATCAGAGAGGCGTGGGTTCGATTCCCACCAGGGCAAGCATTTTTGTGATGAACATAGGTGTTTGCTCTGTGTCTGGGTGTTATTTAGGTACTATCTATATAAGTATGTATTTAAAATAAGTATATGTAGTATATCAGTCTCTGGCAGCCATAATAATATCACAAGCTTTGCTTAGTTTGGGGTCAGAGACCGTGTGTGAGATGTCCCCCAATATTTATTATATTTATTTATTTGAAAATTCACGTACTCCGTAATAAGATTTAGATACAAGTACGAGAAATTAAATACGCAAATACTAAGACAATGCTGTTTTCGACCAGTGTATGTTACCATTGATGACTGATGGCACAGAAACGTGGTCTCTCACTATGGGCCTTATTAGTAAGCTCCAAGTAGCCCACCAACAAGCTATGGAGTGGGCTATGCACAGAGTCTCTCTGCGAGATCGAATCAGAAATGAAGAGATCTATTACCAAAGTTACCGACATATCCCAACGGATTGGCATGTTGAAATGGCAATGGGCAGGGCACATAGCGCGGAGGGCTGATGACCGATGGGGTCGATAATTCTCGAATGGAAATCACGTACCGGCAAGCGCAGCGTAGGACGCCCACCCACAAGGTGGACGGATTACCTCATTAGGACCGTAAGATCACGCTGGATGCAAGCCTCCTCCAACCGGTCTTATCGGAGATCCTTTGGGAAGGCCTATGTCCAGCACTGGACTTCTTATGGCTGATGGATGGATGGAGACAATGCAGGCCAATCCATGGGCTATTTTAGGCAAATACTTAGACAATTCAGGCTAAACCGTAGGCCTTATCCTATCCTTGCAAGTAATATGACAATAGGCCCAGTTATGAAGGCTTCATCGTAAATTTTATAGCAACGTAAAAAGTGTACTCTCTATTGAACTTTAACCACGAGCTATTATTATTTTAAGTAAGTGCCAAGACAACGCAACAACGCAGGCCAGACCGTGGGCTATTATCATTGCAAGTAATACAACAACGCAGACTAACAGCAGGCAATCATAATTTTAAGGAAGTATTAAGACAACGCGGGCCAGACCGCGAACTATTAGATATTATTAAAAGCAAGTGTCAAAATAATGCGGGTTGAATCGCAGGCTATTATTTTAAGCAAGTAAGTACTAAAACAACGCGGGCCACATGGCAGGCTATTATAATTTTAACCAACTATTAAGACAACACGGGCGAAACCGCGGACTATTAGATATTATTTATAAGCAAGTACAAAGACAACGAACTGTTTTCATTTTAAGCAAGTACCTATATACTAAGACAACGCGGGCGAAGCCGTGGGTTTTAAGCTAGTTAACTATAACAGAATACGGCTAAAACTCACGTTATAATTATACGGTCGATCCGCAAGGAATCCGCAAGGGGTTATAGTTAAATTATTAACAATAAGTCATATTAATCCTTTTCAATAAAAATAAAATTGTCATACCCTTATAAATTAAAAGGTAGGGTCTTATACATCCTATAACTACATATATCTGATATTACATGTGTTGCAATCTTGGAGGACTTAGCTATAGAGATAAGCCGTCCCAGGTTGCAATCAATGATTGAGTGGAGATACCTGTGAAGCTGGCGGGACATCCGTACAGGAATTTAGCTCCATGGGACGACCCCGCGTACACGCGCCTTTCTATTTGCTGTCCCTTCTCCGCGGCGAAGTCCGCCGTGAACCACGGCTCGGGCTCGCACTCGGCGCCAGCTGTCAGCTTGCCTAGAAACAATCATGGATACATTTTTTTAACCAAATTTCAATAATTTATTTTTTATTGATAAAAGGCACAATCGTGTACATTTTTTCCGTATAGGTTAGCGTTTGGCTACACATTGCCTGCTGTTGAGCAGATTTGCGATCTAGGGTGCAGCAAGTTCACCTAGAAGATACCTATTTACTTGGAAAATTTCGCATAGTTCACTGGAATCGACGTATACAATTTTTTGACTATTGTTGAATTATCAAAAACGGTTTAGCCAATTTCAATAAAATTTATATGAGACCACCTACGACGTATGATATGGCAAACGAAAAAAGAATCATCAAAATTGGCGGAGTATACTCGCGCACGAAGGGTTCCGTACCGTTTCGCAGCCCCTTAGCCCCATTCCTCTTGCCGTTATTAACAGCGAGAAAAAACTTCCTGAAAAATCACGTTTGTTGTATGGGAGCCCCCCCCTTATAGAATATTTATTTATATAACTGCTTAGAGTAATATAATAGTGGCAACATAAATACATCATTCCCTGTCTATCACGGTTCATGAGATACAGCTTGGTGACAGACAGACAGACGGACATCGGAGTCTTAGTAATAGGGCCCCTTTTTAGCATCTGGGTAAAAAGGGGCCCTATTGCGGACCCTAAAAAACATACAGACGAATAGATAACCTCCTTTTTAAAGTCGGTTAAAAGAGAGGAGGCCACAACACAAGGGAAGTAATATAATATGAGAGCTCATACTCCGGTGTTTGTGCGCCGATTCTCGAGTTTAGTTCATTATCTCGAGAGTAACATCGCGACAGCCTGGAATAATCTGATTTACTATTGACCAGGGATTTTGTAGCAATCCCAAAAAAAATAGAATTCCAGTGCCGACTATAATCGAGCTTCCAGCGCCGATCGTCACGTCAGTACTTGTCTAATAACAATATTACCTTAATAAATTACAAAAAAAATTAAATTAAATATCATTTATTTTCGGTAAGGATATTACATTCAATAGTAGACAACACATACAACGGGCAACACCACACGAATCGTCGTAAAATAAATACTTGTTGAAGGTCAAATCCTATAAGTTGGCGGCTGTGACGTCAGCTACAAGCGCCGGATAGCCAAACTGCCCCCCTACCGCCTAAAGCAATAGCAATCGTTTATGACTTCATTTTAGTCATTTGGCACCGCCTATGTGACGTTAGCAAAGCAAACGCAAAGCAATTGATGGCTAACGTCACATAGGCGGTGCCAAATGACTAAAATGAAGTCATAAACGATTGCTATTGCTTAGGCGGTAGGGGGGCTGGGCCTGAAGCTCACTTCACGGCTAACGTTACAGCCGCCAACTTGTGTGATTTGGCCTGCATGTGGGTACTTGTCGAAGAATACTGATTTTGCTTACCGTTCTTTATTCTTACGTAGAGCGGCACGTAGCGGTCCTCCGCCAGCAGCCCCGGCGTGTCCCGCCGCGGGTACTGATGGTGTACAAAATCATTCAACACCGACTTCGTGTTACTCTCGTATCCAACATCTAAAAACACCAAGTTATTGCATTTAGTTAAGATAACGTCCAGTGTTACTACAATACTGTCAAGTAATACAGGGTTACCCAGGACTGCTGTAGTAAGCGGATTCACACTATAACTATGAACAACTCTTACTATGGGCCAACTCGGAGTTTGAGAAATAAAATCAGCTGGTCCATAACGAGTAATTTTTGTTACGAGTCTGGACCCTTATTTTATACTACGGGACTAATCGCGCACTAAAATTACAAGATAAATAAATACCTCCTCATCCCGACGTTTCGGCCGAGTTGCATCGACATAACGAGTAAGTTCGTGCAGGCCGGGTGGTTAGCCCTGGTGTCAGAGCTTTTAAGCCGTCTAAAGGCCTCTGACCTGGCTAAACGGTTAGAATAACCGGAGCCTACAATTTAAAGTGTCATCCGAGCCTCGGTAGCGCTCAGTTGTAAATGCCAGCCGCGGTCACTCATCCGAAAACTGACCGTGCTGAACGTTGCTTAACTTCGATGATCGCTAAAGAACACCTAGTCTATATGCGGTATGAGCGGTAGTAAGTAGATGAAGTAGAACTAAAATAAAATTAGTCCATAATGACGGTGTGAACCTTCTCCTTACGACAGTACGCCAGTTCCGAATAACCCTGAATAAACAATTATTTAAAGATGTCATTATTTTTCGCAAAAAATGGATTAACCAACTCCAACCGTGGACAGAATTCGAAAAGTTCGCGCGGATTGATGTAGTAATTATTCACATTATTGTTGATTTATCTAAAATGGCTCAGCCGATTTTGAAAAAATTGAAACGGGACCACACGGTAAGTCCACTCAGTCGAAAGTTCGGAGGTAACAAACATAAAAAATACAATTTGGTTTGGAGTTTTGGGTGCTCCTAACACTTCTGATCCGTTTCCCAGATCCGTTTGGGCCTTGTGATGATCTGAAGGTTCGTGGATGCGAAGCGGCACGATTCCCCTTTACTCGTGCCGTTGTGCGGGTTCTATACCTGATATATCTGGGCTTCAGTAAGAAACAGGTTCTTGACACAAGTAGTGATTTATTCTTCAAGCAGTTACAGTTACACACAATTACAAAGGAAAGGCCCCATGGCGTAATTTAATCTGATAGTTTTACAAGCGTTCAACGAGCGTCCTGAGTGTGCTCTTGTGATCTGAATTATTTCATACAAAGTGGCGACACTATGCAATGCGGCCAAATGACGCGTGATCTCGTTATCGATCTGAGTAAGTAGTTACAAAAACAACCGCTAAGTGAAGTTTACACTAAGTATTTGTAGATGGCGCCAAGAGTCCAAAACTAGCCTGATTTTACATAAAATATAGTAATACAAATAAATTAATATTATAATAAATTTTGCATGAACATCCTGCCAGGGGCCGGAAAAGAAATATCGAGTCTTACTCTGATAAACATAAATTTAACAACACTGATATTAACTTAACTTGCTAACTTGACCATATAAATATTATACTAAACATTATTATGAACTTAAGTTGAAATAATTTCACGAATGACGACCTAAATTTAGTACAATACAACAATTAAGGTTTAATCTGATAGTTTAGGTATTAACATATTCTTAAGTATTAATCTTACATTAGTGACAAGTGAACTTACAGATCAATAGGTAATTTACACAATTTTACAACAGGCCTGACTAATTCGCCTGACTGAGTTTTTAATTTTACAGATCTGATTACATTGTCCCTTCCAGGAAATACTTGGATTATACGACCACGTCTCCAATGGAGGGGAACTGAATTATCATCAATAATTAAAACAAGATCTCCGACCTTGACATTGTCTGATTGTTTAAACCATTTCTGTCGGACCTGAAGTGATGTTAAGAATTCTTTCTGAAAGCGTGAAAATATGTTTTGAGACATTTTTTGTAGTACCTGAAATCGTGACAAATGTGACATTTTAGTATCTTTCCAAACAAATTCTGGTAACGCTACCAGTGGCTGACCTATGAGAAAATGACCTGGTGTAAGTACTTCTAGATCACATGGATCTTCTGACATGGCAACAAGTGGTCGTGAATTAAGAATGGCCTCAATTTTTGACAATAATGTTGAGAGTTCTTCGAATGTGAGTATGGTATCACCAATTTCCCTTTTTAGAAGCTGTTTGACTGATTTTACACTTGCCTCATGAAGCCCACACATGTGTGGCACGTTGGGTGGCGCGAAAACCCAGTTGATGTTCTGACGATTGAATTCCTCACGTAGGGTCACCTCGTGCTTTAATAGAAATTGATTTACCTCTCTTAACTGATTGTCGGTTCCCACATAGTTTGTAGCGTTGTCTGACCTGACGAGTGAAGGTAGTCCCCGTCGACTGACAAATCTGGTAAACGCTGCGATGAATGCCTCGACTGACAAACTGCTGACAGCTTCCACGTGACATGCATGACTCCTAGTGCATACAAATGTGACAAAATAACACCGAACTGACTTAGCATTCCTGAGTAAGCTAGACTTCACTAAATATGGCCCGCCAAAGTCCGTAGAAACTCCTACGAAAGCTCGCGCTGAAGTGACTCGGTCAGCCGGCAGGTCTCCCATGAACGGTGGCGGTATCGCCACAGGACTGAATCTGAAACATCTAATACATTTTCTGATTACGCGTGACACTTGTCTTCGCGCTGAAGTAATCCAGTATTCCCTCCTGATGATAGCCATAAGTGCCGTGGTCGCTGCATGACAATAGCTTCGGTGATAGTGTTCGATGAGTAACTGAACAAATCGGTGATCCTTAGGCAGTAAGTACTGATGGCGCGTTCCATATGGTAGTTCTGAATTCTTGATTCTGCCGCCGACTCTGATCATTTCATCATCATCCAAGAAGATACTGAGCTTCTGAAGTGATGTACATACTGACCTTCCTCTTTTAATAGCATTGATCTCTGAACTGAATGATAACGACTGTAGTTTTTTGATCCAATATTTGATTGCATTCCGCATCTCTTCTAATGACAATGCTTTACTGAAATTCCGTTGATCTTTAGGTAATTTTAGATTCTTGATATATCTGAGGACAAAGGCAGTAACATTTATTAATTTACTGAAAGAGCTAGTCCTTTCTAACAAATCCAATTCCCAGGATGTGACTAGTGTTGCGGTGTGAACTGACTTCTTATATCCTGGCACCTCCTCCGGAGGGCTGATGACTGATCGTGGCCAATTTTCCTGCTCTTCATGTAACCAGGGTGGTGACCACCACAATTTATGATTGAGTAATTCCTTCGCTGATATTCCTCTGCTCGCACAGTCCGCTGGATTGAATGTTCCCACTATATGCCTCCAAACAATGACTCTTTCTGAGTTTTGAATGTACTGAACTCGATTACACTCGAATGTTTGGAGCTGATGTGGTTGTGATTTTAACCATGTGAGTACGATTGAACTATCTGACCATGCATTGATGCTAGCTAGCTTGATGGAGTTCTCCAGCGATGCTGCTACATGATTGAGCAATTTACATACCAAATGAGCTGCACTCAATTCCAACTTAGGTATTGTCTGACGAGTCTTCTTAGGTGCCACCTTAGATTTTGCCATGACAAGACGCACCATAACCTTTCCTGATGAAAAAACTGATCGTAAGTAGATACATGCTGCAAAGCCTACCTCTGAAGCATCTCCCATTCCGTGCAGTGAGTATGATACAGCATCTGAAATGACTATACACCTTGGGATTTTCAAATATGGCAGGTAATGAAGATCTTGAAGCATAACTTCCCACTGACGCCTGACTGTCTCTGACACTGGGTCATCCCATTGTAATCCATCAATAAATAGAGATTGAAGTAGGTTTTTGAAGTTCAGAACCACACCTGTGCAATAACCGCAGGGATCATATATCCGGGCTATAGTACTGAGTATGTTCCTCTTCGTGATTGCCTTGCCTGATGGTTCATTGAATTGATAAGAAAATGAATCTGACAATGGATCCCATTGTATACCGAGTACCTTGATAAAGCTCTTATCGTCTCCGTCAAACTGATGAGGTATTTCACAGTGATCCCCAGGTAGATCTTCCAAAATTGCGTTGTCATTTGATGACCATTTTCTGAGCTCATATCCAGCACTTTTCATAACTTCTATCAATTCTCCTTTCAATTCCTGAGCTTCGGACAATGAATTTGCTCCAGCCAATATGTCGTCCACAAATGATTGGTTCCTGATGATAGATGAGGCTGCAGAACTGGGATGGTTCACCTCCCAGTCATCTGCTAACTGATGAAGTGTGCGTAGTGACACAAATGGACTAGACCGTAGTCCGTATGTATTAGTATTCAATTCATATACCTTGATTGGTTCTGATGGGTCTTTCCGCCACAATATAAGTTGATATTTTCGGTCTGATGGATGAATCCAGGTTTGTCGGAACATATGTTTGATATCCGTAGTGAATACATACTGATAGCGCCTGAAGTTGATAATTATCTGAGTGATATCGTTTTGAAGTGGTCGTCCTGAATGTAGGCATTGATTAATTGAAACTCCATTTGATGATTTACAGGCTCCATCAAATACAACTCGAAGCTTGTCTGATCCCTTCTTGAATATTCCATGATGAGGAATGAAGTAGTGTTCTGAGTTAAAGTCAAAATTGGATTCTGACATGTGTCCTAGGTTTATGTACTCCTCCATGAATTCACGATATTTTTGAGCAAATACTGAATTGCTTTCCATTTTTCTTTCTAATGCCTTGAATCTGTGAGTTGCGATCTGATGTGAATCTCCAAGTGGCCTTCGTTCTGACAACAATGGTAAGCGTACCATATATTTGCCGTCAGGCATTCTGACTGTTGTGTTGCAGTATAAAGTCTCACACTCGTCATATAGCGGATGACTTACAGGTTCCATCGGTGGTTCTTCGGACTTCCAAAATCGCTCCACAGCTTCCTGAAGTGTTGAAATCTGAGCTCCGTAGTCCAATACTGATGTTGCAGCTTGATTTTTGTCTGCGACGCGAGATAGCTGGTTCTCGCTGTGATGATCTGCTCTCTCTGTTGAGCCAAGTAGTACGTATCCAAAGCATGTGCCGTACGCCGCCAAGCTGGAAGTGAGATTGATACGAGTTCCATCATAAACATAATTAAGAATGTCCGTTCCTAATATTAGGTCCACATCACGTGGGACTCCAAATTCCTGATCTGCTAAGTGAAGTTGACTTGTCTGAGATAAAACCTTCTTTGCCTCGAAGTAGGTTGATGGTATATTGCCAGTGAGTTGAAACATGATAAGTGCTGAAGTACTGACGAGAGGGACTTGCTTTCCTATAGGTCTGATTACCAGCTTAACCTTCTGTCCGGGCTGATCTACCTTGTGATGTCCTACACCATATATGTTACATGACTCGGGCTGTCGATGCAATTGCAGTTCACTTGCAAATGAATCCCTTATTACTGTGACGCCTGCTCCAGTATCAAGTAAGGCCCTTGCCTTAATGAATTGACCATGATTATTTTTTACTAATACTAATGCAGTTGGACACAGATTGACTGCAACTGATGCACCGACAGTGATATCATGTCATTGTGACTGATCGTCTGACCTGCCTCTGCCGAAGCGCAGTTCTTCATATTTTTCGTTCGCTAAACGCACCCTGGCTTCCGGGTGGCGCTTTGGTCTGACCTGAAATTGAGTGACTGATCTGTCTGGACTGGATCGGTTGAAGGCTGCTTCAATCACAGCTGGTACTGGACTGGTTCTGACTTGGGGTGATGGTGATATTCTGAGTGATGAACTCGCAGCTTCCCTGCCTTTAACTAGTGGGCGGCCTGAAGTCCGGTATGTTGAGTCTTGACTACATAACAGTGTGTTGTGACCATCTTGATGACAGTGCTTGCACCAGTTACGCTGTGTGCACTCTGAGCTAAGGTGTTTCCTGAAGCAGCGGAAGCATAGTGACCTGTCCCAGGCCCATGCCTTCCTCTCCTTAGGGCTGAGTTTAAGGAAACCCTTACATGTATATAGTGAATGATCCATACCTGAGCAGTACATACATGAACGATTCACCTGATCTTTTTGCTGAGGTGGCGTCCTCGGCCGGTTCTGAAGCATTGCCTGAGTTGATGCTATCCGATGCTGATTGGTAGGCCTTCGGAATGCTCCTCCTCGGGACCGTGCTGGGTCTGATATAGTGGCCTGCCTCTGAACCGCGTCTGAGACTGTGGCCTGTAGCCGGCACTGCTCATCCAGCAGCTCCATGAGTTGACTGAAGGTGGGTAGGTGACCCACATCCTTACCATATCGCTCCTCAAATATGGTTCTGATCCGGGTTGGCAATTTCTGTAATGTTATGAACAATAATAAGTATGACCATTCTGATACTGGCTGTTTTAGCTTCTGAAGTGCTTGGGTACTTTCCCTGATAGGGTCATACAGTTCCCGTCTCAAGTCTGACCTATCTGACATGACTGGAAGCTTGAGAATCCTGTCTAGGTATGAATCCGTCAATAATCTGAGGTTATTGTACCGTTGGCTTAAGAGGCTGAATGCTATTTCATAATTCTGGCCATCCATAGGCAGATGCCTGATAATTGACAATGCCTCACCACTTAGTGATGCTCTGAGATAATAGTGCTTTTCTGAATCTGAAAGATTGGTCCTGTCATGGACCAATGACGTAAACAGGTCTGAGAAGCCAAGCCAATCTGAGAGTTTACCTGAGAATTCTGGCAATGATATTATAGGCAATTTCGCTCTTACCTGATAATCCAGCTGATCAGCCGCAGGTGCTGCCTGCGCCGTACCTGAGTTGGGTGCCTTCTCTGACGCGGCCGTGTCTACCTTGACTGCCAAGCTATTCAGTTCACTGAACTGCACACGAAGTTGCTCGAGCTCCGCCTCTTCGATGCTATCCTGATGTTGTAGTACCACTTCATAAGATTCTACCGCCTGATCATAATATTTTCTGAAATATTTAAGAGAGACTGACGATGCCACACTCCCTGTATCATTTAAAATAGGTACACTAAAATCATTAAGCATTCGGTATTTTGCCCGAAACTGAGCCACTGTTGTTTTGATATTATGAGCCATTTTGAATAACTAGATTGCTGAGGTTATACACTGACACAATATATATACTGATTTATGTATCTTGATTCACTGAACGGTCTGATTTACGAATTTAAACTAATAATAATAGTCATTGTCCAATAATTTCTTGATGTCTGAATGCGTTGTTCTGAATGAAGACGGCACACCGTGTTCTCAAATGCCGCACTGAATGCGTTATAAACGTCGTATTCCCGTGATGACCGATGGGTAGAATCACTGAACTTTTACCAAAATTCGCTTATTGTAGTCTGAAGGCTTGCTGATCTCGGCGTCTGACAAGATGGCGTCGTATTGTAGAACGCGTTGTGACGACGCCGCCGGCGCACTTACTGAAGCACTGACGATATATTGATGGCGTTCCCCTCATGGGCCACCAGATGGTTTGGAGTTTTGGGTGCTCCTAACACTTCTGATCCGTTTCCCAGATCCGTTTGGGCCTTGTGATGATCTGAAGGTTCGTGGATGCGAAGCGGCACGATTCCCCTTTACTCGTGCCGTTGTGCGGGTTCTATACCTGATATATCTGGGCTTCAGTAAGAAACAGGTTCTTGACACAAGTAGTGATTTATTCTTCAAGCAGTTACAGTTACACACAATTACAAAGGAAAGGCCCCATGGCGTAATTTAATCTGATAGTTTTACAAGCGTTCAACGAGCGTCCTGAGTGTGCTCTTGTGATCTGAATTATTTCATACAAAGTGGCGACACTATGCAATGCGGCCAAATGACGCGTGATCTCGTTATCGATCTGAGTAAGTAGTTACAAAAACAACCGCTAAGTGAAGTTTACACTAAGTATTTGTAGATGGCGCCAAGAGTCCAAAACTAGCCTGATTTTACATAAAATATAGTAATACAAATAAATTAATATTATAATAAATTTTGCATGAACACAATTGAATAGAGAACCTCCTCCTCTTTTGAAGTCGGGTAAAATTATGCACGTGTAGTATTTGTAGTTATTTTTTTATATCACATAATTTGTAGAAAATAGAAAACACATAGCAGTAGATCCAAAATAACATAAATTAAATGTTTCATGTTTTACCGACTTCCAAAAAAGGAGGAGGTGCTATCATAATAAAAAAAACGCTGTATACGGTCGATTTGCGGAATAAAAAAGAAAGATTCGTGTAAATAACATTTCATTCGGTTAAAAATCTTAACATTACCCTGCCTCTACATTGGTGATATTGCCATGTTCGTAAAATCCCGCCCTGAGCTCTTTAAAATGTGGCCTGTTGGAGGTAGACATGAGGGTAATGTGTATTGTTTACCATCAAAAACTGCTTTTCTTAATAAAAGTGTGTTCTGCATGGCATCTATCATTTATAACAGGATACCTAAAGTCATTCGATGCAAACAGGACTTAAATATATTTAAGAGCCATTTAAACAGTTTATTAGTTGATAAAGCCTATTATAATGTAAATGAGTTTTTAAATGACAAGACTTTGAATGACTATAAATTGAAATTATAATACGTATCCTGACATTATTAATTCTGACATATACTCGTATAATTAAATTCATTTGACATTTGTTTTAACCTTACCATGTAAACGTCTGTACGCCTATTTAAGGTAGAAACTAGAGAACATCATATTAAATTTAAGATCTTTGTATAATTTTACCTAGTTTTACAGACAAATAAATCATTGTTTCATTGTAATAATATGTTTATTTGTTTGTTATTTTTATGTATACTTATCGATAGTTTCGCCAATTATGAACCGATTGATTTATAAATCTTTTTATTTCAAAACAGTTTACACCCGAGGTTGTCCCAATTGAATTTTATTGAAATCGGCTAAACCGTTTTTGAAAAATCTATAGTGATGTAAAAATTTCTACATGGATGACATATCGATCCAGGAGAACTCTTCAAATTCTGTACTCGGTGGAAGTCAGCGGCGCCATTTTTGGCGAAAACTAATTATAAGATTCACATAATATGTCTGCCTCGGTGGCTCAGTGGTTAATGACCCGGACTCCTGGGCCAAAGAGGCGTGGGTTCGATTCCCACCCAGGGCGAACATTTACGTGATGTACATAGGTGTGCTCTGTGTCTGGATGTTATTAATTATTTTCTATATACAGGGTATCCAGAACCAAGCCGAGAGGAGGTGATTCGGATCATTATTATGAACAACTTCTACTATGGAGCCAACCCGAAATTAGAGAATATAAATATCATTTGTTTCATAACTTTGATAGATTCCGAGTTCCAATGTTGTATGGAACAGCTGATTTTATTTTCGCGACGTCCGAGTTCCCCGCAGGCCGCGCCACACAAGTTGGCGGGTGTGAAGTTAGCTAGAAGCTGCGCAATATCCAACCCTGACTGGAGCCCACATGGCGCCGCGCGGTGATTGGCTACTGCGCAGCTAGTAGCTAACTTCACACCCGCCAACTTGTGTGGCGCGGCCTGTTATGTAAAAGTTGTTCACAATGATGGCGTTAATCATCTCCTTCCGGCTTTGTACAGGACAAGCAGATAACCCTGTATACAATTATGATGTATTTAAAATATAAGTAGTACACGATATCAGTCTCTGGCAGCCATATCACAAGTTTTGCTTAGTTTGATGCCAGAGGCCGTGTGTTAGATGTCCTATAATATTTATTTTATTTTATTAAATGTGAAATGCGCGACCGTATTTGGCGTAACATTGGCCGTTAGAAGAAAAGTGCAACTCACGGAACACATATTTGCCACCCGAACCCCAGGTCAGCGTCATAAACGCATAATCCCCCGTGCGCGCCGCCACGCGCCACTCCAGCTGCCCGGGGAAGGCGCCGGCCGCGAGCGCGTGCCCCTTGTAGGACCCGACAGCCAGGTACGAGCAGCCTGCAAACATTTATACAAACTAACGTAATTTCTGCACATTTTGCTTTATTGACCGAAGCGGAGCGAAGATCTTCGGATCACGGACACGGCGATTTTGCTTTCGTCGGTCTGGAGGATAGTCTACAGGTCGCATTTTTCAACGAATCAAAAAAACTTGGTACACAGGTTCTATACAGGGTTATTTCTAACCAATTAACATCCTTTCAGGGACTTTTTCTGAACATTGAAAATAACAACTTTGGTTCTACGATACGGCTGTTATAAATTCTCAAAAAAAAGTTGTTGTTCCATTGAAAAATATCGTTTACCTTCTACATTTTTTTTTCGAGTTTTTCAAAAGTCGCAGAACAGAAGTTGTTAGGTTCGATGTACAGAATAAGCCCCTGAATTGATGCTAAGTGACTAGAAATAACCCTGTATATTAATAGATTTTTTGTCGTCGGCGATTTTTGTTAGCGGGTGTTTCTCTCAAAATGTCGGGAAATTTGCTGTCGCGGTATTTACCAACCGATTTCGACAACATTTGGCGAGGTCGTGTAGTAACTGAACCCTAACAATCATTGCGAACCAAATGTGTCAAGAACGATGAAAAACATCGAGCAACGAGTCCAGATACAGACTTATGAAGATTCAGTTACAGAGATGCCCCGCGAGGTCTACTGTTCCGTGAACTACTAGTGTTAATATGTGAACGGGATAGGTACATGATAGAATCATCTTCAAGTTATTGTTTTAAATAAATTTTATGTATATTTTCGCTCAGTAGTGATATCAATCGTAAGGTCGTGGGTTCAAATCATTGGGATACCCATACCAATTTGGAACCTAAACACAGAATTTCTCATAACTGGCTTTTCGGTGAAAGAAAACATCGTGAGGCAACCTGCATGCGTCCGTAGAAGGAATTCGATGGCGTAGGCATGTGAATCCACCAACCCGCACTGGGCCGGCGTGGTGGATTTAAACATATTAAACATCAAAAAGTCGGTACAGTTCTGTACAGTGATACAAGCTCGAGAAGTATTAGGGTCCTATTCAACTTCAAATAAAACAGTGAGTAATGTTAAATCTGAATTCATATTGAATAATAATAATAATCTGAAACAAGATAAATCCTGAAATTGAAATATTATTAACTATATAATATTTGAAAATGAGTAAATCCTTCCTACTTTGACTACCTCGGTGGCTCAGTGGTTAGTGGCCCTAACTTCTGGGTCAAAGAGGCGTGGTGTCGAGTGTGCTCTGTGTCTGGCTGTTATTTAGTTACAATCTATATAAGTATGTATTTAAAAATAAGTATATGTAGTATATCAGTCTCTGGCAGCCATATCACAAGCTTTGCTTAGTTTGGGTTCAGAGGCCGCGTGTGAAATGTCCCAAAATATTTATTTATTTCATTTACTAATATTATAAACGCGAAAGTATGTAGGTATGTATGGATATTTTTCCTCTTTCACGCCAAAACTACTTTACGGATTGAGATGAAACTTTGCAATTAGGTATAATGCTTATACATCAGAACAACACATAGGCTATAATTAATAAAGATATTGCGTGAAGCGAAGTTCGCCGGCTCAGGCATAGTTAGAAATAAATTTTGATTTCATTGATTCAAAATAAAACATTTATAATTTTTCACAAAAAATAGCAACACCGACTTCCGCCGTGTACAGAATTCGAATAGTTTGCTAGAATCGATGTATATCCATGTACATTATTTTTGATTTATCAACAACGGTTCAGCCAATTTCGATAAAATTTAAAATTTAAAACCACCTCGAGAGTAAATCCTTTCGAAACAAAACAATTGGCGAAAATATCGATGAACATACACAAAAATAACACACAGACGAACATAGTACCTCCTCCTTTTCGGAAGTTGAAAAATTGGTTAAATCGATTCGAGCGAACTGTTCAAATTTTGTACACGATAGAAGTCAGTTGTACCATTTTTGGCGAAAAATTAATGACTGAGTCAGTACTTCATAGTTATGGCACGTAGTGTGCGCTGGCACCTACTCGAACTCGCGGTCAAAACTACATAGGTGTTGTTCATCAGCTGCTCCATACATTTTGTCACCCGTCAATAAAAAAACATTCATATATCACTATATAGCATAAAACTACGTCGCTTCCTGCTGTCTGTCTGTGCCTATGTATGCTTATATTATATCTTTAAAACTACGCAACGGAATTTGATTTTGTTGTTTTAATAGATAGTGATTCAAGAGGAAGGTTTACATGTATAATACACCAGTGCGAAGCTGGGGCGGGTCGCTACTTTCTTTATAAAATTAGCTCTTTCTATGGAACAGCCGGTTTCTTTTCGGTAGATCCCAGTTGGTTCCATAGTATAATATATATACGTTCTGCTCTTACTACTCCCACACTTGCAGTAGTGCAGAGGTCGCCAAAAATTGTAAGTGGAATTCACGACTGTTACCGAGAATTGGTAACACACCGCTACTGTGCGTCCACGAATGTTAAGTAAAACGTATGGAAACACGGTATCATTCGTGAATTAAAAAAACCGTAGACATAAAAACATCTTTCCATGTATATCATCAATTGAAAATTGTTAGCACTGCATATACAGGGTTACCTACTTACCCTGTACTAAGTCAAAAAGGGATGATTAAGACCATCATTACGAACAACTTCTACTATGGGGCTATTATAATTATAATAATATAATATTTATTTTAGAACATAATTATCCAATTCAATAATATTTATAAAGTTGCAACTCGGAATCGACAAAATATATGAAACAACTGATTTTTTTTCTCTAATTTTGAGTTGGCCCCGTAAAATTTTTCTTATTCACTCCTCTCCGGCTCAGTGCACCAGTTCTGGATAACCCTGTATGGTCGCGAAACTAGTTTTCGTTAACTCATGCTGAGTATTCAGCTGTAAATGACAAAAAACCCAAGACAATTTGGATTCATATTGACAATAAACTAGAGTTCATATTGGCACAAAATTAAGGTTTTAGTACAGATAAAATATCGCTTACCTGTTTTGTTAATCATATAGGTGTCCAGGTCATCCTGTTCAGGAGTCTGCAGGTGCTTCCATATGTTGGGGTTAGGTATTATTGAAGCCGGCACTTTGAAATCACATAGTGAGGTAACCTTAGTAACATTTTCTTCTTTTTGATTTGTTTGTAGTTCGGAATGATTCATAAGAGATTTTTGATTTTTTTCAATAGTAGCAATCATATCTCTAATGTCATGACTGTCGGAGGATGTTAAGTTTTCTAATGGAGCTATTTTCTTGTTCATGCTTGCCATCGATTCACTTTGTTGATTAGTCTTATTAGAAAGTAAAGATATTTTGTCTTCTAATTCTGCTATTTTTTCAATTTGTTTTTGATATACAATCAATTCATTGTGCATCTCAGTATCTATTACAACCTGTGAGTCATTTGACTTTTCCATGGATTGTAATATTTTTCGAGTTATGTTTGAAGCGTGTAATGCAAGTTGAATAATTATTTTATTGGCGGCAACTTGGATATCTCTGGCGATATCATGTTCCTGCGCATCCAGGTTCTCCATCGCCAGCGGCAGATTGTCCTTGACCAGCACTTTTATGATTTCTTCTATGTTTTTTCGTATGTTGGGATCTTTTCCATTTTTGTATGTACACGCGTTGTAGTTCTGATGCTTGTTTTGATAGTTTTCAGTCACCTCATAGTCATCAGTTTTATATTGTCCCCCTCCGATATCATCTGTGTTAAATAAATACAGAAATTAATTGACTTTTTTATTAATTTTTTATTTTTTGGTTATTTCTCTCAAAAAAGGAAGAAATTTGCTGATGCGCTAATTCTAAAAATGCTATGAAGATTCAGTGAAACAAATGCGAGGTCTGCTCGAAACAACTACTAGTTATAAAGGTATCTACATAATTATACCAAAAAGTTTAAACAGAGCGAATTAAGTTTAATTGTAAGTCTACAGTTAAGCAGAACAAGTAGTTCGTAGAGCGCATAGCCGATGGGGTTGTAAAGTTCTCGAATCGAGACCACGTACCGGCCATCGCAGCGCAGGACGTCCGCCGTCATGTTGGCCTGACGATCTGGTCAAAACCGTAGGAACGCGCTGGATACAAACTGGATCCAACGAGACTTCTTACGAGTGTTATTAGGAAATAATAAATAATCGGCCAAGTGCGAGCCGGACTCGTGCACGAATGGTTCCGTACCGTATGGGAGCCCTCAATATATTTTAATTTAATTTAATTGAAGTGAATAATCGAATATACAACTCAATATTCTGTGAATAATTTAATCATAATATACCTGTTGCCGTTATTAATATCGATAAAAAATAAGGTTGCTTGTATGGAAGTCCCTCTTAAATATTTATTTTATTTTAATTTAATTATTTACTGTTGAAGTGAATGTAACTATTAATATTCTATGAATATTTGAAACGTCTTCCTGTTACCATTATTCATTACTTCAGGAATCTTCTTTGGGAGCCCCTCTTAAATATTTATTTTATTCTATTATAATGGCAATAACAGAAATAAGTAATCAGTGAAAATTTTAATTTTCTAGTTATCAACTTCATAAGATACAGTCTGATAACAGACAGACGGACGGACGGATAGCGGAGAGTGCTCCCGTTTTTACCCTTTGGGTTCAGAACCCTAAAAAGGTTTAGTCGCAAAAGATGATCTCCTTTCCACAACACGACAAGCCGGAAATCGCTTAGACATTCCCTACATAGTCGCCGTACCACCCGCTCGTACTAAGCGCTTCGCTTCTTCCTTCATAACGCGGACCGCCAGGGATTGGAATGTCTCCGTCATCGTTTCCTGACAATTACAATCTGGATATCTTCAAGCCAAGAGTGAATAGTATGTTCTAGGCCTACAGAGCCCATCTCGGCTACAACTCCGCTTATCATCAGGCGAGTTGGTGGCCAAATGTATAATGTTAGGTATTAAAAAAAAAGATATTACGCAAACTGACAAACGGTCACAATTTGATCAATTCCGAAGTTGTAATTTTGCATGGAACAACTGATTTTTTTCCACCGAATGTCGGGTTGGTCCCATAGTAATTGTTGTTCGTAATGATGGTTTTGGTCGCTCCCTTCCGGCTTAGTTGAACTAGATGTTTTTAATATAAAATATATAATAAAATGAAATAAAATCCTTTCAATTGTTATTTGTAGTATTATATATCCAAAAGTATATTAATTGTTGGTTTGTTACTCTTTCACGCAGCAACAAACAACGGATCGACTTGATTTTTGGCTTGGATAAACAAGGTTATCCAGAAATAGTGTACTAAGCCGCAAGGGGGTTAATCCGACCATCTCTACGAACAACTATAACTATTGGCCAACTCCAAATTCGAAAAAGAAACAGCTGTTTCAAACATCCTCGTATTGTCGATTGACAGTTCTAATGTTGTATGGAACAGCTGATATTTTGTTCTCGATTCCCGGGTTGTACTTAATAATGGTCTGAATCCCCCACCCCTTTCAGTTTAGTACAGGGCAAGCTGATAACCCCCTATGTAGTACAAAAATCGGGAAGCGACATAGGCTACTTTTGTCCCAAAAAAATTAAATGTTCCCATGGGATAGCATACAAATTAAAATACCTCGCGGGCGAAGCCGCGGGCAAACGCTAGTTAGGTATTCCTAAAAATATAAACACAGTAGATTCGTTAGTTGAAATGACAATAAACGGAGCACATACTCGTAGTTCGTAGAACGGATAGTCGATGGGGTCCTCAAGTTCTCGAATAGAAACCAAAGCAATAGCAGCAAGGACGTTCACCGACAAGAAGGACTGACTATCTGGCCAACATTTGAACACGCTGGATATAAACTGGATCCAACTTTCTACTACTTTTTACTTACTTATGAAAGAATGATTGAATTACCTTTGAAAAACTTACCATTCATCAGTGAGTTGTCTCCTCCTTCGGCGATCCTGCTGATATTGAATATAAAAAAAAATAAAAAATAACACAATTTAACTCTAGTTTTCATTTTGCGGAATGTATAATTAAGCGACAAAATATTAAACTGGCTGCCGCCCGCGCCGCTCGCTCGCTACTGACAGATATATTTCTGAATTGGGTTATTATGATATTTATACATACTCGTACGACTCGGATGTCACAAATGTGTTATTATTTTTAACAGTAAATACCTAGAAAAACATGTCCCTAGTTCCCCGATAAATTTACCCGGTGATACGATGCAACTTCAATAACATTTTAATTAAAAAATCCAACACGAACTTGGCGCATGTAAATAAGTACCTACGTGTAAATAGTATTTATGAAATAAATGATTATAATTATAGGTACTTGCGTTTTCCTTATGTTGCTTATCGACGTGGTTTCTTTGTTTTAAGTGAACAAAATTTAACTCTTGATGATAGGTACCAATAACAATAAAATTGGAACCAAGTTCATCAATAGTAATGTCCCATGGAACGTACTGCTTTGACAGCAAACTTTTAGTTGAACTAGCGATTGTTGATTTGAGAATCATTCTAGATACAAAGTAGAGGTTGTCTAGGATTCCAGAAAATATCATTAAAAAGGCACTTAGTCGTTAGACTTTGGGTTACGCAATCGTATAGGTTTTCCCTACCACCTGCTGAAAATGACCAAGAACATAATTATTATCACAGGCGTGTATCCAGCCTCAACTTTCGGTGGGAGAAACTTACTAAAAGTACGTAGTATTATTATAAATATCTTCTTTGCCAAAAGTCCGCCAAGTGCGAGTCAACCCTCGCTTTTAGGTGGATATCTATCTAATTAAGTACCTATGCATCTCGTATTTATGAAAAGTTCAAAATTGAAGATATTCACATGCACAAGTATCTATTATACAAGTATCACACTAGTATCTATTATACATACATATTAATAAAATAGACACTCCAATTTTATTTATAAGTATGTATAATAGATACTAGCTGGCCCGGTGAACTTCGTCTCACCATCTGTCAACTGTCAATGACAACTTTTAAATGCAGAAACATATTGTATGAGAAAATGATATAAATGTTTTTATTATTTTTCTCGCAACTTTGAATTTTCTCACTGTTTAAACCTTCCCTTAACTTCCACAAATATTTCAAGATCAAAATTAGCCAAATCGGTTCAGCCGTTCTGGAGTTTTAGCGAGACTAACAACCACGATTCATTGTTATACACAGTCAGGTCATAAATTCTGTCACATGTTTAATATAAAATAATTGAAACAAGTTTATTCATTATGTAACCATTTATATACCAAAATAAATTTAACAAAACATAGATTCTTATGACAATAAAGTTTATTCAAAATGACCTCCGTGATTTTGAATACAGGCCTTCAATCTGCGCGGCCAGTCGTCTATCGCAGCACGAACGAGGTCCATGTCAATATCGGCGGCTGCCTTAATCAAGGATGTCTTGAGTGACTCCAAATTGGGATGAGGCTTTGAGCACGCCTTTTCCTCCAAGTGTTGCCATATCTTGTAATCTAACGGACTCAAATCTGGACTGGAGGAGGGCCAGTCTTCGTGCCGGATAAAGTCAATTTCACGCGCCGCCAGCCAGTCTTGTGTGCTCTTCGCTCTATGAGCTGGCGGCGAATCTTGTTGGAATACCCAGTGCCTGTTATTGAACATGGTATAATAAACAGGTTCCACAAGGTTCGTCAGGTTATTTTGATACATAACTGCATTCGTTTTTACACCTTTCTCACAAAAATGTACCTCTGTTAAGCCCCAATAAGAAACTCCTTACCATACCATGAGCGAGGATGGAATATGACCTCGTTGGGCACGCGGAATATGGTTGCTCGCTTCTTCACTACTGTGTGCATACACCTTATCATTTTGTTTGTTGTAGCTCTCTTCTACGGTAAAAAATTTTACATCCGAAAAAAGAATTTCAAGATATTTTTTTCCTGCGTACCGCTTCAACAAAGCGCGGCATCTCTTCAGTCTCAGGTCCATTAGACGAGCATTTAAACGATGTCCTGTTTTTCTTCGATATGCCCGAAGCCCTAAGTCTTCATTTAACACCCTTTTCACCGAGGTTCTGCTTAACCCCATCTGAAGGGCCAACAGTTTCTGCTTACGTTTGGGATTTCTTTGAATTCGCGCCTTCACAGCTTTTATCCTAACAGACCGAGGGCGACCACTTCTTGACCTGTCATCTACACTAGAGTCTTCATTGTATCGTTTGATGTTACGATAAACGAATCTTTTGGTTATATTCAAATTTTTCAGTATGTCAAAAATTTGAATTGGCGCGTAACCGCAGCGATGCAACGCAACACGGTCTTCGTCGTCGCGTCCACTCCATATTTAAAAATGAGTAAAATTCTAAAAAGCATACATTTTTATTTTCATGAACAATCCGATATTCGAATTCAATACTTACACTTTTTTAAGGCCAGCTTTCTAAAAGTAAAGTTTTTACTGTGTGACAATACTTATGACCTGACTAGGTATATACAGGGTTATGTCTAATCAATTAGCATTATTTTAGGGGCTTATTTTGTATATCATTACTAACAACTTTTGTTCTACGACTTTTGTCAAAAGTCGCAGAACAAAAGTTGTTAGTTGTGATGTACAAAATAAGGCCCTAAAAGGATGCTAATTGATTAGGAATAACCCTATTATTATACGATGTTAATTAGGTTAAAATAATATTTAGGTATACGACTCAGATGTGACAAATGAGTAATTTTATTTTTAGTATTTTAACTAACAGGAAAACTGTGACTACCTAGTGCCTACTGAACACTGTACTGTATCCGGTGATAGAGAATTATCAAGAGCAGGAAAAATGATTACCTACCTACTGAAAAATCCAACACGAATTCCGCGCGTGTAGATAAGTAGGTATATTCTGTTAATACTTGAATTTTCGTTATGTTGCTTAATGACTTGGTTTCTTTGTTTTAGGTACTTAAACAACATTTATCTTTTGATGATAAGTAGGTACTACGTTCATAAAAATGGATGTACGGCAGGAACAGGGCTGCCCGGCGCCCGGTGTAACGACGTCGATGTTTGGCGAAAGTGTCGAAAGTAGAGTACAAACTTCCTTACAGTTACACCAGATTATGAAAAATCATTTTGACATGTGAGATAAATTAAAACATGCATTGCAAAGCAAAACGTGCATTGATAACTATGCGCATAACATCAGAGCAGCAAAAGCCGATATATTGGAATTAGCTCTGTCTGACCACACTGCCCAAATACTTCAATGTCCAGTTAAAAAAAAGCTTTTCAATCAATCACTGGTTCAAATTCTGTAGAGACTATAGTGAAGAAAACATGGTAAAGTTTGAGGATTGCTTGCGGAAGCTATCTTTCTCTGAGGTAGGTATATGAGCATAATAATCCAGATAATGCTTTTGACGAGTTTCATTCACTCTTCAAACTTTTCTATGATTTATGTTTTCCGTTAGTAAAAGTTAAAATTTCCATTTATAAAAATGTTAGGTGGTTAAGTAAAGGGATAAAAAAGTGTGCAGCACATAAGAGATCTTTGCTATGGAAATATAGATTTTCTGGGACAGACAAGGATAGAAGTAATTTCAAGCAGTATACAAAGAGATTTAGGAGAGTTATAAAGCTAACACAAAAGTCACAAAACAATTACTACATACAAACAGCAACTAACAAATCTAAAGCAGTGTGGAAAATTATAAATAAATATAAAAACAATTCACCACCTGAAGAAATAAGTATGATCAAATGTGATGACCAACTTGTTACTGATCCTAAAGACATAGCACAGGCATAATACAGTAATGATACAATAAATTGCAACGATACCTTGACTTACAATAAATCAAATTCATGTTTTATGTATCCGACATCTCCGTATGATATTATCAAAATAATACATTCACTAAAAAACACAAACAGTACAGGACATGATGGAATTTGTACCAAAGTAGTCAAAAGGGTGTCCATGATTATAGCTCCAGTAGTGAGTGATTTAATTAATGTATGTATGGAATGTGGATGTTTTCCCTCTGTACTTAAAACGTCTGTAGTTACTCCAATCTACAAAAAAAGATGATAGATTAGACGTTCGCAACTACCGGCCAATTGCCCTAATACCTATAATGGCTAAAGTGTTTGAAAGGGTAATTTACAACAATCTTTGTGAATACTCGTACATTGAAAAAAATAAGATAATTGTTGACAATCAGTATGGATTTCAGAGGGGTAAGTCTATAGATATGGCAATGCATCAATTATTACGCACTGTCCTAGCAGGTTTAGAAAATAAAAAGCAAGTAACGGCTTTGTTTATGGATACGACGAAGGCATTCGATCAAGGAAGCCTTGAGATACAATTTCAAAAACTTGAAAAATATGGTGTGCCTGACAAGGCATTAGATATGATTAAATCATGCCTAACAGGCAGACAGCAATACACGGAAATTACAAGAATATGCCCTAAAACAAGAACGGAGCAGAAATATCTGTCTGATACTCAGATTGTTAAAAAGGGAGTACCACAAGGTAGCATATTGGGTCGTTTTCTATTTGCAGATTATGTCAATGATTTCCCTAAAGCAATATCCCATCCCATGATTTAATTGCTGATGATAGCACAGCCCTTTTTACGTACAGCGACAATAATCATGAAGAGGAAATCAACAAGTCTCTGTGTAACATAATAAGTTGGCTAAGCAATAACAATATAAAATTTTTTTTTTGAAAAAAAAACAGTAACATTTAATCTTTAGGAAACATTTAGGACTAAAAATTCGAAAATAAAGCCTATAACAGTACAGTATGGTGGAACTACTATAGCTGAAACAGATTGTGCTAAACTAGGTATTTATCTGGACTCAGGTTTAACCCAGTTGTTACGGATATCCCTTTTTTCGGAGGATCGTTCTGATCTTTTGTATTCGGTATAATTATAGACTTACTATATGGGGAAAAATAAATAAAAAATTGGAAGTGTTACGGAAAAGCTGGAAAATGGTGTTTGATATATGGAACGCTAGTAATATGTACTGCTATAAAGCAGATGTACTGTAAACATAAAAAAAATCTATTTTAGCTGTTTAGGTAGGTAATAAAATACAAATTACTCGATAAATAAAAAAAAAAAATTAATTTTTTTAAGTACACCAATTACGTAGGTATGTAAGTAGTAAGTACCTCAAAATAATTTATTCAGCATGTGGTTTCCAGGCAAACTTTTGGGTGTAAAGAGACATTTTACAAAAAAAAATATAGCACTTTTATGGCACACAGCCACATTGCAACTGTTCCGTTCTACATACATACATACTTGATTAGCAATGAGAAATCTGGGAAAAGTACCATTTCTTTCCACGCCACGAATGGAAGTACGATATAAGTCAAAGTTTTGGTCAGATCTATTTACGCCTCCCATGTAAGACTAGAAAACTTTCCCAACAACAAAAGAGATACATCCAAATTTGCCTATAATGAAAACATGAGAGTCGTAGGTAGGTTTGACCAATACATTGGCTTATAACGTACTTCCATTCGTGGAAAGAAATTAAACTAAAACTAAACTAAACTGCTAAAATATATTTTATAAATATTTACGGTACAACTGCTTAAACTGCTTTATAGCAGTACATATTACTATCGTTTGATATACGGAACATCAACTTTATAGACAAATAAATGACATAAATTGATAGAAAATCAATAAACATATTAACTTATATGAGAGATAATACTGTAAATATTAATATTTTTATAACAATTACCAAATATAAATACAATTAATATTATCTAATTACCTCGAAACACTCATGACAAATAAACACGATTTATCAACACTTATAAATTTTACATGACCCACTCAAACTAGAACAAACCACGTCTATTCGACAAAGGAATCATCCAGCTATCACAAACAATAAACAAAGAAATTTGAAACTATCCACGTTTTGTTTAATATTTTTTATTGTTCATTGATCCGTATATCAAACGCTAGTAACAAGTGGGTTAACTTGGCGACCGCATGTTGAGCATGTAGTGTCTAAATTACATTAGTTTGCATATGCTCTCTACATGCTTAGGAAAGCGGCTAACCTTGATACCTTAGTTTCTGCTTATCATGGATATGTAGGTTTAGCTTTGAGATTTGGCGTTTTGTATTGGGCTTATTCTACTGAAAAAACAACTGCATTTAAAGCGCAGAAATTTGTATCAGAGCTATTTGTGGACTACAGCAGACGGATACGTGTAAGCCTTACTTTGAGTCATTGAAAATTCTAACGTTACCTTAAATATATATATTAGAGGCTTCTGTTTTGGTTAGGTCTGACATTCATAGATATCCCAAACTTGCAACTTCTAGACACAACAATAAATTGAAGAATGTTAGAAGCAAAACCCAAGTGCACAGTAGTAGTGTATTTAGTATGGGTATACTAATATATACTCGTAATAAAATTCCAGAATATGTTAGGAATGCTTGCTCTTTCTTTGTGTTCAAGAGTAAATTAAAAAAACTTCTGTCAGAAAAGGCTTATTATTCTATTCAAGATTTTTTGGATGATAAAACCATTTAAATTAAAGTTTACCATAACGAACTTAACTAAAGAAAAAATATGACCTTGAAAATAATATTTTTGTTGGATATAAATATTTTATTTTATTTAGTATTTATTATCATGATTTTATTGACATCGATTTTAATTTTTGTACATTATATTGACATTGTATTTTGATTATTTTGTAATATTTAATTGAATGGTTGAATGAGTTTATAGTTTCTAAGAAGCAATAATTTTGTATTTTGCATGCTCCATCAGAGTTGGATGTAGTGATACTAGATATAAGTAGTTTTAAGACCAGTACCATGTACTTACTCTACATTCTTGCAAATAAAATTATGAATATAAATATTAAATTAGCCGGCCTTATTGCTAGAAACGATCTCTTTCAGGAAACCTCAGCGTGAAAAGGATACCATCCATCCGTCCATCAGCCGTAGGGACACAGGTCACCCTAGTGTGGGCTGCAGTGCACATAATATTTTGTATGTACGTAAATTTAGGATATATTTACTTGTGTATTTTACTATTAACCAATATGTACATAGTTCATAAGTTTTTGGAAATAAACAATTTCAATTTCAATTCAAATTTCAATTTCAATTCAAAACAAGGACGTCCAAGGATGGACATAGGCCTAAATAAAGATATTTAGGATAATAATATGAGAAATAAAAATAACTTATAATATTTATTTTTCACAATAAATGGCGCAACCGACTTTAATTGTGTACAAAATTCGAATACTTTGCACGAATTAAAGTATCAAATTTTACATTAATGTTGATTTTTCAAAATGGCTAAGCCGATTTCGATAAAGTTTAAATGGAACCACCTCTTTTGAACTAAAAAATATTTTTTTGAATCAGTTCACAATTGGCGATATTAACAATACATACAGACGAACATAGAACATCCTCCTTTTCGTAAGTCGGCTAAAACTATTATTATGAGATCATAAACATAGACAGATACATAATACTGATATCCTAATACACGTTCATAAAACTATTATTATGAGATCATAAACATAGACAGATACATAATACTGATATCCTAATACACGTTCATAAAACTATTATTATGAGATCATAAACATAGACAGATACATAATACTGATATCCTAATACACGTTCATAAAACTATTATTATGAGATCATAAACATAGACAGATACATAATACTGATATCCTAATACACGTTCATAAAACTATTATTATGAGATCATAAACATAGACAGATACATAATACTGATATCCTAATACACGTTCATAAAACTATTATTATGAGATCATAAACATAGACAGATACATAATACTGATATCCTAATACACGTTCATAAAACTATTATTATGAGATCATAAACATAGACAGATACATAATACTGATATCCTAATACACGTTCATAAAACTATTATTATGAGATCATAAACATAGACAGATACATAATACTGATATCCTAATACACGTTCATAAAACTATTATTATGAGATCATAAACATAGACAGATACATAATACTGATATCCTAATACACGTTCATAAAACAGTCAAATGTCCATACTAGTAGTTCTCGGAACAGTAGACCTCGCGACACAAATGCTTTGAAAGATTTCTTCCAGGAGGTTTATGGCTGTAATTCATTCGTAACCGAGTGTAGCCAGGACGGGCAACTTGTATACAAAATAACATCATTTAGGTATATATACTTACTCAAATTATAGGTATGGAAATAAGATTAACCGTCAGTTGTCAGGTACCATTGATGGCACAACCCACGTAGATATACTTCGCTCGTACCATTAGTGTATGGACGAGGTGGTCGTCCATGTCACAGTAGATACATATCGACGGTTGAAAGGCAATAATTACCAAGCGACATATTGGCAACTTTACACCAGAGCATTTTAAAGTTTTATTTTTTGGAAAAAAATCATATCGACGCTTGAAAGGCAAAAATTACCAAGCGACAGTTTGGGCGATATTGAGTTATATATATCACTGAAATCAGAAAAAAAAACTGCGTCGATTGGTCTTACTCTCACGGCGCTAGGACGAAGTTTGTTGTCGTTTGGTAACTTAAAAAAAGACACATTTTCACAGTTTTCGGCGTCCAAGCGACTAAAATTTTAATGATTTATGAATATTTTTCACATAGTAAGGATTAGATTTTTATAATTTACACTAAGTAATTTTTGCTTCGACTCTAAATAATGCATCTAAACATAAAGTATTTTCTGCCTTGCGAGTACCCAGGAATTAGCATTACTTAAGAGTTTTTACCTGATTGTTGTTTTTCTCTCTCGTAATTTAAGACTTTTTAACACACCTTCAATAAACATTCTTTGTCATTTAGTACTTTTTACCTAAATATAATTTATTCAAAAATGTGAAGTAGTGAATATCTACCTGCCTAAAACAGGATTTATTTTGTCGTTAAGTAATTTTCTACCCGCCGATTTTTTAAAGTTTATGTTACTTAGATAACTATTTCTGATATGAGATTTCTCTAAAAGTGACCTTATCCATACAGCACCTTTTTTGTTTTGTCACTTATCCGCACTGTAAATCAGATTCTAAGTGGCTGTTGGTAACAAAATAACGATTACGTCTTCACCGAACTGTCGCTTAGACAACACGCATGCGTGCGCGCATGGTGCAAAGTGCTTAATCTCGTAGCTTGTTTGTGTACTCGGTAAGTGCATTATTAAGATTTTATGACTTTATATTTATAAATTTTCAGATATGACTTTATATTAGATTATTAAATTTATATTTTACATTGATTTAAATCTATTGTTAAAAGTACATAAAAATCGAAAAAAGCGAGTAGATTGAAGCGAGATAGAAGCTTGGTAATTTGGTGTGTTTCAGTGTGTTTAGCATATGTGGACTTTGAGATAGCCATTGATTCGGTCAAGACATGGGCTGTGCTTGAGTCAATCCAGCGATACCGCAAGTAGTCCATCCTGTCTGGAGACAGGTCAGTTCCTAAATTTACGGAAGACGGATAGGTTAGTCCTTCTGAGGAAAGACGGGCGCCCTGCGGACTGTCCCTCCGCGTACCGCCCTATGGTACTGCTGGATGAGGTGGACAAGCTGTTCGAATGCGTGATAGCTGCTTGCCTCATCCAGTATCTTGATAGGATTGGTCCACACTTGTCTGACGAGCAATTTGGTTTCCGGGCGGGCCGGTCTACAATCGACGCTGTTAAACGTGTCAAAGCCCTCTCGGACGAGGCGGTGGCTCATGGTCAAGTGTTGGTGGCGTGTCTCTAGACATCGCCAGCGCATTTAATACACTGCCGTGGGTTTGTGTAGAGAACCTACGAAGAGGCTGCCAGTCTTGCGATGGCAACGGTGCAGGTGGTGGTAGAAGGATAGTGAATCTGGGACTCCAAGTACAAGTCAACAAGTCGGAGGCCCTGCTATTCCATGGCCTTCGACGAGCGCCGGAATCACTAGGAAGATAATCGATTAAGGTGAAGCCTACGATGAAGTATCTAGGCCTACACCTCGATGAAAAGTGGAACTTTTGGGAGCATTTCGCCCAGTTAGTTCCTCGAATAATGGGTGCGGCTAGGTCACTTAAACGCCTTCTTCCTAATCTTGGGGAACCAATTGCCGCTAGTCGTTTTTTTTATCTTGGAGTGGTGTGGTCGATGGCCTTGTACGGGATGCTTATATGGGCGGACGCCCTAAACCGAGAAACGGTCGCTTTTCTAAAGTGACCACAACGCGCAATGGCCATCGGGGTAGTCAGAGGTTATCGCACTATTTCGTGTGACGCGACATGCCTTTTGGCTGGGTCACCTCAATGGGATTTAGAAGTGGAGGTAAATAAATAAATAATTTTATTTTCAGACAACACAGTAAATCGTTAAAATCAGTAAACACAAGGTACATGCGAACATACTCGTGGCGCACGGAGCTCCGCCAACGCGGGCAGAATCCGGCACTCGCATGCATGCTCGAGGAGTGGAAGGAGGAGCTGGCCAAGCATACAGCTGGCAGCTGGACCGTCGAAGCTATATAGCCTGTCCTCGTTGACTGGCTGGACAGGGCGCATGGGTCGCTTATCTTCCGGCTCGTGCAACATTCGCAGGTGCTTTTTGGGCATGGATGCTTCGGAAAGTACTTGTGCCGCATAGCCGAAAGAGAACCGACAACAGAGTGCCACTACTGCGGCTGCGACGAGGATTTGGCGCAAAACACTTTGGAGTGTTCAGCATGGGCAAATGAACGCCGAAGCCTCGTCGCAAGTGTAGGAACTGATCTCTGGCTTCCAGCATTGATTCAGTCAATGCTTGGTTGTGAGAGATCGTGGGAGACGGCCGTTTCCTTTTGCGAACAAGTTATGTTGCGCTTGTGTCGAAAGGAAACGGTGGAGCGCGAAAGGGAGAACTTCTCGGAACTTCCGATGCGCCGCCAAAGAACTGGGCGTCGGAGAAGGATTTTCCACGCTCTCCTTCGACCCCATAACAGGTGGCTTGGTGTAACGAATTCAAGGGAGTTCGTTGCCTGAAAAGCGTAGCCCGAGGGCTACGCTAGGAAGAGCGTGCGGTATTTCCCCGCGCCACTTAAGGAAAGAAGGGTGAAAATCCACCCTTAAATAGGGCAAGGTCCTAGGGGGTCAGTGCTACTGGAGCCGCGAACGAGTGCGAAAGCGTCCCCGCAGCTCCAGCACATAGGCAGCAACATCCCAGGGTTTGTAGTGGGTACACCGATCAGTGGAACTCCCACATAACCACCCTGCTGCCCCGGCGGGGTGGTATCCATAAAATATTTCTTTGGAAAAAAAAAAGGACAAGTAGTCCAGCTAAGTAAATCAAACTTCAAGAAGGAGGTTAATCGCTGAATCCAACTCGACTAGGCAGCGTTCGAAAAACCACATGACGTCTTTTCATCCGATAAACCTCAGTGCTTCAAGACGAGAGTTGCAACAGTTGTGTGTTCCCGAAACGTGACCGTTTACTGTGGGCCTAATCGCAGCGTAGTCTTGATAAGATTATGGGTCCACCTCCGAGATGAACGGAAGATCTCATCAAAACCGCAGCATCGTGCTGGAAGCAAGACGTTTCCAGCCGGTCTTATTGGAAATCTATAGGGGAGGCCTTAGTCCAGCTGTGCAATGTCTGCAAAGACAACGACGACGACAAATTAATAGAAACAATAATTAACAATAAAATAGGTAATGATTTGACATGGTTGATTTTTATAATAAATATTTAGATAGGTTTTCCAGAAACCGATGTCAACTTTATAGTTTTAATTTTAAGTAGTTTTTATTGTGACAATATTTTTGATAGCATTTTTTTTCATTCATCATCAGATGAGGTTCATACTCAGTAGAGAGTGATTGTAGATGACTACAAGGGCTGGTTAAGAATTGGTGATGACGATATCCGTTGAAAACTTTTGCAAAAGTTTCTAATGTAGTGTACAAACCTGATTTTTTGTTAGGTTGCTCCTTTTTGGAAGGTAAGTGTAGGACTTTTTGTCCTACACTTACCTTATTTAAATAGGACTATGGTTGAAATTGCCTGGCAGTAAAATGGTTTATCTTTTTATTTCGATCATTTTACCTATGAGTTAAACATCTGTTTATTCTGGATGCATCATTTTGCTTCAAATATAATCATAAAATATTGGAGCTTAGTTAATTTTACATGTTTTATGATAAAATTTTGTTTTTGGTTAGTAATTTTTACCTGTTTGTGATTTTGATCAAAATTTGACTAACCGACACTATCTCTTAAATTATTGAGAAAAATCATATTTTTTAAATGACAGTTCATAAAGCTTTTAAATTTCATTTATAATCTATTAGAACCGAGTAGAAATGAGTTATAGAAAATTTTATATGATTTTTTTTCCAAAAAATAAAACTTTAAAATGCTCTGGTGTAAAGTTGCCAATATGTCGCTTGGTAATTATTGCCTTTCAACCGTCGATATATAATTTTCTATTACTCATTTCTACTCGGTTCTAATAGATTATAAATGAAATTTAAAAGCTTTATGAACTATCATTAATAAAATATGAATTTTCTCAAAATCACAAACAGGTAAAAATTACTAACCAAAAACAATTTTTTTTCATAAAACATGTAAAATTAACTAAACCCCAATATTTTATGATTATATTTGAAGCAAAATGATGCACCCAGCATAAACAGATGTTTAACACATAGGTAAAATGATCGAAATAAAAAGATAAACCACTTTACTGCCAGGCAATTTCAACCATAGTCCTATTTAAATAAGGTAAGTGTAGGACAAAAAGTCCTACACTTACCTTCCAAAAAGGAACAACCTAACAAAAATTCAGGTTTGTACACTATTATAGAAACTTTTGCAAAAGTTTTCAACGGATATCGTCATCACCAATTCTTAAACATCTACAATCACTCTCTACTGAGTATGAACCTCATCTGATGATGAATGAAAAAAAAATGCTATCAAAAATATTGTCACAATAAAAACTACTTAAAATTAAAACTATAAAGTTGACATCGGTTTCTGGAAAACCTATCTAAATATTTATAATAAAAATCAACCATGTCAAATCATTACCTATTTTATTGTTAATTATTGTTTCTATTAATTTGTCGTCGTCGTTGTCTTTGCAGACATTGCACATCCACAGCTGGACAGAGGCCTTCCCTATAGATTTCCAATAAGACCGGCTTGATTCCAGCACGATGCTGCGGTCTTGATGAGATTTTCCGTTCATCTCGAAGGTGGACGCATGATCTTATCAAGACTACGCTGCGCTGAGGCCCACAGTAAAAGATCACGTTTCGGGAACACGCAACTGTTGCAACTCTCTTAATATGGTTCGGCCGCCGCTGAGAATATCGTTTGCGCGATGCAGCCCTCGGCTCGTGATTGGCTGACGCTAGTTTCTCGAGGCGCGCGTGTGGTGGCGCCACATGTAGCGAAGTTAGTCGCTACAAGTGGAACCAGCGACCTAGAGATTATATCCTCAATGGCGCTAGTATCGTTATCGTCATAAGAATGTGACTTTAATGGCCAAGTGCAAGTCGGACACGCGCCGTATGGAAGCCCCCTTAATAATATAATAATATATTTTATTTTAATTTACTAATTATTTTTGAAAGGAATGTACCACTAAATATTCCATCATCTCCAAGCATCCAAGCATCTACCTGATTTTTATTATCCGTTATTAATATCAAGTAAAAACATCACGTTACTTGTATGGGGGATATTTTTTTTCTATTTTTAGTAGGTACTTGTTGTAATAGTGACAACAGAAATACGGGTTAAACTATAGCCGCCCGGTACCCGCGGGGTCGGGGGAGGAGGGGTGGGGGGAGAGGGGAAGTCCCCCCTGCAATCCCCCCCCCCCCCGCCGGAGGCCCTTAGTTTTTGAGTAATATTTTTTTTAGTACTTAACCTCACTTTTGGCTACATCAGTATTTTTAACCTATTTTTTGTTTCACACCTAATCTATCAAGGCGGTTCACTTCTGGCACTTTGCCGGCCGCTGCCGCGGCACGCTCGCTTCGCTCGCTCGGCTCGTGCGTTGTTTGTCATGTTCTAACCTAACCTAACCTATCTTTTGTTTCACACCTAATCTATCAAGGCGGTTCGCTTCTGGCACTTCCAAAGTCGTAACAAAAATCGAAAAACAAGAAAGCACACATTCACGAAACTACGAGAGAAACGGAATAAATGGATGACAGTCCATCTGTCAGTAAGACAAAATACCGGTTTTTTTGCTTGTGATACGTTTCGTTTCACTCAGTTTGACAACTTAATGCATAATATTGTACCATTTTCTCAACATTGCGTTCCATTTCAGATGTTTTTACTAAATTTTAATTTAATCATAAATAATTTAAACTACGCCTCCGGCAAAAAAAATTGCTGGAAGTGCTTCAGGTGATACCCCTATGATACCCCTACACTCACACCTTCATCAAAATCAGGTACCGGACGGCTATAGCCAACCCGAAATACGTTATCTGTGAATACTTCAACGTTCTAGCTATCACAGTTCATGAGATACAGCCTGGTGACAGACAGACAGACAGACAGACGGACAGCGGAGTCTTAGTAATAGGGTCCCGTGCTTACCCTTTGGGTACGAAACACTAATAGATAGGTAGTTTTTCCGACAAATAACGATTCTTACCTTGACGTTTGAATACGTCCAGCAAAACGGTTTGATCTCAACGCATGGTATCAACAGATTTCTCAGATAGTTTATTCCAAAGTTTGGCACCTGGTACCGCACGCGAGGAGCTGTGCGAGGTTCCGTGTGAGAGTAGGAGTAGAAAGGTTCGTGTAGTTGTTGCTACGTTAGCTCAGTGATGCTCGTGCTGTCAAATCGGAAAACTCGTTCATCTTTCCCAGCATATAAGTAAAACCACGCGTAGCGAGGGCGGCGGTTGGCCGACCAGTGCCCGCCCTACAACTTCTTTGTCCACCCCAATGAAAATTAAAGTCAATATACGAACGTCGATCACCCTCTTTAATCTTTACTGGAAAACCATACATAGACTCCTCTTAACATTGTATTGGAAACCGTGAAACATCGCATAGCTCTCAGATGTTAAACCGTTTCGAAGACCTCAAGCCGAAGTGCTTAGGGCCACTATATAGTCCGCGCAGCTTGTGTTGTTGAAACACTCTCCGTCATGTGACAACCGGCATGTTGCTCCCTAAGCGCCTCATTTATGTATAGGTTGTAAATACTCTGAGAACTCTACTGTGTTCTATAGAAGGTACTGTGTTCGTCTGTATGGATTTTTTTGTGTATGTTCATTGATATTTTCGTCAATCGTGAACCGATTTGAAAAAATGATTTTTATTTCGAAATGGTACTCTCGATACTCCCGAAGCGGTTTCATTTAAATTTTATCGAAATCGGCTGAACTGTTGCTGATAAATCATCAATAATGTACGTAGATGTCACGTCGATTATTGCAAACTATTCGAATTTTGTACACGGTGGAAGACGGTGGTGCCATTTTTTGCGAAAAATAATTACGTATCCTCATTGAGTAATATTTGACAGCACTTTTCAAAGTACAATACTTCTACACAGACCGGGTCGATAACGCGCTTGTCGTCATGTAACTTTAGAGTATCTATTTAACTGAGTGTTAAGAGTGCTGTCAAATATTTTGCATTAAATTAATAAGTTTTCATGGGTAGGCTGAGTGACTACGTGACTAGCCCTGGTGTCAGAGTTTTTAAGCCGCCTGAAGGCCTCTGACATGACCAAACAGTGAATACAACCGCCTACAGATTAACGTGTCATTGGAGCCACGGTCATTCTCAATCGCTAATGTCACCAGCGGTCACCCATCCGAAGACTGACCGTGCTGACTCAGACTCAGACTCAGACCGAAGACTGAACGTTGCATAACTTTTGTGATCGCTGACAAACACCTAGTCGAACTACGCTATGAGCGCTGAGTACATAAACGCTGTACTTTTGCCACGAACGTTGCTAGAGAGATTGGGCGATAACTGGCGATATCTGACAAATCCCCAGCTGGGTTGTTCTATGACAGGTCCAAAAAGGAGGCGGTTCTATGACCGTAAGCATTTTTTATGTTCGTATCTATTTTAGCATATCCTGAACCGATATAAAAATTTTTTTTTTAGTTGATAGAGTATATCCCCGAAATAGCCATTTCTGAAAAATCAACAATAATGTAAAAAAATATACATCGATTCGAATGAACGATTAGAATTTTGTATACGATTGAAGTCGGTTGCGCCATTTTTTTGCGAAAAATAATGATTACCATCAGATCCTTAAGGAGGTACTCGTACGAGTGAGACAACAAGGCGAGCTCTCTGTATGTACTCGTATGCTCAATCCATCACGACCCGCGGATTTGCCTTCTGATGTAGACATCACCATCTTGCGATCCTGCGGACCTAATCCTTGAGGGTAGACTTCCTACGCTGCGTTTGCCGATACGTAGTCTCCGCTCGAACACTTTTCTACCCCAGTCATCAGTCCTCCGAGCTATGTGTCCTGCCCACTGTCATTTCAACTTGCTAACCTCCTGGGCCATGTCGGTAACTTTGGTCCGTCTACGGACCTTCTCATTCCTGATTCGATCTCGCAGAGAGATTCCGAGAATGTTATTTTGCATAGCTATAGATAAAAAATCTTACGCCTAGCATTACTTAAATGTAGCGCCTAGGATTACATAAATGTAACGCCTAGTATTAAATGTAACGCCTAGCATACTTACAAATACTTGCAATTTAAATCTAATCTACATACGCATACCGAATGTATTCTGTAAATAATGAGCTTACGAAAGGTGTAGTAACACTGTCACTACACATAAAAGTAAGTATAATATTGTTAGCTGAGAGGCGCCATTTTGCCTCACGCCACCGCGTCTCCCCACCCCGCAAGCTTATAAAAAGCCAACGCGCACCAGCGCCGGCCTCTTTCTGCGTTCAGCTTTTGCGTCGTACACATCGCTCCTAACTTGCCTATACCTCAGTGTTATATTTAGTTGTGTTGATTTTTGTTAATATTTCTTTTAATAATAATTATATTTGCCATTGTAATTTAAATTGTTTTTTTTAGTAAAATTATTGCGAATCCGCTAAAATCAGAAGTGGGATAGGCTCCATAGCCTATCCCCGCTCTGGCTCTTAGCTACATTTAGAGGAGTGATGTGCTAAAACATTATGGCCAACCGTTCCACCTCCCGTAATGGAGGTAGGACCCGGCGCGGTCAAAACACAGACGCTGAAAGTATTCAGCAACAGCTAGGCGCCATCTTAGCGCGCCTAAACGCGTTAGAGAACACTGGCCAGCCGGCCACGTGTACGGAGACTTCGTTGGCTACGCTGGGCGACAGTGCGGCGTCTGACGTCACCATCCCGGCCACCTCAACGTGCAGCGAGGCGAGGGTGTCCACGCCTCTGCCGCCGCCGCCAGCACCGGAATCGGTGGCGAGTACCAGTGCGTCCGCCGACGCCACAGAAAGGTTTATTGGAGCTCTTCAGGCATTAACAAAGGTGAGATCGAACCATTATTACATTTCGAGTTTCGATCCCAGTCTGAACGACATTGATTCTTGGTGTGAGGAGGTAGATAAAGCCCGTGAAATAAATAAATGGGACGACAATGAGTGCTTGTCTAGAATCGCGAACTGCCTCAAAGGTGACGCGCGAAGCTGGCTTAACGATTGGGTCACTAATGACCGCTCGTGGTCAAATTTCAAGCAAGAATTCAAACCCCTCTGCGCACGGAGAGTTGATGTCGCACAGATTCTTTTTGAAGTAATGTCCACCAACTCGGATCGGTATTCCACGTATGCAGAATACGCGAGACGTTCTATTTTGAGGTTAAACATTGTGAAAGGTTTAAGCGACGACCTGGCGACAGCTATTATCATTCGTGGAATAACCGACCCGCAAATTCGAGCTACAGCCACTAATGCGCATCTCACAACTAAAGATATTGTTCAGTTCTTGTCGATATATACCAAGCCTAACTTAAGAACGAATAACAATGCCGGAAAATCATTTCCAAATAAGAACAGTGACCGTAATCCGCGAAAACGTGTTTTCAACCAAAACAAACCGAATAGTGAAGTTAAGTGTTTTTCGTGTAATTCAGTAGGTCATTTGGCAAGATCATGTCCAAAACAACAAAAAATGAGTGCATCGCAAAATAGTGATAAAGCAGGTAGTAGTTCACGTTGTACCTTTTGTAAGAAGGTTGGGCACGATGTTACCAAATGTTTCGCGAAAGAACGGTCGGAAGAGCGTAACAAAAATAATGTGAATTTTTGTCGTGAACTTATAGGCGCTCCGATAGATATTGATGTAACTACCGCGGTAATACAGGGAGTACCGACCGATGTTTTGATAGACAGCGGCTCCCGCGTATCGTTGATTTCCGAGTCGGTTTTAAAGCATTTTAAGTGTTCGCGACTACACACATTGCAAACTCTGCGCGGTATTGGGGACCAAAATATCGAGTGCACTAGCTTCGTAACGTTGGTTATAGAATTCCCCGATATAGCTCTTGAGGTAGATTTTTACGTAGTACCGCCAAATTGCATAAATATACCGGTGCTGATAGGTACCGACGTTTTGAACCGCGCAGGTGTTGCATACATTCGTACTAACAACTCGCATCGAATTACGCGAATTTCTAGTACCGACAACAAAAAGGAAGTGATGTTTGTCAACTCAAAGGAGCACCTAGCTGTCAACTCGCCTCTCGAGGGCGAAGATAGACAAAAATTATTGAAAATCGTTAGCGAATTTAGCGATCATTTCACTGTGGGTACTGCTACAAGTACTGTAACGACCGGTACTATGGATATTGAGTTGACGAGTAGCACGCCTGTCTGTTATAGGCCGTATAGGTTATCTATCGATGAAAAAATAAAGGTTCGTGAAATCACACGGGACTTACTTGATAAGGGCATTATTCGGGAGTCTACTTCACCGTACGCTAGCCCGATCATTCTCGTCAAAAAGCGCGACGGAAATGATCGAATGTGCGTAGACTACCGCGCATTAAATGCTATTACAGTGAAGGACCGTTTTCCATTGCCTCTGATTGATGACCATATAGACCGCCTTGGTAAAAGTAAGTACTTCAGTTGCCTAGACATGGCAACAGGCTTTCATCAGATCAAACTGTCTGATGACTCAGTGGCCAAGACAGCATTCGTCACACCCGAAGGACATTTTGAATATTTAAAAATGCCTTTCGGTTTAGCCAACGCTCCAGTGGTTTACCAACGTATAATCGAGAAAACACTGCAACCGCTGATCGATTCAGGCAAGGTACTTAGTTACATTGATGACGTCATCGTTTTAGCATCAACTGTAGATGAAGCGCTGCAGAACCTTCGCGAGGTGCTAGATGTACTGACGTCCGCCGGATTTTCCGTCAATACAAAAAAGAGTACTTTCGTGGCCACAGAGGTTGAATATTTGGGCAGGATCATTTCTGGAGGTCAGGTTAGACCGAGCGAACGAAAAATTAAAGCCTTGATTGATTCACCTGTGCCCACGAACGTAAAGCAGGTACGCCAGTTACTTGGTCTTGCAGGTTATTTCCGCCGATACATAGCAGACTACGCTTCTAAAACGGCATGTATAGCAAGCCTAACTCGAAAAGGAGTACCTTTTCGGTGGGGCGAGGAGCAGGAAACTGCGCGTAAGTATCTTATAGAGCGTCTGACGAGTGAACCCGTGTTGGCTATTTTTGATCCGTCACTGCCGACCGAATTGCATACCGATGCAAGCTCTGTTGGTTATGGAGGTATACTTATGCAAGTACATAACGATAATAAAAGAAAAGTAGTGGCATACTTCAGCAAAACCACACAGGGTGCCGAATCACGGTATCACTCGTATGAGCTCGAGACGCTCGCCGTTGTTAAGGCCTTACAGCACTTTCGTCATTATTTGCTTGGCATTACGTTTAAGGTCGTTACTGATTGTAATGCCCTCAAGCTGACGAAACGAAAGAAGGACCTTCTACCGCGCGTCGCGCGCTGGTGGATATATATGCAGGATTTCGACTTCAACATTGAATATAGAAAAGGCGTAATGTTACAACATGCTGACTTTCTAAGTCGAAATCCTGTAGATGTGTGCCATATTACGCGGCCTAAAAATTGGGCTCAGATCGCTCAGTCAGCGGATGAGGAGACTCGTGCGCTGATTGATAGATTGAACAATTGTGAACTTGACTCATCTAAATATACCGTCCGTAACGATGTTCTGTATTATAAGTACACTCCTACAGGGGAGGATTCGAGACTTCTCTGTTACATTCCTAAAGGTCATCGTTTAAGCCTCTTAAGAATATTCCACGACCAACATGACCACATAAATGCAGACAAGACCATAGATCTCATTCTGAGACATTTCTGGTTCCCGGGGCTTCACGCTTTTGTCAAAAAGTATACAAAGCATTGTTTAATATGCTTGTCCTCAAAAAAGGTGCCTCGGGCGCCACATCAACCGATTTCATCATGGTCGAAACCAGATCTCCCTTTTGATACGGTTCATGTAGATGTCCTTGGTGTTTTACCCACTTCAAACGAATTTAAGTACGTCTTGCTCATTATCGATTCTTTCTCAAAGTACTCTCTATTCTATGCTCTTAAAAAGCAAGACTCAAACGAACTTCAGCGAGCGTTTTCTAACGCAGTCTCTTTATTCGGGGCTCCTAAATTGATCGTGTGCGATAGAGGACGAATGTTTGAAAGCGTCAGCTTTAAGGAATGGGTTTGTAAGATAGGCAGTAAAATTCACTTTATAACACCCGGCATGCACGGCGAAAATGGGCAAGTTGAGCGTTACTGTCGCACGCTCCTAAACATGTTGCGGATTGAGGCCGCCAATAAGGACGGTAAGTGGTCGGATGTACTCTGGCGAATGCAGCTCGTCTTAAACTGCACTAAGCAGAAGACCACTCAGACGTCACCGCTGCAGTTGCTGATGGGCGTCGAAGCAATGACTCCGGTCATACGGGGCTTGATTCGCGACGTTGCGATAGAAGACGCGGGACCAAGCCGCCAAGCGCTTCGCGAATTGCACAGGCAGCGAGCTTCTGAGCTTTTGAACAAAAACAAGAACCAACAAGATGCTTACGTGAACGAGAATCGAACTATTGCCAGAACCTTTCAGCTAGGTGACAAGGTGTTCGTAATAAAAGATGCACAAGTTACAGGCAAACTCGATTCAAGCATGCGGGGCCCATACCACGTGACACAAGTACTGCCACATGGCAGATATGCACTGCAACTACTTGGTGGGTCGTATGGAAAAACGACTCAGGCTGCCGCCGAGCACATGGTTGCTTGGCGAGGAGAGTGGACCCCGGAGTCATGCGCCGCATTTTTTGAAAGTGAGTTAACTTTATTTGTTATAAAAGTCAAAGTTAATGCATGCCAATTGCTGTTTGTAAAACTTGCTAGTACGCGCGTTATACTGTGCGCTAGTTGAATGACTTTCGAGTCAAGTATGCAAGTTTCGGGCTTTTGCCTACGGCAAACCTTTTGTCGTGTTTTGATGTATAGCAATTTTGGTGTGTCCTTGTTATAATTGTAAGTCAGGTGTCCTAGTTAGACCCCTCACGCACACGGCAACAGTGTGTCGTGTCCAACACGTATGTTGCAGCGAGTTTACGCTCTGTTGGTGATATAGCAACGGAGTGCTATATCTAACACATGTGTTGTCAAGTTGGACTCGACAGGATTTGGCAACGGAGTGCCTATCCAGTACAGCATCGAGCATACGCTCTGCGGTTGATATAGCAACGGAGTGCTATATCTAACACATGTGTTGTCGAGTTGGACTCGACAGGATTTGGCAACGGAGTGCCTATCCAGTACAGCATCGAGCATACGCTCTGCGGTTGATATAGCAACGGAGTGCTAAATCTAACACATGTGTTGTCGAGTTGGACTCGACAGGATTTGGCAACGGAGTGCCTATCCAGTACAGCATCGAGCATACACTCTGCTGTTGATATAGCAACGGAGTGCTATATCTAACACATGTGTTGTCGAGTTGGACTCGGCAGGATTTGGCAACGGAGTGCCTATCTGGTACAGTATCGAGCATACGCTCTGCTGTTGATATAGCAACGGAGTGCTATATCTAACACGTACTCAGCTGAGCTCCGGTTCTGCTGATGAAATTTTACGTGTTATGTTTGAGATGATCTCAATCTCAACAGGATTTGGCAACGGAGTGCCCTATCCACCATATACACAGCACGAGCATGTGCTCTGCTAGTAACATAGCAACGGAGTGCTATACCTGACACAGATCGAGTCTTTGCTCTCTTCTGTCAGTACGAGCTAAAAACTATAAGCTTGTTGGGAGCGTTCGACTAATGCCTTGTTTTCTATACTTCCAGCTGAAGACGAGGCTCATGACAACCCATCTGCCTGCAGCCAGGCATCCGCTACCCCGCAGCCAGCCGCAGGAGACGAACAGGGTCCACCAGCTCCTCAAGAGCCGCAGCAGTAAAGATGTGGTCGGGACGACCACGTGTCAGGAGAAGCCGTGTTAGCTGAGAGGCGCCATTTTGCCTCACGCCACCGCGTCTCCCCACCCCGCAAGCTTATAAAAAGCCAACGCGCACCAGCGCCGGCCTCTTTCTGCGTTCAGCTTTTGCGTCGTACACATCGCTCCTAACTTGCCTATACCTCAGTGTTATATTTAGTTGTGTTGATTTTTGTTAATATTTCTTTTAATAATAATTATATTTGCCATTGTAATTTAAATTGTTTTTTTTAGTAAAATTATTGCGAATCCGCTAAAAATATAGTAAGAATATACTTTAAGTATATCATAACATATTAGACAAGTTTTAATATGGGGCCTACTCGAGATTTTAACAAATAGCTCTCTAAAAATTTGGTCGATATCGTTTTGCAATTTTATTTTGTGTAGAACAGCTGATTTTTAGGGTTCCGTACCCAAAGGGTAAAAAAACGGGACCCCATTACTAAGACCCCGCTGTCTTTCTGTCTGTCACCAGGCTGTATCTCATATATCGTAATAGCTACAGAGTTTAAATTTTCACAGATGCTGTATTTCGATTGCTGCTGTAACAACAAATACTAAAAACAGAATAATATAAATATCTAAGGGGGGCTCCCATACAACAAACCTGATTATTTTGCCGAGGGGCTTCCATACGGTACGGAACCCTTCATGCACGAGTCCGATTTTTATTCTCGACGACATTACGATCAACTAATATTATGGGAGCAACTTCGAGATCGCGATAGAAATCTGCTGTTCCATACAAACAGTTCACCGACTCTCGATATACCTACCTATGTAATGTTTGTTTTTCAAAGTTGACCCATAGTGAAAGTTGGTCATATTGGTACAATTATATCCTAGAATAAATATGTCCATCGTCTAGAAAAACATCCTGTATTGTTAGTTATTACCTCAAACTAAGTTGTAAAGCTCTTATCAATAAACGACTCAATAAACAAGACACGTTATGCATTTATTATTTTAACCGTTTACAAAAAGGATGAAGTTCTCTTATTCTGGTGTAGGTATGGTTTTGTTGATACATTTCTAGATGTTTCCACTATTTGTGAAGATTCGCTCAGGATCAATAAAAATATATTGTAATCTAAAGGAGAGTACAAGAACACCACTGCAAAATGTGACCTTCGAGGAGGTGTTTCAGTGTTGCTATGTTGGTATGGCCAGGGGGATGCAAACCGCTTCTAGTGGTCGGTTTTATTCAAGGTCTAATAAGGGAGCCTTATGTTCAGCAGTGGATGTTTTATGGCTGAAATGTTTATCCTGTATATGCTACTGTAAAATAACTATTCATGTAAAAATAATATCAGACACTTGCACGGGCGGAGTCGAGTCGGCATCAGGGCTCACTACAATAATATCAGACACGTGCACGGGCGGAGTCGAGACAGCATCAGGGCTCACTACAATAATATCAGACACTTGCACGGGCGGAGTCGAGTCGGCATCAGGGCTCACTACAATAATATCAGACACGTGCACGGGCGGAGTCGAGACGGCATCAGACAGGGTTCATTAACATGACAAGTTTTATTACAATTAATTATTTATTAGAATATTAAATAGTTATATTTTTTATACATTGTAATAATTATAAGTCGAGTAAAACATTTTGTAAGTTTGCTTAAATTAATGAAAATAAATATTTAAAATATGAAAAATGCAAGTGAATATAACCCGAGATTAAAACATAGAAATGTGTGAAAACCGCGTTAATTTCCATAATAAAACGTAAGTGAACAAAAAATGTTTCGTATGAGCAGGTCGTTGCTAGGTATGTCGGCACCGCCGGGGACCGCGGGCGGACATGTCAGCCTTTCTTCTCCTTTTTACTGACCTGAAACAACAAATGAGTTATCAAGAGAACACGTGATGGCAGAGCGGCGAAACGAGCCTAAGTCTTTTAGTTCCTAGATTTTCGTAGCCATCTCTTCTATTTACCTTTTTTTAAAGGGGGCAAACAAAATTGTTTAACTACCATAATATACAATACTACTTTATACGCTAAAACTACCTACCTGGATGATCCAATTGCTTTCTATGTAGTAGTAGTCTACTACATAGAAAGCAATTAGATCATCCACAGACCCTTGAAGGTCAAAAGATAATCCAAATGCTCAAGCCCACTGTCAGTTGGCAGCGTTGCCACGTTGAATGGCAATGCTATAAACGTTGAGCCAAATAAATTAATTTTTAGGATAAAAAATGTAACGCCTAGTTGAAATGCTGTAAGCTACATTTTCTGTAAATAAACAAATTGAAATTGAAAATTGAAATTGAAATACCAGCATTTTGGTCACACGTCATTTTCATTTTTTCTATTAACCTACAATATTAATAAAATGTGTTCGTTATTACTTCTAGATCAAGAATCCAGCGGTCGTCAAGCGATAACTGGCAGACTTTAGAAGTTATGACGTCGACTATCCGTACACGTGAGTTTAGTCTCGTTATATATAATATAAAATGTGTGAAAACCACGTTAATTTCCATAGTAAGTTTTGACGTCACAAAGATGGCCGCCGACAGATGTAGGTATTTGCGTATATCTCGAGTTCTATTGAATAAAATATCTCATTAAAAGACCTATCAAACCAATCACGAGCTCTTTCATGAAATAGAACTCGAGATATACACAAATACCTACAACGGTCGGCGGCCATCTTTGTGACGTCATAACTTATCTACCAGTTATCGCTTGACGACCGCTGGATCATTTGTCTAGAAGCAATAACGAACCCATGATAATGATTGTAGGTAAATAGAAGAGATGGTCGGCCGCCTCTAGTCTATGACGTAATTTGCCAAATCTTTTTTATTAACGCTTCGCGCCACCACCAAAGTCTCCACAACAGACGAGGCGCTTCGTCCGCAGTCTCCAGAAATATTTTTTAAATTTTGTATAATTTACGCACAACAGCTGACTTTGTTTGCAGCTGATGTAATTGAATAAGTCGACAAATAAATAAAATAGGTAATAAGCCTGAAAGTGGAATGGATGGAAGCACGTGACATTAGATAGTATTAATTTGTAGTTATTAGTTTTGACATGAATTTGATATATTTACTATTTATTACCTTCTGTGTACTTTGAACTGTATCTGACATTCAAAAGTGTACTTTTGTGTAACTATTTGATTAATAAATGAAAAAAAAAGGTACTCGTAAGTTCGAATTTCCAAATTTAGTTCCATTTTTTTTGCAGTTGGGGTGTGGAGTGTATTGTTGTTTATGTCAGTTTGACAGGAATGACTGGCTCTGCGGCAAAGTGGCTAGCGAGCCTGAGTTGGCGACTCCAGGGCCAAGAGGCGCGGGTTTGGTTCTCGCCCAGGACAGCCATTTTTGCGATGATATAGAGGTGTTTGCACTGTGTCTGTGTCTGGATGTTGTCTATACAGGGTGATTGGGAAACAATTGGCATCCTTTTAGGGGCTTATTCTGTACCTATTTCAAAACTAACAACTTTTGTTCTGCGAATTTAGTCAAAAATCGAAAAAAAAAACATTTAGTCGTGGGTGAACGACATTTTTCTATGGAACATGAATGAGTGATGACAAAAGTCGCAGAACAAAAGTTGTTAGTTTTGATGTACAGAATAAGCCCCTAAAAGGATGCAAATTGTTTACCGATCACCCTGTATACATTAGTGTTTATAAAAATATATATTTGTGCTAGGTATATACTAGAAATTCTCAGACAGTAGACCTCGCGACACATCTCTTTAACTGAATGTTCATAAGCCTCTTTAAGCATCTCGACTCGCTCTTGACCGGTTTGGTTCATACTCTCAAATCTTGTCAGGGTTTAGTTAGATGCTAAACAATCTTGCCAAATATAATCGTAATCGGTTAACGAATAGCGCGACACCAAATTTCCCCCCTTTTGAGAGAAATCCTCCCCCCTCGATTAAAATCGCCGACGATAATAAAATTATGTTCTTTTAGTATAGAACCTATGTACCGAGTTTTGTCGAGATTTATTGAAGAATGCGACCGAAGAAATAAGCAAAAGCGACGAGTTAGAAGTAAATTAAAGCTGAATTTAATTTATAATATCAAAGTTAATAATTTGATTTAAAAGGGCAAGTGCTTTTATTAACTACCACTAAAGATACAAGACTTACATCATCTAAAACTACATAAATACTTTGTTATTAATTATTTTTCGTAAAATATGGCAAAACCGACTCCATCTTGGACAACATTCGAATAGTTTGCTCGAATTGATGTATACTATTTTTTCATTATTGTTGATTTTTCAAAAAACGGCTCAGCCGATTTCGATGTAATTTGAATAGGACTACCTCGGGAGTGTACTATATTGATTTGAAACTATTTTTTTGATTCGGTTCACCATTGGCGGAAATATCGATTAACATATACACATAGAACCTCTTCCTTTTTGGAAGTCGGTTAAAAATATATTTCACCCGAAATTCCTAAAACAAAACTAAATTTGGCACGTCACGCGCGTATTTTCACAGATAAGTAATCATCCAATACCCTGCTGTAGTATAGTACGATTCAAACTAATTGGCAGCTCGGAACACGAGGCCAGTCGATGCGCAGTAGCAATTTATGTGTCGGCTGGGTGAGGGGTGGGGCTTAGAGCGCACTTTAGAGCCGCGACAAAGTTTGATGCGATCTCTACAGTTCTACGCGGTTCACACCTTGGACGCTCTACACTCATATTTGGTTTGAGGATCTACAATACATAAAACAATAGTTTAATATTTATTAATATCTTTGTTATGATGTACCTACTACCTATATACATAGTGAAGGTGGACTAAATAAATAAATGTTGTCAGATCGGACAATATGTCTGACAATGTACTATGTACAGAAACTCTCGCAATGTGTTTGGAACGTCTATAAAGAAAACGTTATGCTTTTCAACCGACATAGAAAAAGGAGGAGATTCTATGTTCGTCTGTATTTTATTGTCCTTTGTGTATGTTCATCGATATTTTCGCCGATTGTGAACCGATTTAAAATAAAAACCGGACAGGTGCGAGTCAGGCTCGCACATCGAGGGTTCCGTACAAATACAGAAAATTTCACAAAATTGGGAAATAAGTTGTTAAAATCTATATAGGTACTAATAACCATCGACAAAAAAGTTTTTTTTTATTCACTTTTCTCGTCATTCATCGAAAATTACACATTGTTAAAATTATTAATAACATGTTTTAGCATGTGCTAATGAAGCTATTTTATATGATACCTTACATGATTTACTCACTTTGAATTTTGAACCCATATTTTGTGAATTTTGAGGCCCTATTTTTTGTAATTTAAACAAAAATATACAGTTTTTAGATTTATTCCTATATGTGTACTCTAGGACAATGCTTCTCGCCAAATTTCATAGTTCTATGTCACAGGGATGGACGAAGTAGGTTTTGATTTTTGTGAGTGTCAAAATATGCGGTTTTTTACGACATAAACGGCTCTAACTTTTTTAAACGATAATTAATAAGTTTTTTTTTTATATGTGTACTCTGAGACCTTGCTTTTTGCCAACTTTCATAGTTCTATGTCAACGGGTAGGGTCAAAGTACCCTGTAAGTTTTGATTTTTGTGAGTGTAGAACAATGCGAGTTTTTGCGACATAAACGGCTCTAACTTTTTTAAACAATAACTGAGAAGTTTTTCTTTTACACAACTGCAAGAGACTATAGATATACGTATACAATTTAAATTTCAATGCGATAGCTTTACGCGTTCCCGAGATAAAGAGTCTTGACATACACACAGACTGACAGACGAACAGACGGACCACAAAGTGATCTTATAAGGGTTCCGTTTTTTTCCTTTTGAGGTACGGAACCCTAAAAATATATTTAGTCCGAGGTGGTTCTATTTCAATTTAATTGAAACCGGCCTAACCGTTTTTGAAAGAAACGAAGAAAGAAGAAAGAAGTGCGAGTCAGGCTCGCTCACCGAGGGTTCCGTACAAATCCTGAAAATCGGGAACTAAGTTTAGTTGGAACCTTAGGGCGAAGCTGGTCATCGATTGTTAACGCGAAAGTATACTACATGACGTTAGTCCAATAAAACGCACCAAAAGGTCAAAATTAATGTTTATTTTTACAATTTTCCTTATAAATGGAAAGTTAGATGTCGTAAAAAGAATTAAAACTTGTTGTATTCTCGTGCTAATAAAGTTCTTTCATATGATAGGTACATGATACGATTAACTCCCTTTAAAACTTGTACCCTTTATTATTACTTTGTAGGTTTTGATTCCCTGGTGATTGTCGATATATTCGGTTTTTATGACTTAAACGGCTCTAACTTTTTTCATGATAACCGAGAAGTTCGATATTTCACAACTGTAAGAAACCATAGATTTGCGTATATAGTTTTAATTTCAACTCTATATAGGTATTTATTTACGCGTTCTCGAGATGGAAGGTGACACACAGAAGAACGGACAGACAGACAAACCAGTGTTTCTATCGAGAGAACATATTGAAGTATTGTATAGATTTATTATCAGTTTAATAAAGTTCACTATTGAGTATCGAGCCAGCGACGAGGAGCGCACGGGATGCATGATGTTGGCGGGAGGGTGTGCCCGCGCTAACCTATATTTCGGCTTTTGCGCAGAACGCTGCGCATAACTTCCCATCCGCCGATTTGTGTGGCGCTTAGTATAAAAGTTGTTCATTATTAGTTCATCATCATAGAACAAAAGTTGTTAGTTTTGATGTACAGAATAAGTCCCTAAAAGGATGCTAATTACTTAGAAATAATCCTGTATCCATCTGAAAATTTCTGCACTTTTCAAAGAAACATCATAATTTATGATGTTACATTATAAAATTAATGCATACAGTTCTAAGCCCTGTTAAATAGATATATTGTATATCTAGTTTCAAAATTCGATATAATATATTATGTAAGTAGTTTCGATACGATATTTTGATATAGGTATGTATATGTAGGTAATTATTTTTCGCTAAACATAGCACCACAGACTTTTACCGTGTACAACATTCAAACTTGCACAAATCGTTGTGTCGTCCGTGTAGGTTGATTTATCAGAAACGGCTCAGCCGATTTCGATAAAATGATAAAATTTAAATGAGATGAACCTAGGGAGTATACCTACCCTTTTGAAATAAAAAAGGATTTTTAAATGAACTAATTTTTACATGAACATAGTACCTCCTCTTTTTTGGAAGTCGGTAAAAAGCGATATCACCCATTACCCGCTCCTACTAGACCTACATACGACCACTAAAAAGAGTTTTATTGAAGTGTGAAACTTATTCTGACACGTCGATAGAATTATTTCGTGGTCCGTATGCTAGTAATGCTACAATAACACACATACACGCTAAGCCTTTGCTCGTCACGCTCACCACATGTATAAAAATTTGGTCTGAGATGCTAGCCTGGCCACTCTGTCTTATTCTGACATGTCGATAGAATTATTTTGTGGTCCGTATGCAGCTAGCCGGGTAAGTAAGTATGACCACTACGACAGCGCCTGCCCACTGCCACATACCATTTCCCAATGCGGGTGTCAAAGCTGCGGCTGCGCGCAGCCGCAGCTCGACCGAGACTGAGTGTGGCGCCGGGACTGACGGTTTATATACGAATGCGTCGTATTACGAGATGTACTCGTGGCTGTGTGGAGCGTCGTGCGCCGTACTTTAATTATATTTTTACATTCCTCGTCGTTGATCAAAAATTAAACATCGCAAAAATAAATAAAAATCTGTTTTAGCTTATGCTTTAAAAGATCTTTCATATGATACCCCACATGATACAATTAATTCACTTTTAAATTATAGCCCACTTTTTTTGCATTGAAGTTTGAGGCCCTATTTTTTATGATTAAATTAAAAATACACAGTTTTCAGATTTATTCCTATATGTGTACTCTAAGACAATGCTCCTTGCCATATTTTATAGTTCTAGGTCAACGGGGAGTACCCTATAGGTTTTGATTTTTGTGAGTGTCGAAATATGCGGTTTTTTACGACATAAACGGCTCTAACTTTTTTCCAAGTTAACTGAGGAGTATAGTTTTTTCACAACTGCAAGATACCGTAGATATACGTATACAGTTTAAATTTCAACTCGTTAACTTTACGCGTTCTCGAGATAAAAGGTCTTGACAGACACACAGACGGACAGACGGACAGACGGACAGACGGACAGACGGACAGACGGACAGACGGACAGACGGACAACAAAGTGATCCTATACGTGTTCCGTTTTTTCCTTTTGAGGTACGGAACCCTAAAAATCAACAATAATGTAAAAATTCTATACATTGATTCGAGCGAACTGTAGCGTAGTTTGACTAGGTGTTGGTTAGCGATCATCGAAGTTAAGCAACGTTCAGCGCGGTCAGCCTTCGGATGGGTGACCGCGGGTGGCATTTACAACTGAGCGCTACCGTGGCTCGGATGATACGATAAATTGTAGGTCTCGGTTGATTTAATCGTTCAGCCATGTCAGAGGCCTTCAGGCGGCTTAGAAACTCTGACACCAGGGCTAGCCACCCGGCCTATACAAACTTAGATTGAGCCAATTTTTGCGAAAAATAATTATAACATTTAAATTATTTAGAAATCGTAATAGTACCTAATCCTTTCCAATACAAATAAAATTGCGATACCCTAACAGAGTCATACGTATATGTATAACTATACTGAATACGATACTCAAGAACCGCATGTACCTCGATATTAGATGTGTTGCAATCCTGGAAGATTGAGCTAAAGAGATAAGCCGTCCCAGGCAGCAGTAAATGATTGAGTGGAGATACCTGTGAAGCTGGCGGGACAGTCGTATAGGAATTTAGCTCCATAGTACGACCCCGTGGACACGCTCCTTTCTATTTGCTGTCCCTTCTCCCTGTCGAAGTCCACCGTGAACCACGGCTCGGGCTCGCACTCGGTGCCTGCTGTCAGCTTGCCTGGAAACAATCATGGACAATTTTTTTAACCGAATTTTAAAAACTATAGTATTATTGATTATTAGGCACAATCGTGTACAATTGTTTTTCCGTATAGGTTAGCGTTTGGCTACATATTGCCTGCTGTTGAGCAGATATGCGGTCTAGGGTGCAGCACGCTCACCTAGAAGATACCTTTTTACTTGGAGAATTTCGCATAGTTCACTGGAATCGATGTATACAATTTTTTGACTATTATTGATTTATCAAAAACGGTTCAGCCAATTTCAATAAAATTTATATGAGACCACCTCTGAAGTATGGTGTGGCAAACGAAAAAAGAATCATCAAAATCGGCGGAGTACTCGCGTAACATACAAACAAAAAAATCGGCCAAGTGCGAGTCGGACTCGCGCACAAAGGGTTCCGTACCGTGTCGGAGCTCCTTAGCCCCATTCCTCTTGCCGATATTAACAGGGAGCAAAAACTCCCGAATAATCACGTTTGTTGTATGGGAGCCCCCCTTGAATATTTATTTTATGCTGCTTTTAGTATATTCTGTTATTATAGTGGCGACATAAATACATCATTCCCTGTCTAGCTATCACGGTTCATGAGATACAGCCTGGTGACAGACAGACAGATAGACGGACATCGGAGTCTTAGTAATACCTAGGGCCCCTTATTAGCCTTTGGGTAAAAAAGGGCCCTATTGCGGACCCTAAAAACATACAGACGAATAGATAACCTCATTTTTAAAGTCGGTTAAAAGAGAGGAGGCCACAACACAAGGGAAGTAATATAATATGAGAGCTCATACTCCGGTTATGTAGCAATCCCAAAAATAATGAAAATTCCAGTGCAGACTATAATCGAGCTTCCAGCGCCGATCGTCACGTCAGTACTTGTCACATAACAATATTACCTTTATAAATTACAAAAAAAAAAAATTAAATATCATTTATTTTCGGTAAGGATATTACATTGAATAGTAGACAACACATACAACGGGCAACACCACACGAATCGTCGTAAAATATTTTTTGGTTAAAGGCCAAATCATACAAGTTGGTGGCTGTGACGTCAGCTACAAGCGGCGGATAGCCAAACTCGGCCTGAAGCTCACTTCACGGCTAACATTACAGCCGCCAACTTGTGTGATTTGGCCTGTATGTGGGTACTTGTCGAAGAATAATGATTTTGCTTACCGTTCTTTATTCTTATGTAGAGCGGCACGTAGCGGTCCTCCGCCAGCAGCCCCGGCGTGTCCCGCCGCGGGTACTGAGAGTGTACATAATCAGACAACCACGACTTCGTGTTACCGTCGTCTCCTACATCTATAAACACCAAGTTATTGCATTTCGTCAAGATAACGTCCAGTGTTACTACAATACTGTCAAGTGATACAGGGTTACCCAGGACTGCTGTACTAAGCCGATTCACCCTATAATTATGGGCCAACTCGGAGTTTGAGAAATAAAATCAGCTGGTCCATATAGAGTAAGTTCGTGTCGGCCGGGCGGCTAGCCCTGGTGTCAGAGCTTTTAATTTTATTTTATTTTATTTTTTATTTTATTTTATTTTTACATTCTTAGAAACTAACAGCTTTTATATTACAGCTTATAAACTTAAATAGGATAACAAATAAGCTAATTATAAGTTTCTACTAATAGAAATATTATGAGAATATTAAACGCTTGAGAATAATAATAAAAAAAAACTTAAATTTAAATAATGGAACACAATGTCACACTCGTATTTCAGTATAAATTAAGATATAATTCTTATTCAATTTAATTTTGTTCATACATTACTAAAAAAACGGTCACTCAGCTGCTTCCTAATAGAACGAACATTAGAATGAAATATGTCAATATCCAGGTCATGCAGTAAATTATCATAGGTGCTACACGCACGACTTATAACACTATTTTGGCGATAATTGGTTGATGCTGCAGGTGGTTTGAAAAGGGGGCTGTGACGAAATGTTCAGGGTGGGATAAAAATATTGATTTTGCTCAGTAGACTAGGACAATCAAGGTTAGAAGTTATAACTTTTTTAAGAAAAATAACATCAGATGTTTCTCTACGGTGATATAATGGAAGGAAATGATGTTTAGCACAAGATTGTAAGTAGTTTTTATTCTTAGTTCTAGTTTTATAGTTAAGAACGAATGAATTTCTTTTGAACATTTTCTAGACGATCTATATACACATTGTATCTAGGATTCCAAATTTCAGACGCATACTCCAAATGGCTACGTACGTACGTACTATACAAAATTTTAAAAGATTTTGCTGATTTAAATTCTTTAGTAGATCTCATAATGAACCCGAGAGCTTTAGAAGCCTTTTTTACAATGGCTGATAAGATTAAGCCGGCTAAAGGCCTCTGACATGGCTCAACGTTTAGAACAACCGGAGCCTACAATTTAAAGTGTCATCCGAGCCACGGTAGCGCTCAGTTGTGAATTCCACCCGCGGTCACCCATCCGAAGACTGACCGTGCCGAACATTGCTTAACTTCGATGATCGCTAAAGAACACCTAGTCTAATGCGGTATGAGCGGTAGTGAGTAAATGAAATAGAACTAAAATAAAATTAGTTCATAATGATAGTGTGAACCTTCACTTTACGACAGTACACCAGTTCCGAATAACCCGATATAATTATTTTTCGCAAAAAATGGATTAACCGACTCCAACCGTGGACAGAATTCGAAAAGTTCGCACCGATTGATGTAATAATATTCACATTTATGTTGATTTATCTAAAATGGCCCAGCCGATTTTGATAAAATTTAAACGGGACCACACGGTAGCAACCGGCTTTCAAATAAAAAGATTCATCAAAATCAGTCCACTCAGTCGAAAGTTCTGAGGTAATAAATATAAAAAATACAGTTGAATAGAGAACCTCCTCCTTTTTTTTGAAGTTAGGTAAAATTATGCACATTTTGTAGTGTTTGTAGTTAATTTTTTTGTTTTAAAATCTCATAATTTGCATAGAAAATACAAAGAAGTAGATCCAAAATCAAATAAATTAAATGTTTCGTGTTTTACCGACTTCCAAAAAGAAGGAGTATTCCATATCATAATAATTATGTTTGTCTGTTATGTTTTTTACGTATGTTTATCGATAGTTTCGCCAAGTGTGAACCGATTGATATAAATCTTTTTATTTCAAAACAGTTTACTTCCGAGGTGGTCCCAATTAAATTTTATCGAAATCAGCTTAGGTTTAAAAAAAAATCGACAGTGATGTAAACATGACTACATGGATGATACATCGACTCAAGAGAACTATTCGAGTTCTGTACTCGGTGGAAGGCGGTGGCGCCATTTTTGGAGAAAAATAATAATTATTAGATTTATATAATGTCTGCCTCGGTGGCTCAGTGGTTAGAGACTCCGACTCTTGGGCCAAAGAGGCGCAGGTTCGATTCCCGCCCAGGGCTAACATTTATGTGATGAACATAGGTGTGCTCTGTGTCTGGATGTTATTAGTTATTATCTATATACAGGGTTATCCAGAACTTATGTACCAAGCCGAGAGGAGGTGATTCGGATCATTATTATGAATAACTTCTACTATGGATCCAACACGAAATTAGAGAATAAATATCATTTGTTCAAACATTTAATCGATTCCGAGTTCCAATGTTGTATGGAACAGCTGATTTTATTTTCGTGATTTCTGAGTTCCCCACAGGCCGCGCCACACAAGTTGGCGGATGTGAAGTTAGCTTCAAGCTGCGCAATAGATATTTCCTGACTGGAGCCCACATGGCGCTGCTAACTTCACACCCGCCAACTTGTGTGGCGCGGCCTGTTATGTAAAAGTTGTTCACAATGATTGCGTTAATCATCTCCTTCCGGCTTTGTACAGGACAAGCAGATAACCCTGTATACATATGATATATTTAAAAAGTACACGATATCAGTCTCCGGCAGCCATGTCACAAGCTCTGGTTAGTTTGGGGCCAGAGGCCGTGTGTTAGATGTCCTCTAATATTTATTTATATTTTATTGAATGTGAAATGCGCGACCTTATTTGGCATAACATTGGCCGTTAGAAGAAAAGTGCAACTCACAGAACTCATATTTGAGACGCGAATCCCAGTACAGGTTAATGTCCGTCCACCCCCGCGCGCGCGCCGCCACGCGCCACTCCAGCTGCCCGGGGAAGGCGCCGGCTGCGAGCACGTGGTCCTTGTTGAACTCGACAGCCCGGTACGAGCAGCCTGCAAACATTTCATTATACAAACTAACGTGGCTTCTGCACATTTTTTTTTTTTTTTTTTTTCAGATAGGTTTGCGTTTGACTACACACTGCCTGATGTAAAGCAGATATGCGGTCTAGGATGTAGCACGCTTACCTAGAAGATACCTATTTACTCGAGATTTGAAGACACCTACATTGTACTTTAACGGAAAGACAGACTTAGGCAAAGCGTTCCACATTCTGGCAGTTCGTATGAGGAATGTGGACTCAAAACGCTTTGTTCTAACGCGTGGGATGTCCACCATAAAAGGGTGGCGCTTTGGTTGCGTCTGTCTAGCCGTACGATAAAAGAAAGGGGCAGGTGGGACCAGATCGTGCAACTCCTGGGCGCACTCACCGAAGTGTATCCGATAGTAGGCAGAGAGACACGCCACCCTACGTCGATGCTGGAGACATTGCAGCTTCGACTCAGTCAAGGTTTCGTTGCCTATCAGCCTCCTGGCTCGCCTTTCAATGGACTCCAAAGCCTCCAACTGGTATTTGGCAGAGCCATCCCAAAGGTGAGAGCAGTATTCCATGCAAGACCTGACTTGCGCTTTATAAAGACTAAGCAGTTGCTCAGGTGTGAAATACCATCTCACCTTAGAGAGAACACCAAGTTTTTTTGAGGCTAATTGGGCTTTTGACTCTATATAAGACCCAAAGTTGAGAGTCGATGATAGCGTAACGCCTAATAGTTCCAGACTGTTAGTTACTGGAACGGACACACCACGGAAAGCAGGAGACAGTTGGAAGGGTCTCTTTTTGACCGAAAACAAACAGCCTTGAGTTTTCGCGGCATTAAACTTGACCAGGTTAGCATAACCCCAGTCAGATACCGCCTCCAGACTCAAGTTGAGCCGTTCGACCATAGCCTCTCTGAGTGACTCGATCTGTGCCCCGCTCGTTCTTGCTTCGGATGTGTAGCTCTCCATGACTGTACTGTCGTCTGCGTACCCAAAAATACCAGGCTTTAGCAAGTCGTTAATATGCAGTAGGAACAGCGTCGCAGAGAGCACTGACCCTTGAGGAACACCGGCATTGATAGCCATTTGGTCTGACGAGAAACCATCTACAACCACTCGTATCGACCGATTCCTCAAGAAATCTGATATCCATGCGCAGAAATCAGCAGGCAGGCCGTAAGATGGAAGCTTGCCAATAAGGCTCTCATGCCAGACCCTGTCAAAATAAGCTTTCGAGATGTCCAAGGAGACAGCCAGCGCCTCCCCGTGCCTCTCAATGACCTCACTCCAAATGTGTGTGGCGTACGCCAGAAGGTCCCCAGTAGACCGGTTTCGGCGAAAGCCGTACTGGCGGTCACTGAGTAGGTCAGGTAGTTTGCTTCCAGGTAGGCCAGGAGCCTGTTGTTAAGAACACGTTCCATACTCTTGCAAAGTATGGACGTGACCGAAATCGGTCTGTAATTGGCAGGCACGGCTACCTTTTTTGGGTACAGGCTGCACGTTAGCATGCTTCCAAGATTTGGGCACTTGACCCGTCTTCAGAGAGAGGCGAACGAGGTGGGTCAACACAGGCGACAGCTCAGGCGCACAAGTCCTTAGTACAATAGCTGGAACACCATCTGGACCACTGGCCTTGTTCACATCTAGACTGCGGAGAACTTTGAGAACCTCCTTTTGCCGGATATATGTATTTCACTCATTGAGGTGCCACAGTTTGGCAAAGTTGGAGGTCTCGCACTACCGGGGTCCAGACGCGAAGACTCCGCAAATTGAGATGCAAATAAATTTGCCTTCTCTACCGCGGTATGAGCCAGCGAACCATTGGGTTTCAGCAACGGAGGCAATGAGGGGCGGCAGAAGTTCGCTTCGACCGATTTAGCTAGGGACCAGAATGCCTTGCTACCCGCAGGGTAAGAAGCAAGCTTGATCCCTATTCGACTAATATGCTCAAAGCGAGCCCTCCGCATAACCTTCTTGCAGGACTTAGCAGCCCTATTGTAAGTCTTCTTCCTCAGATGTATGTCCTTCGTCTTACGGTTACGAGCATCGACCCAAGCCAGGTATGCCTGATGCTTTTGCGCTTCGGCGCGTCCACATTCAGGCCCAAACCAGGGCCGAGCTTTGTTGGACAGAGGCACGTCCGAAAATGGGATGAAGTATTCCATGGCGGTACGAAGCACGTCTGTCACGGCATCCGCGCACGAAGAAGGATTATCAGAAGATAAGCTCACAGGCTGCCAAGGATAAGACGCAAAGAAACACCGCATCTCATCCCAATCTGCCAACTTGTACCGCCACACCCGCCGTGACCCTTTTGGACTGGGGTCTGAAGGGGAGTAGACGGATACAGATTTCACCAGACAGTGATCAGATGTACCTAACGGAGAGGAAATCGCCACTGAATATCGGTCTGGATCAGTTGTTAGCAGAAGGTCCAAGCAGTAGGCCGTATGCGAGTCAACATCAGGTACCCGTGTGGCGCCATGAACCAGCTGGGTAAGACCTAGCGTCAAAGCTGGCTTGCGCGTTTCAAGCCCAGCATGGTTTGTGTCCAGGTAAGGGTGAAGCCACTCCTTATGGTGGCCATTAAAGTCCCCCAGAATCACTAATTGGGCCGAAGGGTAGCTGAGCTGAGCAGCATCCGCCACCTCACTGAGGTAATTAGTAAGTCTAGTTGCCTCCCGGTCTCCGCTATGCGATCGGTATACACAGGCATAGACAATCTTCTCTATGCCAGTGTCAGTTCAAGAGGAAGGTTTACATGTATAATACACCCGTGCGAAGCCGGGGCGGGTCGCTAGTTTCTTTATAAAATTAGTTTTTCTATGGAACAGCCGATTTTTTTCGGTATATCCCAGATGGTTCCATAGTATAATATATATACGTTCTGCTCTTACTACTCCCACACTTGCTAAGTGCAGTAGTGCAGAGGTCGCCAAAAATTGTAAGTAGAATTCACGACTGTTACCGAGAATTGGTAACACACCGCTACTGTGCGTCCACGAATGTTAAGTAAAACGTGTGGAAACACGGTATCATTCGTAAATTAAAATAACCGTAGACATAACTTAAAAACATCTTTCCATGTGTATCGTCAATTGAAAATTGTTAGCACTACTTACATATACATACAGGGTTACCTACTTACCCTGTACTAAGTCAACAGGGGATGATTATGACCATCATTACAAACAACTTCTACTATGGGGCCAACTCAAAATTCGAGAAAATAATCGGCTGACCCTTATAATAATATAATATTTATTTCAGAACATATCCAATTCAATAATATTTATAAAGTTGCAACTCGGAATGGATGATCCAATTGCTTTTTATGTAGTAGTAGTGTAGTATTGTCATTATGAATTAAAAAAAAAAAAAAAAAAAAAAAAAAAAAAAAAAAACTCGGAATCGACAAATTATATGAAACAGCTGATTTTTTTTATCTAATTTTGAGTTGGCCCCAAGTGAAGTTGTTCGTAAAATTGGTCTTATTCACTCTTCTCCGGCTCAGTGCACCAGTTCTAGATAACCCTACATGGTCGCGAAACTAGTTTTCGTTAACTCATGCTGAGTATTCAGCTGTAAATGACAAAAAAACCCAAGACAGTTTGGATTCATACTGACATTAAATTAGAGTTCATATTGGCACAAAATTAAAGTTTAGAAAAAATATCGCTTACCTGTTTTGTTAATCATATAGGTGTCCAAGTCATCCTGTTGAGGAGTCTCCCTGTACTTCCATATGTTGGGGTTAGGTATTATTGAAGCCGGCACTTTGAAATCACATAGTTAGGTAACCTTAGTAACATTTTCTTCTTTTTGGTTTGTTTGTATTTCGGAATGATTCATAAGAGATTTTTGATTTTTTTCAATAGTAGCAATCATATCTCTAATGTCATGACTGTCGGAGGATGTTAAGTTTTCTAATGTAGCTATTTTCTTGTTCATACTTGCCATCGATTCACTTTGTTGATTAGTTTTATTAGAAAGTAAAGATATTTTGTCTTCTAATTCTTGCATTTTTTCAATTTGTTTTTGATATACAATCAATTCATTGTGCATCTCAGTATCTATTACAACCTGTGAGTCATTTGACTTTTCCATGGATTGTAATATTTTTCGAGTAATGTTTGAAGCGTGTAATGCAAGTTGAATAATTATTTTATTGGCGGCGACTTGGATATCTCTGGCGATGTCATGTTCCTGCTCATCCAGGGTCTCCATCGCCAGCGGCAGACTGTCCTTGACCAGCACTTTTATGATTTCTTCTATGTTTTTTCGTATGTTGGGATCTTTTCCGTTTTTGTATGTACACGCGTTGTAGTTCTGATGCTTGTTTTGATAGTTTTCAGTCACCTCATAGTCATCAGTTTTATATTGTCCCCCTCCGATATCATCTGTGTTAAATAAATACAGAAATTAATTGACTTTTTTATTAATTTTTTATTTTTTGGCTATTTTTCTCAAAAAAGAAAGAAATTTGCTGATGCGCTAATTCTAAAAATGCTATGAAGATTCAGTGAAACAAATGCGAGGTCTGCTCGAAACAACTACTAGTTATAAAGGTATCTACATAATTATACCAAAAAGTTTAAACAGAACGAATTAAGATTAGTTGTAAGTCTACAGTTAAGCAGAACAAGTAGTTCGTAGAGCGCATAGCCGATGGGGTTGTAAAGTTCTCGAATGGAGACCACGTACCGGCCATCGCAGCGCAGGACGTCCGCCGTCATGTTGGCCTGACGATCTGGTCAAAACCATAGGAACGCGCTGGATACAAACTGGATCCAACGAGACTTCTTACGAGTTTTATTAGGAAATAATAAATGATCGGCGAAGTGCGAACCGGACTCGTGCACGAATGGTTCCGTACCGTATGGGAGCCCTCAATATATTTTAATTTAATTTAATTGAAGTGAATAATCGAATATACAACTAAATATTTTGTGAATAATTCAATCATAATATACCTGTTGCCGTTATTAATATCGATAAAAAATAAGGTTGCTTGTATAGAAGTCCCTCTGAAATATTTATTTTATTCTATTATAATGGCAATAACAGAAATACATAATCAGTGAAAATATCAATTTTTTAGTTATCAACTTCATAAGATATAGTCTGGTAACAGACAGACAGACGGACGGACGGACAGCAGAGAGTTCTCCCGTTTTTACCCTTTGAGTTCAGAACCCTAAAAAGGTTTAGTCGCAAAAGATGATCTCCTTTCCACAACACGACAAGCCGGAAATCGCTTATACATTCCCTACATAGTCGCCGTACCACCCGCTCGTACTAAGCGCTTCGCTTCTTCCTTCATAACGCGGACCGCCAGGGATTGGAATGTCCTGCCTCCGTCATTGTTTCCTGACAATTACAATCTGGATATCTTGAAGTCAGGAGTGAATAGGTATCTTCTAGGTCTACAGAGCCCACCTCGGCTACAACTTCGCTTATCATCAGGCGAGTTGGTGGACAAATGTAATGTAAGATAATAAAAAAAAGAAGCAAACTGACAAACAGTCACAAATTGTTCAAAAAGCATTTATTGCGCTCCAGTCATGGTGCGTCAGTCCAGCGCGCACATTGACTGGGAAACAAAAATGTCCGAAGCTCACAAGGATGCAGAAGAGCAAAATGTCAAACTGTTTCATACATTTGATCAATTGCGGAGTTGTAATTTTGTATGGAACAACTGACTTTTTCTCTCGAATGTCGGGTTGGTCTCGTAGTAATTGTTGTTCGTAATGATGGTTTTGATCGCCCCCTTCCGGCTTAGTTCAGGGCAAGACGGGCAGTACAATAAATAAATGGACTATATATACTAGATGTTTTTAATATAAAATATATGATAATATGAAATAAAATCCTTTCAATTGTTATTTGTAGTATTATATATCCAAAAGTATATTAATTGTTGGTTTGTTACTCTTACACGCAGCAACAAAACAACGGATCGACTAGATTTTTGGCTTGGATAAACAAGGTTATCCAGAAATAGTGTACTAGCCGAAAGGGGGTTAATCCGACCATCTTTACGAACAACTATAACTATTGGCCAACTCCAAATTCGAGAAAAAACAGCTATTTCAAGCATATTGTCGCCTGACAGTTGCAATGTTGTATGGAACAGCTGATATTTTGTTCTCCATTTCCGGGTTGTAATGGTCTGAATCCCCCTTCCAGCTTAGCTCGGGGCAAGCAGATAACCCTGGATGTTAAAACATCTGAGTGACGTAGTAGGCTACTTTTATCCCAGAAAAATAAAATGTTCTTATGTGATAGCATGAAAATTAAAATACCACGCGGGCCAAGCCGCGGGCGCACGCTGGTTATATATAAAAATATAAACTCAGTGGATTCGTTAGTTGAAATGACAATAAACAAAACACCATAGTTTGAAGAACGGATAGTCAATAGAGTCATCAAGTTCTCGAATAGAAACTGCGGACCAGCAATCGCAGAAAAATGTCCAGTCAAGGTGGACTGAAGATCTGGTCAGGACCGCAGAGAAACACGCTGGATATAAACTGGATCTAACTAGCCGTATTTGAATTCCATAGGAAATAAACATTATGAAAGATCTAGGTATAAGAAGCCTGGTAGAAATATTTATGAAACACGTACCATTTATCACTGAGTTGTCTCCGCCGTCAACGGTGCGGCTAACAAGTAATACAAGCAGCGACAAAGAATACAACTGAATTTTTACTTCCATGTTTCCCAATGAATATAACGACACAATTAAAAGTTGCCTCCTGCCCGCGCCACCGAATGATTGAGATGTTTCTCAAATTAAGGTTTATATACTTATACGGTTCAGATAATGGAGCATAAATGTTGTAAAAAATAATTGAACCTTATCTTAATACTACGTTTTCACTTAAATTTTATATTTATTGCTTATCGACGTGGTTTTTTTGGTGTTAAGTAAACAAAATTTATCTCTAGGTTTTCAAATTCATTAAAAATACACGCGTAGGTCGCATGGCCCGAAATGCCGCCCGGTGTAATAGGTACCTACACACTTGATTGATGTTTGGCGAAAGTGTCGAGAGCATGACGTGGGCAATGAGAGTGTTTCGCATTATGTCCGAAATGAATCCGTGAAATTCCGATCCGAAGAGGTCATAGAACTATTTGTTTGGTAGTTTTGTATTAGGTAGTATTTGTTCCTAGTCGTTGAGCACTGGTTCTGTTGGACGAGCTTAGATAAGTCCGTAGATCCGTAGTAGTAAGAGCTTAGATGGTAGGAGAGCAGCGAGCGGCAGGTATCAACAAATCCAGCCTTGATCAGAGTTTATGGCCGAACCCTAGTTGAGCTGGAAAGGTTTCGGTCGTTATACTCACTGAAATTCGATAATCAAAATAATAATAATCCGCCAAGTGCGAGTCGGACCGCGCATATAGGGCTCCGTACCATATGGATGCCCCTTTTTACATGTTTTATTTTAATTAATTATTTTTACTGACTATCTGAACATTTAACTAAATATTTCATGAATATTTCAAGCACGTACTTGCCACCGTTATTAATATCGAACAAAAAACGGCTTAACTTCAGGTTTGTTGTATGGAAACTCTTTAGCTACCTATCTCACGATCCAGCCTGGTGACGGACAGACGTCTTAGTAATAGGGTCCCGTTTTATCTTTTAGGTACGGAACCCTAAACACTGTGTACCTGTGTACCTGTAGACAAAACTTAGCATCCGGACCGACGAAAGCAAAATCTTCATGATGAAGCAAAGATCTTTGCTTCGCTTCGGTCAATGACGTGACGTTACTTAGATATAGGTTCGTTACTTTATTCGTAGCTAGTGTGAATGCGGCGCTGACTCGCAGAATGCCGCCTAGGTGATAAGTCAGTTCGTAGAGGCCGGCTGGCCAGCCCTGGTGTCAGAGTGTTAAAGCCGCCTAAAGGCCTTTGAAATAAACAACCGAGACCTACAGTTTAACGTGTCATCTGAGCCACGGTAGCGCTCAGTTGTAAGTGCCACCCATCCGAAGACTGGCCGTGCTGAACTTTGATCTTAATCTATTGAAAATGCGATCTGTAGACTATAATAAAATCCAGACAGAAGAAAGCAGATACGCCATGATGAAGCAAAGACCTTCGCAACACTTCTGTCTATAAAGTCACGTTACGTAGGTACATTACTTCATTCGTGGTGTTAGTTCGGCGCTGCTCGCAGAATATCACTAGGTAGGCGATAAGTAAGCGCTATACTGGGAGCCCAGTGATAGCCCGCAGGTCACGGGTAAATATGGTGGGACATTTTTTGTACAGTAAAATGTTTTTATCAATTCTGTTTTTTCCTCATCGAATACTGAGAATGTTTTCAAGCTAGATAAACATTTTAAACTATTATTTTAGGTATCCACGTTAATAATTATAAACAATCGTTGTACGCGTCCGTCTGTTTGGCCCTTTCGATGTAAAAGATGTTCTGAACTTGTCTTGGCTTCAAATGATTAAAATTGTGCATTGAAAGGTAACTCCCGAACTAGCAACGCAGGAGTGAATCTAGAATAAATGAGGGAAATTATATATTTTTTTTTACCTTTTTCATCCTAAATAAAAATAACACTTTGAACTACTAATTATAAAGATTATCTTTGTGCATATAAAGCTCTTTCATATAGGTACAAACATGATGCGGTTAGCTCACTTTCAAATTTATGTAAGTACCTTCATTCATGCTTTACTTAACCTATTTTATGATTTTATATTAAAAATGAATAGTTTTTCATTTATGTGTACTACTTTAAAGCAATGCTTTTTCCAAGTTTCATAATTATTCTAGTAGGTCAACGGGACGTGTCCTAGCAACAACGGATGGTATTTTGATTCCCTTACGTCTGTCGAAGTAGGTACGCGGTTTTACGACATAAACGGTTGTGACGTTTTTTCACGATCACTACGAAAATTGATTTTTACAAAGTTGGAAATATAGATCTACGTACTTATACAGGGTTATTTGTTTACCCTGTTATAAGCCGGAAGGGGGTGATTCATACCATCATTACGAACAGGGCCAACCCAAAATTAAAGAAAAAAAAGGTCTTTCATACAAAATTGCAACTCGGAATCGACAAAATGTACCTATGAAACAACTGGTTTTTAACAAATATTCTTAAAATAAATAAATATTCCTTCTTTGGTTCTTTTTCTCGTATTTTTTGTTGGCGCCATAGTTATAGTCGTTCACTAATGATGATCTAAATCACCCCCTTCCGGCTTAGTACAGGGTGAGCAAGTAACCATGTATAGATACATGTAGTTTCAAGTCGATAGCTCCTCGCGTTCCCTAGTTACAAGGATTGTCAGGGATTGTCAATAACCCTGTATAGATACATGTAGTTTCAACTCGATAGCTCCTCGCGTTCCCTAGTTACAAGGATTGTCAGGGATTGTCAATAACCCTGTATAGATACATGTAGTTTCAAGTCGATAGCTCCTCGCGTTCCCTAGTTACAAGGATTGTCAGGGATTGTCAATAACCCTGTATAGATACATGTAGTTTCAACTCGATAGCTCCTCGCGTTCCCTAGTTACAAGGATTGTCAGGGATTGTCAAAATAGTCTCAAAATTGGAGAAAAACGTGTGATTGTATGAAGTCGGTTGTAGCGGTCTTTTTAAACGGTGTTATTTTGAATATAACTGTGAGTGTTACAGTCAGCCTGCTCTTGCTGTATTTTGGGAAGTAGAAAGCTTGTTTTCGAACTGCTAAAACAGAGAGGTAAAGCACGGGCGGGCGGAGGATATGAGAGGGATGTACACAAGTATATATATAGGTGAATACACGAGTGAGCGATAAGCACCGGCGTCGGACACGAGGCTTGTTTATCACTAAATGAACTGATTGCTAAGGTCAAGTTCAATTTTTTCAATACAAACATTGAAAAGTTTGATAATCTTGCACTGAATGTCTATATGGCGTACATGTTCTAGAAAATAACTGTAGGTAAGTACTCAATACCCATGCATAATGAAGCCAACCTGGAATTTCGTAAAAATACATTTCTCAATAGTAAGTTCATTGAACCTCGACATATTACTTAGTTGAGAGGGTTCAAATAATAATCGGTCAAGCGCGAGATGGACTCGCACACCGAGGGTTCCGTACAAATCCCAAAAATTGTAAGAAAACGGGAACTAAGATGTCAAAACCTTAAGGAAGAAGGAAAATACTTACAGAATCATGTCTTCGACAAATGTTCTTTTTAATTTCTCCTCATATACCGAAAAATTCACATCGTACAAAATAATCCATAACTTGTTTGCGGAAATAAAGTTCTTTATAAAATGTTACTCCACTTGACACGGTTAACTCACTTTATAGAATTTGGGCCCCATTTCGTGCTATTAGGTCTTATTATTTATGATTTAATTGAAAACATGCAATAATGAAATGATGAAATGATAATAATACATTAGAGTAGCTATTTAAATATGTTGTACAAGAGCAGTCCTATCGCCTTTGGCGATTTCTACCAGGCAACCTTTGGATGGACTAGAGATTAATTCAAATAATTATTTTTCGCAAAAAATGGTAAAACCGCCTTCCATCGTGTACAAAATTCGAATATTTCGCTCGAATTGTTTACATTATTGCTGATTTTTCCAAAACGGTTCAGCCGATTTCTATAAAATTTAAATAGGACCATCTCGGACCTTCTCTTTCGAACTAAAATAAAGTTTTTCGATTCGGTTGACAATTGGCGAAATTATCGATGAACATACACAGAAAAAATACATACAGACGAACATAGAACCTCCTCCTTTTTGGAAGTCGGTTAAAAATAGGAATACGGTCGGTGGTGTATAGTGCATACATGCTGTGACGTTAATAATACATCTATATATCTTATAAATATACTAACAATGTCTACAAATACAGACATAATAAATAAATACATAATAGCGAAATAATAGACGAGTTTTACCTACCAATAAAACTCATATTTTGTCCGAAGCCTTATTCGAAGCCTTTTAAACATATATATTGAGAATGCATCTTCCGTTTCCGGCCGTATTTGCGGTTGTAGTTCCCTCTGTTGGGCTAAAATGGCAACCCATGCCGCCAAGTTCACAGGCAGCGAATAGTTCTCCTCATTGAAGTCTCAATAACATAAAGAATTAATGAACACCAGGCAGAACTTGCTGTAAGGCTTCGAATAAGGCTTCGGACATAATATGAGTTTTATTGGTAGGTAAAACTCGTCTATTATGTCCTTGAGCCGTTACTCGAAGCCTTTTAAACATATATATTGAGACGTGTTTGTTTTCGCCTGGTGAACGAGACGCCAATGTGAATGCACAGAATAACGTCAACATTAATATTAATATAATTAAACAGTATGATAAACATCAGTCACAAATGTAATAACGTAATGTTAATATAGCGGATATAATTATGTAGCGCTACATAAAAATATAGAAGAAAAATAATATAATAGTAGTGACTATAACATCTTAGTTTCGAATATTGCCCCGGTAACGTATGTATGTATGTTATTATTGTACAGAACCAAATACTTAATAGTCACATAGTATTGCTGTCTTAAAGTTTCAATGTTATCGCTAATAAATACTACATCAATTAGGATTTTAAGGAAGTAACTTAAATTAAAATAATAATTATGTTTATCATTCGATAATAGTATGTCGATTCACTCTTTGAACGCGACAGCAATGGTGGTATCACCACTATCAGCCTTCGGCATAAAGGATTTTACATCATCGGTGATTCCAGTTTAAGATGCAGTTTTCACTACCGGTGTACGGCAATAGTTATCGATCCTATTAAGCACAAAACTTGAAACCGGAATTGGAAATAAAATTGTACATTTGCCAAAATCTGTCCACAACAAAACCCCTGAACTGTTCAAGATTTCGGACTTGACATTTTGTTGCGGCCTCCTTGTCTAGCTGTTTTTAATAGATACAGTCTACATCTACAGTAATAGAAGGTAGATACTATATGTTGAAAATGATATTTTTAACTATAAGCACAAAAATTCAGAATTTCAATTAAGTAATAACAAGCAAGACTTAATAAAAACCAAAATAAAATAGTTACTCAGTTAAATCCTTCTAACTAGTGGGCTTTGTAATCTTAAATCTCCTCACAGTTGTTCAAAGCGAGCGAGCGAGTCAAGATGACTTACAGCACCCCTCTTTATCCCGCGTTAGAAAACCTTGGTGTGGTATATAACCAACTCTTAGATTCAATATTCAATAATGAATACAATAACCCGAAACTAGCACACCGTCGCAGCGTCGTGGTGCTTCCCGCAAATAATGAGTAGGTCGATTAAAAATTGGCCATCATTTGAATAGTACATGTATTTGTATATATCCTGAACATGACTAATCTTAGCACTATTATTTGATATGCTTTCATTTCACATGTTCGGAGCTAAGCTTCCTAACTGAATTTGATTCTGGAATATTTGAAATGATAATATTTAAGCCAAGCCAAGATAACTCTGAAGCCAAGAATTTCACGAATTATTCTAATTATTGTCATACCCTTATAGGGTCATAAATATGTAAAATATACAGACCATGTTACATAAAAACTAAATGTAAATATTATATACGTTGCAATGCAATAAATGATTGAGTAGGTATTGTACCTACTGTTAATTTTATCTGTAATTAGACGGTTGCGTGGACCGGCTTAGTTATGCTACACTGGATTCGGGGAATATCTACTGTTAATTTTATCCAAAAAATTTACAGGTATTAAGAGTATTATCTCTCTCTCTCTCTCTCATTCTTTTTACTTTGCTCGCAATATACTATTGTTGTACATATATTATGATAACAAGCCATGAACTTTCACCCCATATTTTTAATTTTTTGCGCCATATTTGCACTCTCGCTCGACCCATGAACGAGTCATTGCGTAGGCTCGCATGTGTTGCATGAAACTAGTGGACCTGGATTCTGAAGAGGAAATATCCACGCTAAATAGATCACGCTTCGTAAATAAAAGACTTACATATCTAAACTTTTTGTTATCAGCCTAGTCAAGACTGATAGAATTAAGCATTTTGCCATTTTTCAGCCGTGTTTACTAGAAAATGTATCAGATACGCAAAGCAAACCTGCCATTTTTTTGCATGGTTTACGTTTTTTGCATGCACGACTTAAATTTGTCTTTAAAGGCAGAGACAATATCCGAAGCAAATATAAGTATAATAATTATATTATGAGTGAAAAACATTTCTCACTAAAAATGGTCGACCCTGTAGAATAGCCAGCAGGTCAAAGTTCAATACTTTTTCTTTAAAACTCTTTAATCAGCTGTTGCCAAAGCTCTGTCTACAGAACCCATAAATACCACTGCACTAAGTAGGTATTGTGGTATTTTTTACTAAGGGGTCAATATAAACAGTTGACTCTGCAGTGTGTGAAACTGTAGCTTTTGTTGTACCTACAAACAGTTTGGAGAAGCATTGATCCATCCTCTTATAAATTGCAAAAGTATTCTGAATATCTTCTGGGTCATCTCTACAGCCGCGATTTATTCCAGAGTCTATAATTATAGTAATGAAATAAACAGAGAAACATAGCAGTTCGAATACGAAAATTCGACTCCTCAGACAGACTGACACACAAAAATCCTGTCAAATTCGAGTAAGTATTGAATTACTCTGAGAGCGATTGTAAATCCAAATTGCAAAACTATAGGATTCATAAAACAATAAGCGATATTTTAATATTTCAAGCAAGAAATAATATGGGCAGTATGTGTCTGAAATAAATTAAAATTGAATTTATTCCGATGGACAACGGGACGCATGGAATCTTTGCTTTTCGTGGTAAAAACCGGGGTTTGGTTTCAGAGACATGTATGTAATAAAAATTATTTTGTTGACTTGCTTATCGTCGGTTACTTGTCAAGAAACAGTTTCATGACAGTGACCGTAAATGCAGTGCCGTAGATCTAGCGGCGGGCTGCGCTTAAAAGGAGACCTGTCTGTACAGTACCCATTATTATTAGCACCAAAATGGGTAGGCGCTCTTTCACCCGTATTTATGAACGCTTCAATCTTTAATCAATCAACCGCAAAACAAGTGTTATATCAAATTTACCTTCTCATCTGCCGCTCCCGGCATTGGTTTGGTTCAATGGACTTAATTGATTTCAAGGTTTTATTAAGTTTACCTAGACTTGTTGAACCGTGGTAAACTACTGTGGGTTTAATATTTTATTAACCACAACAGCATTATAAAACAAACCTGGCAAATTATTATTGAATGCATATGGCACAAGGGCTCATATAACTATGATGCAGTATTAAAATTCACGCAAAAACCAAGTTGAAAAATTATAATTGAATGCTACATTGTATAGCAATTACACTGCAACAACAACCCCAAAACAAATGCAATGTTAATCACAATCGAACTCAAATGGCTACAAGAACGCGCAGTAATTAGGTGCATTGCATCAACAAAAAGGCGATACAATAAACCTTAAAAAACGCATATGATTACATTGTTATACCAATTACACTGCAATCATTAAATGTTATCTTATTTATGATCACAAAATACTATACACATTAAGATGAAGCGTAATAAATGAATGCATATGGCAAAATGGGCGCATATCATTAGATTGGTATCAATAAATGTTATCATATATAAAACCACAAAAAGCAATACATATTAAGCTGAAAACATAATGAATGAATGCATATGGCAACATGGGCACATATGATTACATTGCACCACAAAATCTAGATGTTTGTGAGCATTGTCAAAGAATATAATTCGACGGTGCCGTAGGCGACCGGCTGAGTTATTCTATACTGGATTCAGGGTTAGCGCCGCCAGATATCCATATCCAACTACCTTCTGATCAGAGAAGGAAGGTTGTGATTATATGTTTGTATAAGCTAGGTGTCTATCTAACCTTTACAAGTATTCAAATTGTCTGGAAGATATTGAAAAGAATTTACTAAAGTACCCCCATTAATATTTATGAAAAGAATTCTGAGAACTTGCTTTTACTAAACAAAACTTTTCTATATGGGGGTATCTTATGAAATAGTCTTGGTGGTTCCAGTGACCGCCAAGTAATACCAGACTATCGAGAACAAGTCGCTCGAAAATTAAATGAATTGCTTGAACATTTTCATGCTTAAAATGAAAAACATGTGTAATTTTATCGTAGCAATCAAGATTGTTTGCTATTACCGAACTTAATCGTTTTCAAAATTAGAATGTTGCAATAAATCTGCAATAAAATACCTTTCATTGAAACAAATAGCCCTGCCTTTTCAGATATTTTCAAAATTAATTGAAATTATAAGGGCCGCCTCGGTGGGCAACTGGGCACCTCTATAGAAGACTCGATCTGCTAGATCGGCGCCGGAATAATTCGACTCTGAGGTATTTTGGTGTCTTGGGACCGACCAGCGGCTACGTGCGTGTCTGTACCCGAGGGTAGTATGTACAACAGATATAGTTTTGAATTTGCCATACCTGTTCAGTAAGGTGTTCTACTACCTTACTCTTTTTGACGCTTACATCCTCAGCGAGTTGGCGGTCACGTGGTCACCACCTGCAGCTCAAGTGGTGGTCGCCACAGCGACGGCGGCGTGTGATATATAATATTCCTGCGGTTCCTAGTACCGCTAAAGGACGATGACGTCGACTAGGTTCAACGAGCACGTGAACAACTTTACGAATTTTTCGCACAATTTATTTCAGTCATTATGTAGGTAGAAATATAACTTTTCAAATTGAATTAATTCACTTTCAGAAAAAATATTGAGAAACTACAACCTATTTAAGTTATTTAGAACAATAGAAGTAAAATAATTTTATGAAATCATTTTGAAATAACGACGAACGCTAACTGCGTTAACGTAACTTAACGGCACGGAAGTTAAGACGCCAATGGGGAGAACTATTCGCTGCCTGTGAACTTGGCGGCCTGGGTTGCCATTTTAGCCCAACAGAGGGAACTACAACCGCAAATACGGCCGGAAACGGAAGATGCATTCTCAATATATATGTTTAAAAGGCTTCGAATAACGGCTCAAGGACATAATAATACGAATAATAGCTAGCACAAGGAGAGATAACGTTGATGAACAAGAGTTTAGAATATAGGAAGGGATCTAGCCTGTCTAACAGCAACAGGCAGGTCGTTCTGCAGCAGGACAGCTCGCGAAGTATAAGATTTGGTATAGGAAACGTTAAGGAGGATTGGAATTATAGTTTCAGTGTACGGGAGGACCTCAAAGAATTGGGAGTGTTCCTGAATGATTTCAAAGCGTTCTTTGAGGTACCTACATAGGAGTAGAAGGAATGAATAGAATATTTGCCTTGTGGGCAGTCGTTCCATGCTACGCTTGCCGGTAAGTGGTCTCCATTCGAGAACTTACGGCCTCTTGACTACAATCATTTCAGTGAACTGGACTTGATAACAAATATGTTTCTAACTCGCTGTCTTATCGCTTCCGAAGTTGTTTTTAGGGTTCCGTACCACAAACGGAAAAAACGGAACCCTATAGGATCACTTTGTTGTCCGTCCGTCTTCTCTCTCTCCGACTCTTTATCTCGAGAACGCGTAAAGATATCGAGCTGAAATTTAAACTGTATACGTATATCGATGAATTCTTGCAGTTGTGTAAAAGAAAAACTTCTCAGTTATCGTTTAAAAAAATTAGAGCCGTTTATATCGTAAACAACCGCATATTTCGCACTCACAAAAATCAAAACCTACAGGGTACTTCCCGTTGACATAGAACTATGAAATTTGGCGAGAAGCATCGCCTCAGAGAATACACATAGGAATAAATCTGAAAACTGTACATTTTTATTTAAATCACAAAAAATGGGGCCTCAAAATTCACAAAATATGGGTTTAAAATTCAAAGTGGGTAAATCGTTTCATGTAAGGTATCATATAAAAGAGCTTTATTAGCACATGCTAAAACAGGTTTTTAATTATTTTAACAATTTTCGATTAATGACGAGAAAAGTAAAAAAAAAAACTTTTGTCGATGATGATGATGAGAATAGAGATTTTAACAACTTACTTCCCAATTTTGTGAAATTTTCTGGATTTGAACGGAACCCTCGGTGTGCGAGCCTGACTTGCACTTGTCCGGTTTTTTTTTATTCCGTATAAGTTTGCGTTTGACTACATACTGCCTGATGTTGAGCAGATGTGCGGTCTAAGGTGTAGCACGCTTACCTAGAACACTCTCCGAAGTGTATCCGGTAAAAGGCCGACAAACTCGCCACCTTGCGACGATGCTCAAGACGTTGCAGCTGCGACTTAGTTAAGGTGTCGTTGTCAATCAGCCTCTGGCTCGCCGCTCCATCGAAGTCTCAAGTTGGTGCCATAGTACAACTAGGAGATAATGATGAGTACAATAAATTCATCTATCCACCGACCCTAGGGTATTAACTTCTGGACACAGGCCTACCCTATAAATATTTGAAGTAAAATCGCTTGCAAGTGGCTTGGGATCCTGCAATCTTAATGAAGTCACCCGTTCACCTGGTGGGTAGACGTTCGGCGACGACCACGGCCCAGGTTTTCTTCGGTTTTTACGGTAGGTAGATGGTTACACAGATTTATGTAACAGTTGAACTACGTACCTAATAGAATAATCTTATCGAATGATACTAATATTGTAGTACTTACGAGTATATTCAATAAACATCATTGCCTATATCTATGAAAATATTAATTTATTGCACAAATAGGCTGAGAAAAATAAATCCTACAAAAACATTTCCATGTAAAAAATAGCCAAGACCACAGTTCGCACTTTCAAAAAGTTGTCAGATCCTTTGTAGAGCCAGGCTTCTAACTTTATAACAATGAGCTTTTATATCAATTTTAGTAGTTAGATGCGTGTCTAGATATCATTATAAATAATTGGTCCGATAGATTATCGGAAGATGGAAACTAAAAATACAGTATCCAATATCATATTGTTTTGTCAATAAAACGAGTAACGATAATGATAAAGCCCATCAAAGTTCAGGAGTCGGGCCATTGACGTTACTCCGATGTCAACGGGCTATCTTCACCGTTTTTTGTTTATTTTGCAAATTGATAAATTATTATAAAAATACTAGAGACCCGCCCCGACTTCGCACAGGTGTTTTATTTATAAAACTTCCTCTTGAATTACTCTATCTATTAAAAAAAACACATCCAAATCCGTTGGGTAGTTATCCCAAGTAGCACAAATAGTGGCAAATAGCTCGTATATTATATCTAATTGCAGACTTGGGTGAAATTTGCAACCATTATGAAGTTCTATATAGGTGGAGAGAACCCTTATGCAAACATTATAGAACCAAGTGGCGAAAAATTGCAGCTTATTTTTAGTTCCAAATGGAATCTATAGCGGTTCTCAATATCACCGTGAGTGGCAATTAGAACTAAGAGTGTAAAATGTGCGCAGTGAACGATTCATTGAACTATAGTGCGTTCGTTCATTCAACGCGCTCGGTCATTGAGTGATAAATGAGACGTCAAAGTTATTTAGAGTAGCGACAGTCCGCGATAGCTGTAAAATTGTATTTTGTGTTACGGACGGTATTTCGATTGAGATTGGCGCGGCCATAGTGCATATTATACCTCTGTTTGTGTTTATTGTATTTGCTTCCCTGCATTGAAATATCACAAAAGTCATTGCGATTGTTTTGTTACTGTGAAACTATACATTGTTTTCTTTGTAAATTTCAACGGGCCTTCGATTCGATCAAGACTTATTAAAAATACTGTGCTAAATTAATAAACGAAATAATACTATTGAAAAGTAAAACTGTTAAAAACCTGATATAATAGTTTTAGGTTAAGTATGATGTTAAAGTACATCAATCATAACTATCAAAACTCTGTGTTTACGCATCAGTGTAATAAAAATCATGTTCAAAACAAAACATTTTCAAGGTCTCCATTTTCTAAACATGGCGACGGAAAGAAATCTTATAGTTCTTAATATCACTAATTTATGCTCTATTTGCACCTACAAGATGTAAAAATCACTTATTTATATCTTGCGAGTGGCAAAGCAGTGTATCTTATTACCAATAGTAATTATTTTATCTTTTGTAGATCTCCCAGTACCTGTGGATTAGGGGTCCCAAAATTAACAAAAACGTTTTACTTTTTTCCATGTTATGTGAATGAATTAATTTTCGTAAAGGTCCTGATGTTTTAGTACTTTAATAGGCCTAAATCATTAATTCTATCACAAAGTGAGCATAAGACAACAGCTTAAACACAATATACATATATGCGTTATTATAGTAGCAATAGTTATAATAATATATAATACCTAATTTTGAAACTGTTAGATCTTTAGTGGTTTCAAATAAGTTAAAATTGCTGCTTTTGGTATTCCAGAACCCCTATAGAAACTTAGTTACGCGTTGAAGTGGCGTGGCAGAGTACACTAGCCCTTAAAGCTGCAAATATAACAGGTTTCAAAAGAGCTGCAAAATGATACCTTTAGCAACTACTAGAGACATATTCCTCTACTGTATTACTTATTTGGAACTAAAAGTGCCAAATAAGAGTACGATAGCGCTTAGATTTAGGAGTTGCATATATGTGATTTAGAGACCTTATATACAACCAATACTTCTGTATAAGTGGAAATTAAAACCTGTATGTTACTTTAGGTAACAAAATCGGTTTTATGCTACCGTAGGAAACAAAGCAGAAACAAAAATCTTTCCTATGAAACTACGAGCGACAAGATGTACTCATATACAAATATGAGTTGTGTTTGAAGCTAAAGGTTTTATCAAACACTGTAATACAACTAATTTGCAACTTAGAGCTATAATATAAGTTGCAAAATTCACTAGTGTGCTACTTGGGTAGGAAGATATAAGAAAATACACAGACAGACACACTGAAATAGCGACTTTGCTTTATAATATGTAGTGATAGTGATGACTTTTTAAATACAAGCTTTTGAGATCCTGGATATCATGTAGCAGCAGAGTGCTAGCCAAGACAAGTAAAACGAGCCCAAACATGGCGGGTCTATCTTGTTTAGTACAGGAGTCCCTAAGGCCCCCTTCCGACTCCATCATCAGATCAGCTCCATAGTACATACCTATTATTGTATTGTCATTCATATTAGTGTCGGGCTAAGCTCGAAGTCTCTCTGCGAAATCGAATCAGGAATAAAGAGATCCGTAGAACTACTAAAGTTATCGATAAAGCCCAGCGGATTAGCAAGATGAAAAGTTCTCAAGTGGAGACCACGTACCGGTAAGCGTAGGGTAGAATATCCTCCCACAACGTAGACGGATGACCTCATTAAGACCAGGATCGCGCTGAATGCAAGCCGCTACTAACCGGTCTTATTGGATATCTTTAGGGGAGGCCTATGTCCAGCAGTGGATGTCCTATGACTGATGATTGGATGATGATGAATTGAGTAGACTGCTAATATACTGCTTGCCCTGTACTCGGCCGAGAGGCCGTGATGAAAACCATCTTTATGAACAACTTTTAATATGGGTCCAACCCGGAATTTTGTGAAAAAAATCACCTGTTCCATACAAAATTGCAACTTGGAATCGTCAAAATTGTGAAAAATCGACAGATAAAGTGGTTGTTCTTGAATTTTGTGTTGGGCCCATAGTAAAGACTTTTCATAATGATGTAATTTTAATAATAGATCTAAAATGTCTAAATCAACTTTCAAGATAACATCTAAAATGTCTAAATCATCTACACTAGTTCTGGATAACCCGGTATTCCCTAATTCCGGGTCCTTTGACACAAAACATGACAACATGATAGCGTCAGCAGCTCGGAGTGATGTAGAAGTTCTGGCGCTGAATAAATCGTGGCTTTGCGCCGAAGAAGAGGGCGCCCCCCGTGATCCCAAGATAAACAAACGCCGTGCGTCGGAGAAAAGTATGCTCCCAATAATTCCGGGTACCAGGTGAAAAACATGCCGTGCGCCGGAATAGAAGGTACCCCCCGTGGCCCCGGGCACCAGGTGGAACACACGTCCGCCTTCGAGACTCCCGGCTGCCTGCGCTGCTAGTGGGGGAGCTTCTATCACAAAATAAAAACTACTATAGTCCTAACGCGAGTGCCACTTTAGGGATGTTTCAACCCAAAAATTATAGAATTTTTGGCTTACAGCTGTTAAGGTTGACAAATACGTATTGACACGATCTTACACGCACATTCTGGCAACAGCCGCCGGATCTATTCTACCGCACTATCTTTCGTAAAACGGAGGAGGTTCTTATTCGACGCGTATATTTTTTATTTACTTACGTACGTACGAGTATGACCATGCACAACTTTTTACAGAGTAATCCGATTTCGATAATTATTTTTTTTTTAGGTCATAGAGACCACGCGGGCGGAACCGCGTGCAAAAGCTATAGTTTTAAATAAATCAGCAATAATGTGAAAATGACTTTATCGATCCGCACGAAGTGTGAGAACTATTCAAATTCGAAAATTTTGCGAAAAATATCTAATTATTATCAATATCAGATCACCCCGATCGACATTATCCCCTTGGGATCTGAGTGGGTTCTATATACAACGTGTAACAGAACGGTTCAACAATACTTAAACCACGCATGCTCAGACATATTTAAAACTTACCCCATAAGGTTTCACAATCCTCAGTATGTTAGATTACGAGATAAACCAAGTTAAAGTTTTGCGTAAAACAACCTGATGTCAACCCTAAACTTATCAGCTGACGGTAATGACAAAGAATAATAAGTGTAGACATATTTTATTTTTGCCTACAAAATCGTGGACGGGCTTTTACACACAAACATTGTAAGTAGGTACGTGGTCATAGGTACAAGTTACAAGGTCATAGATTGATTTACCTAACTCATCTAAACTCCCTAGACTAGAACATGTTGGAAGTACTACCTGTTGCATAAAATGATTACATCGTCTATGTAACAACCTTTCTGATGTACCTAGCAGGACTGTAAAAAAAGATTCACAAAGATATTTTTTTTTTGTCACTCATACCTATTTGCAGGTGTTAGTAGTCGTGTGACATCAGTCATTGGCCGTGATATTTTAAGTGGCGTAAAACATGAGAATAGGCACTCGGCATATTCTACCAGCTCCAAGTCATGTCAAAATAAAAAATACGTACCTATTTACCTACATTACAAGATAAAGGAGTTGGTAAACTTTTTATATGGGAGGCGGTCCTTGAAAACCGGCAGCGATGCGAGCTGTATTCATGTTCAGTGCCATATTTAAGAATATTATTTCACGCAAAAACATATTTTTTTGTATCGCCGTTTTATTACAATATCTATTTTTTATTTCACTAAGTAGAAAATATTTAGACTGAACTGGTAATACTAAGAGGAGGTCTACGTAGTCTACGTATCAGACAGGAATCTTCAAACAACCAATATAATAATAGCGGGCTGGTATTTTAGAGTTTGACATTTATTTATTTCTTAAAACATGGCGACCAGCCCTCTATTGGTTGTTCAATATTGACAACGTCATTTCCTTTTGCTGTTTCATAATGTCACTGTCAGGTTTTTTTTTTCAATTTAGGCTTAATGCAGTTATTTGGTGTAGCACATAGTTCATTTTTCTAATGTTTTTAGAACCCATTTGAAAATTAAATGGCGATGAAAAAAATTCTAAAAAATATGTGTTTGAAAAGATAATTATATAAGCTTTCTATTGGTATATATTTTGTTTCTGCAAGATTTCAAAAACCGCATCTTTTCCATATCCTTTATTTGTTGTTAGCTTAGCTTTAAAAAAAACATCAAATATTCTGGACACGACACGAAAATACCTAGATGTTATTTTAACTGTAAAAAGAGCGAGACGAAAGCCAAAGTAATATGAAAGTTCAGAATGTTTATACCTAGCTTTTGCTAGGTTCTCTCCCAGATACATACATTAAAATTATTATTTAATGTCATTAAAAAATGCCGTGGTGGTCAAGAGGTAGTGACAGCCGCCTTACAATCGTGAGGTCGTGGGTTCAAATCCCCGGTCCCGTTCTTTGGAATTTATGCACGGAATTTCACACCTCTGGCTTTTCTGTGAAGGAAAACCTCGTGAGGCAACCTGCATACGGCCGTAGTAGAAATTTGATGGCGTATGTGAATCCACCAACCCGCACTGGGCCAGCGTGGTGAATATGGCCCAATCACCCTTCGTGGGTAGGCATACGTCCTGCAGTGGACTATTTGAAAAAAAGGCTGGTACAGTAAAATACTACATTCAAAATAGAAATCACGCGTAACAATAGTTTTCAAACCAAAGTTAGAGCATTTCAACTACGCATCTGTATTTTTATCTTTATGATCGGCGATAGTCCACGTGGACTGGCGGTGCTTGCACACACGAGCCGACAAAGAGCATAAACAAACATCGCCAGCAAATCACGAATCAGCGGCCACAATGGCGGCTCTTTAAGCAAAATTAGCTCCGCCTCCCAAAAAATATGATATTTCACAATTTGGGTTCCGTACAATATTTTGTTCTACTATTTTTTTATTATGGTAAAATGTTGTCTGAAGCTTTGTTATTTAGTTTCTACTACATCCATCCACCCATTTATTAGACATAGGACGTCCACTGCTGGACATAGGCCTCGCTAGCTCGCTCCGCTTGCGCTTTCTCGAAATGATTTCTTTTCTTTTGCTTATTTAAAATGTCGAATCAAAACGATTCATTTGAAATAACGTAAAAAAATATGTTTATAATAGCTTCAGTCCACCCGAACTTTACGGTATCATTGGCTATCCATTCTTCGAACAATGTGCCCTGTCCACTGCTACTTTTTTCCATTCGAGAACTTTACGGTATTATCGGCCATCTATCCATCCAACAGCCGAAAGACTCCACTGCGGGACATAGGCCTCCCTTTGGATTTTCAATAAGGCCAGTTGGAAGCGGCCTGTATCCAGCGCGTTCCTCCGATCTTTATTATATCGTTAGTCCACCTGGTCAGTGGACATCCTACGCTGCGCTTGCTGGTCCGTGGTCTCCATTCGAGAACTTTACGGCCCCATCGGCCATCCGTTATTCGAACTATGTGCGCATCAAAAAAAAAACTTTCACTAAAAACGAAATTCAAAATATGAACACTGAACCTTAAAATTTTGATTCCAATTTTAATAGAAATAATAGGAATTTTTTAGTCAGTCGCCCTCTGACCTTGCGGAAATGAAGACGTCTATCAACTCTTTCTACGATCGCGATATCTAGGCAATCTAGGATACCTAATAATATTATGCATTGGTGATACATATGGCAACTACGGTGCCGCGTACGAGCTGACATTTTGAAGAAGGCAGGCCGCTTTCTAACCGACGCGGGTGAGGCGGCGGCGGCGGCGCGGCGCGGACTTCTTAGACGGATGTGTACGTGTGCTCAGTACCTATTGGGAACTTTCACGAAGGATGACCCGGTGCTCGAGTTGGTTCAAATCTCGAGACGCGCAGTCTGCAGCATTTTGAAGATAGCCCAAGGAACAGCACGCATCGGGCAGAAGCGGCGTTCCACATTAACCAGATGGAGGTCTGGAGGACATTTAATAGCGCCCGCGCATTATGCGCGCCGCGTCAGCGACCACCTGAACGTGCGGTTTCCAGGACGGTGAATAAGACCCAGGGGCGTGGTGTGCTGGCCACCAAGGTCTCCGGACTTAACGTGATTAGACTTTTTGAGGTGGTACATTAAAAATATTGTTTATTCTGTGCCGTGCGACTCCAGTCCAGGAGAGATGATCCCTCGTATCGTACACGGAATTTTGAGGTGGTGAACGTGAGAAAATCTATGGCTCGTCGTGCCTACGTACTCGGTTGTGCTGCGAGCGAGGAGGTCAGGATTTCGAGCCTTTCCTTTGACTTTTATTAAGTTTTTGTGGACGCCCCTGTGTGTGTTAAATGTATAGGTACCTAGTTGTTATTTGTAGTAGGCAAATAAAAATAGTGAATTTAAAATATCTATCAATTTGTTTTTTTTTTTCTATCACTTCTGAGTGCCCATAGGACCTAATTACCTAGGTAAGTAATTTTATATGCCAAAGATAGGGTAAGTACCCACATGTACCTAGGCTGCGCCACACACTAGTTGGCGGATATGAAGTCAACAGCTACAAGCTGCACAATATCCAATCCTGACAGAAGCTCACATAAAGCCGCACGTTGATTGGCTTTTAGCTAACTTCACATCGGCCAACTTGTGTGGCGCGGCCTATTACATTTGTTTACTTTCAAGAGTGTCAAGAAACCTTACAATTAGGGTAAGTAAATAGGTATTTGTCAAAAATAGGATACCTAAATTGGTTATCTACTCTGAAAATTCCTAGGTACTTACATATTTAAATTACGCATTAAAATAAAACATTAAGTAGGTAATTATGGAACTAGATACGAGTAGGCCACGAATTTTTAGCTGTTTTTAAACGTGAATTAGGTCTCGACTAGGTCTAGGGACTAGGTCTAAGAATCTGTAGGTAAGTAGCCTCCTTCGACAGCATTACGTAGCCTAACTAGCATTTCCTTGTAGATTTTGAACCTAAAACTAAAAAATAAGACGCCACGGCGCGTTCGCGTGTCGGGCCGACGCCGACGGCAGCGAGCGGAGCGCAGAGCCACGGCTCGTTGTTTACCTTTCGAGGCGAGGCCGCGCCCGGTCACCGACCTCACTACTTTAGGGTTGTCCAAAATAATTTGAAAAAAATATTTTTTAGTTTTATATGGAAAAAATAAGATGTTTTGAAGTCTAAAATTCATACAGGTGATTCGTGACTGGATATACATACATGCCGTTCAGTATTGTTGAACCGTTCTGTTACACGTTGTATATTTTGTTTTACTGACGTTTAATGAAAGTAAATTATCTTCAAGCCAACCAGTAACTACTGCTAGGCCATCCTCTGCGAACTTTACAACTTCCGGCCAAGTTTTTTCATGAACGAGCAATACTGTATCATCCGCAAACATTAACAACTCTAGCCCAGGCAGATCGACATTACATAGGCTATTAATATAAATATCTCAAGGCTTCCTTGATCGAATGCCTTCGTCGTATCCATAAACAAAGCCGTTACTTGCTTTTTATTTTCTAAACCTGCTAGGACAGTGCGTAATAATTGATGCATTACCATATCTATAGACTTACCCCTCTGAAATCCATACTGATTGTTAACAATTATTTTATTCACTCAATGTATTCACTAAGATTGTTGTAAATTACCCTTTCAAACACTTTAGCCATTATAGGTATTAGGGCAATTGGCCGGTAGTTGCGAACGTCTAATCTATCATCTTTTTTGTAGATTGGAATAACTACAGACGTTTTAAGTACAGAGGGAAAACATCCACATTCTATATTATACATCAATTAAATAACTCACGACTGGAGCTATAATCATGGACACCCTTTTGACTACTGTGGTACAAATTTACCATGTCCTGTTACTGTTTGTGTTTTTTAGTGAATGTATTATTTTGATAATATCATACGGAGTTGTCGGATACATAAAACATGAATTTGATTTATTGTAAGTCAAGGTATCGTTGCAATTTATTGTATCATTACTGTCCATTATGTCATTGATAAAGAAATTATTGAATGCCTGTGCTATGTCTTTAGGATCAGTAACAAGTTGGTCATCACATTTGATCATACTTATTTCTTCAGGTGGTGAATTGTTTTTATATTTATTTATAATTTTCCACACTGCTTTAGATTTGTTAGTTGCTGTTTGTATGTAGTAATTGTTTTGTGACTTTTGTGTTAGCTTTATAACTCTCCTAAATCTCTTTGTATACTGCTTGAAATTACTTCTATCCTTGTCTGTCCCAGAAAATCTATATTTCCATAGCAAAGATCTCTTATGTGCTGCACACTTTTTTATCCCTTTACTTAACCACCTAAAACTTTTATAAATGGAAATTTTAACTTTTACTAACGGAAAACATAAATCTTAGAAAAGTTTGAAGAGTGAATGAAACTCGTCAAAAGCATTATCTGGACTATTATGCTCATATACCTACCTCAGAGAAAGATAGCTTCCGCAAGCAATCCTCAAACTTTACCATGTTTTCTTCACTATAGTCTCTACAGAATTTGAACCAGTGATTGATTGAAAAGCTTTTTTTTAACTGCACATGAAGTATTTGGGCAGTGTGGTCAGACAGAGCTAATTCCAATATATCGGCTTTTGCTGCTCTGATGTTATGCGCATAGTTATCAATGCACGTTTTGCTTTGCAATGCATGTTTTAATTTATCTCACACGTCAAAATGATTTTTCATAATCTGGTGTAACTGTAAGGAAGTTTGTACTCTACTTTCGACACTTTCGCCAAACATCGACGTCGTGACACCGGGCGCCGGCCAGCCCTGTTCCTGCCGTACATCCATTTTTATGAACTTAGTACCTACTTATCATCAAAAGATAAATGTTGTAGAAGTACCTAAAACAAAGAAACCACGTCAACGAAAATTCAAGTATTAACAGAATATAACTACTTATCTACACGCGCGGAATTCGTGATGGATTTTTCAGTAGTTAATTATTTTTCCTGCTCTTAATAATTCTCTATCACCGGATACAGTACAGTGTTCAGTAGGCACTAGGTAGCCACAGTTTTCCTGTTAGTTAAAATACTAAAAATAAAATTTCTCATATGTCACATCTGAGTCGTATACCTAAATATTATTTTAACCTAATTAACATCGTATAATAATAGGGTTATTCCTAATCAATTAGCATCCTTTTAGGGCCTTATTTTGTACATCAAAACTAATAACTTTTGTTCTGCTACTTTTGACAAAAGTCGCAGAACAAAAGTTGTTAGTTATGATGTACAAAATAAGCCACTAAAAGAATGCTAATTGATTAGAAATAACCCTGTATATACCTAGTCAGGTCATAAGTATTGTCACACAGTAAAAACTTTACTTTTAGAAAGCTGGCCTTAAAAAAGTGTATTGAATTCGAATATCGGATTGTTCATGAAAATAAAAATGTATGCTTTTTAGAATTTTACTCATTTTTAAATATGGAATGGACGCTTAAAGAAGACCCTGTTGCAGTTATTGCGTTGCATCGTTGCGGTTACGCGCCAATTCAAATTTTTGACATACTGAAAAATTTGAATATAACCAAAAGATTCGTTTATCGTACCATCAAACGATACAATGAAGACTCTAGTGTAGATGACAGGTCAAAAAGTGGTCGCCCTCGGTCTGTTAGGACTCCAGCAGTGATAAAAACTGTGAAGGCGCAAATTCAAAGAAATCCCAAACGTAAGCAGAAACTGTTGGCCCTTCAGATGGCGTTAAGCAGAACCACGGTGAAAAGGGTGTTAAATGAAGACGGCTTCGGGCATATCGAAGAAAAACAGGACATCGTTTAAATGCTCGTCTAATGGACCTGAGACTGAAGAGATGCCGCGCTTTGTTGAAGCGGTACGTGGGAAAAAAATATCTTGAAATTCTTTTTTCGGATGTAAAATTTTTTACCGTAGAAGAGAGCCACAACAAACAAAATGATAAGGTGTATGCACACAGTAGTGAAGAAGCGAGCAACCGTATTCCGCGTGTCCAACGAGGTCATTTTCCATCCTCGCTCATGGTATAGTTAGGAGTTTCTTAATGGGGCTTAACAGAGGTACATTTTTGTGAGAAAGGTGTAAAAACGAATGCAGTTGTGTATCAAAATACAGTCCTGACGAACCTTGTGGTACCTGTTTATCATACCATGTTCAATAACAGGCACTAGGTATTCCAACAAGATTCGCCGCCAGCTCATAGAGCGAAGAGCACACAAGACTGGCTGGCGACGCGTGAAATTGACTTCATCCGGCACGAAGACTGGCCCTCCTCCAGTCCAGATTTGAGTCCGTTAGATTACAAGATATGGCAACACTTGGAGAAAAAGGCGTGCTCAAAGCCTCATCCCAATTTGGAGTCGCTCAAGACATCCTTGATTAAGGCAGCCGCCGATATTGACATGGACCTCGTTCGTGCTGCGATAGACGACTGGCCGCGCAGATTGAAGGCCTGTATTCAAAATCACGGAGGTCATTTTGAATAAACTTTATTGTCATAAGAATCTATGTTTTGTTAAGTTTATTTTGGTATATAAATGGTTACATAATGAATAAACTTGTTTCAATTATTTTATATTAAACATGTGACAGAATTTATGACCTGACTGTGTATAACAATGAATCGTGGTTGTTAGTCTCGCTAAAACTCCAGAACGGCTGAACCGATTTGGCTAATTTTGATCTTGAAATATTTGTGGAAGTTAAGGGAAGGTTTAAACGGTGAGAAAATTCAAAGTTGCGAGAAAAATAATAAAAACATTTATATCATTTTCTCATACAATATGTTCCTGCATTTAAAAGTTGTCATTGACAGTTGACAGATGGTGAGACGAAGTTCACCGGGCCAGCTAGAATCTATTATACATACTTATAAATAAAATTGGAGTGTCTATTTTATTAATAATTATGTATGTATAATAGATACTAGTGTGATACTTGTATAATAGATACTTGTGCATGTGAATATCTACAATTTTGAACTTTTCATAAATACGAGATGCATAGGTACTTAATTAGATAGATGTCCACCTAAAAGCGAGGGTTGACTCGCAATTGGCGGACTTTTGGCAAAGAAGATATTTATAATAATACTACGTACTTTTAGTAAGTTTCTCCCACCGAAAGTTGAGGCTGGATACACGCCTGTGATAATAATTATGTTCTTGGTCATTTTCAGCAGGTGGTAGGGAAAACCTATACGATTGCGTAACCCAAAGTCTAACGACTAAGTGCCTTTTTAATGATATTTTCTGGAATCCTAGACAACCTCTACTTTGTATCTAGAATGATTCTCAAATCAACAATCGCTAGTTCAACTAAAAGTTTGCTGTCAAAGCAGTACGTTCCATGGGACATTACTATTGATGAACTTGGTTCCAATTTTATTGTTATTGGTACCTATCATCAAGAGTTAAATTTTGTTCACTTAAAACAAAGAAACCACGTCGATAAGCAACATAAGGAAAATGCAAGTACCTATAATCATAATCATTTATTTCATAAATACTATTTACACGTAGGTACTTATTTACATGCGCCAAGTTCGTGTTGGATTTTTTAATTAAAATGTTATTGAAGTTGCGTCTTATCACCGGGTAAATTTATCGGGGAACTAGGGACATGTTTTTCTAGGTATTTACTGTTAAAAATAATAACACATTTGACATCCGAGTCGTACGAGTATGTATAAATATCATAATAACCCAATTCAGAAATATATCTGTCAGTAGCGAGCGAGCGGCGCGGGCGGCAGCCAGTTTAATATTTTGTCGCTTAATTATACATTCCGCAAAATGAAAACTAGAGTTAAATTGTGTTATTTTTTATTTTTTCTTATATTCAATATCAGCAGGATCGCTGAAGGAGGAGACAACTCACTGATGAATGGTAAGTTTTTCAAAGGTAATTCAATCATTCTTTCATAAGTAATTAAAAAGTAGTAGAAAGTTGGATCCAGTTTATATCCAGCGTGTTCCTACGGTCTTGACCAGATCGTCAGTCCTTCTTGTCGGTGAACGTCCTTGCTGCTATTGCTCTGGTTTCTATTCGAGAACTTGACGACCCCATCGACTATCCGTTCTACGAACTACGAGTATGTGCTCCGTTTATTGTCATTTCAACTAACGGATCTACTGTGTTTATATTTTTAAGAATGCCTAACTAGCGTTTGCCCGCGGCTTCGCCCGCGAGGTATTTTAATTTGATTGCTATCCCATGGGAACATTTAATATTTTTGGGACAAATATAGCCTATGTCGCTTCCCGATTTTTGAACTACATAGGGGGTTATCAGCTTGCCCTGTACTAAACTGAAATCTGAATCCCCCCCAGACCATTATTAAGTACAACCCGGGAATCGAGAACAAAATATCATCTGTTTCATACAACATTGGAACTGTCAATCGACAATACGAGTATGTTTGAAACAGCTGTTTCTTTTTCGAATTCGGAGTTGGGTTGAATAGTTATAGTTGTTCGTAGAGATGGTCGGATTAACCCCCTTGAGGCTTAGTACACTATTTCTGGATAACCTTGTTTATCCAAGCCAAAAATCTAGTCGATCCGTTGTTTTGTTGCTGCGTAAAAGAGTAACAAACCAACTATTAATATACTTTTGGGTATATAATACTACAAAAAACAATTGAAAGGATTTTATTTCATTTTATTATATATTTTATACTAAACACATCTAGTATATATAGTCCATTTATTTACTGTACTGCCCGTCTTGCCCTGAACTAAGCCGGAAGGGGGCGATCAAAACCATCATTACGAACAACAATTACTACGAGACCAACCCGACATTCGAGAGAAAAAGTCAGTTGTTCCATACAAAATTACAACTCCGTAATTGATCAAATGTATGAAACAGTTTGACATTTTGCTCTTTGGTCCTTGTGAGCTGCGGACATTTTTGTTTCCCAGTCATTGTGCGCCCTGGACTGACGCACCATGACTGGAGCGCAATAAATGCTTTTTGAACAATTTGTGACTGTTTGTCAGTTTGCTCAATTTCTTTTTTTATTATCTTACATTACATTTGTCCACCAACTCGTCTGATGATAAGCGAAGTTGTAGCCGAGGTGGGCTCTGTAGACCTAGAAGATACCTATTCACTCTTGGCTTCAAGATATCCAGATTGTAATTGTCAAGAAACAATGACGGAGGCAGGACATTCCAATCCCTGGCGGTCCGCGTTATGAAGGAAGAAACGAAGCGCTTCGTACGAGCAGGTGGTACGGCGACTATGTAGGGAAGGTCTAAGCGATTTCCGGCTTGTCCTGTTGTGGAAAGAAGATCATCTTTTGCGACTAAACCTTTTTAGGGTTCTGAACCCAAAGGGTAACAACGGGGGCACTCTCCGCTGTCCGTCCGTCTGTCTGTCTGTCTGTTACCAGACTATATCTTATGAAGTTGATAACTAGAAAATTGAAATTTTCACTGATTATGTATTTCTGTTATTGCAATTATAATAGAATAAAATAAATATTTAAGAGGGGCTCCCAAAGATCATTCCTGAAGTAATGAATAATGGTAACAGGGAGACGCTTCAAATATTCATAGAATATTAATAGTTACATTCACTTCAACAGTAAATAATTAAATTAAAATAAAATAAATATTTAAGAGGGACTTCCATACAAGCAACCTTATTTTTATCGATATTAATAACGGCAACAGGTATATTATGATTGAATTATTCACAAAATATTTAGTTGAATATTCAATTATTCACTTCAATTCAATTAAATTAAAATATATTGAGGGCTCCCATACGGTACGGAACCATTCGTGCACGAGTCCGGTTCGCACTTGGCCGATTATTTATTATTTCCTAATAACACTCGTAAGAAGTCTCGTTGGATCTAGTTTGTATCCAGCGCGTTCCTACGGTTTTGACCAGATCGTCAGGCCAACATGACGGCGGACGTCCTGCGCTGCGATGGCTGGTACGTGGTCTCCATTCGAAAACTTTAGAACCCCATCGGCTATGCGGTCTACGAACTACTTGTTCTGCTTAACTGTAGACTTACAAGAAAACTTAATTCGTATAATATTAATTTCTGTATTTATTTAACACAGATGATATCGGAGGGGGACAATATAAAACTGATGACTATGAGGTGACTGAAAACTATCAAAACAAGCATCAGAACTACAACGCGTGTACATACAAAAACGGAAAAGATCCCAACATACGCAAAAACATAGAAGAAATTATAAAAGTGCTGGTCAAGGACAGTCTGCCGCTGGCGATGGAGACCCTGGATGAGCAGGAACATGACATCGCCAGAGATATCCAAGTCGCCGCCAATAAAATAATTATTCAACTTGCATTACACGCTTCAAACATTTCTCGAAAAATATTACAATCCATGGAAAAGTCAAATGACTCACAGGTTGTAATAGATACTGAGATGCACAATGAATTGATTGTATATCAAAAACAAATTGAAAAAATGGAAGAATTAGAAGACAAAATATCTTTACTTTCTAATAAGACTAATCAACAAAGTGAATCGATGGCAAGCATGAACAAGAAAATAGCTGCATTAGAAAACTTAACATCCTCCGACAGTCATGACATTAGAGATATGATTGCTACTATTGAAAAAAATCAAAAATCTCTTATGAATCATTCCGAACTACAAACAAACCAAAAAGAAGAAAATGTTACTAAGGTTACCTCACTATGTGATTTCAAAGTGCCGGCTTCAATAATACCTAACCCCAACATATGGAAGTACGAGCAGATTCCTGAACAGGATGACCTGGACACCTATATGATTAACAAAACAGGTAAGCGATATTTTATCTATACTAAAACCTTAATTTTGTGCCAATATGAACTCTAGTTTATTGTCAATATGAATCCAAATTTTCTTGGGTTTTTTGTCATTTACAGCTGAATACTCAGCATGAGTTAACAAAAACTAGTTTCGCGACCATACAGGGTTATCCAGAACTGGTGCACTGAGCCGGAGAGGAGTGAATAAGACCAATTTTACGGGGCCAACTCAAAATTAGAGAAAAAAATCAGCTGTTTCATATATTTTGTCGATTCCGAGTTGCAACTTTATAAATATTATTGAATTGGATAATTATGTTCTAAAATAAATATTATATTATTATAATTATAAGGAACAGCCGATATTTTTCTCGAATTTTGAATTGGCCCCATAGTAGAAGTTGTTCATAATGATGGTCTTAATCATCCCTTTTTGACTTAGTACAGGGTAAGTAGGTAACCCTGTATATTGCCTAACCCTGCTAACAATTTTCAATTGACGATATACATGGCAAGATGTTTTTATGTCTACGGTTATTTTAATTCACGAATGATACCGTGTTTCCATACGTTTTACTTAACATTCGTGGAAGCACAGTAGCGGTGTGTTACCAATTCTCGGTAACAGTCGTGAATTCCACTTACAATTTTTGGCGACCTCTGCACTACTGCAAGTGTGGGAGTAGTAAGAGCAGAACGTATATATATTATACTATGGAACCAACTGGGATCTACCGAAAAGAAACCGGCTGTTCCATAGAAAGAGCTAATTTTATAAAGAAAGTAGCGACCCGCCCCAGCTTCGCACTGGTGTATTATACATGTAAACCTTCCTCTTGAATCACTATCTATTAAAACAACCGCATCAAATGCCGTTGCGTAGTTTTAAAGATATAATAATATAAGCATACATAGGCACAGACAGACAGCAAAAAGCGACGTAGTTTTATGCTATGTAGTAATATAATAATATGAATGTTTTTTTATTGACGGGTGACAAAATGTATAGAGCAGCTGATGAACAACACCTATGTAGTTTTGACCGCGAGTTCGAGTAGGTGCCAGCGCACACTACGTGCCATAACTATGAAGTACTGACTCAATCATTAATTTTTCGCCAAAAATGGTACAACTGACTTCTATCGTGTACAAAATTTGAACAGTTCGCTCGAATCGATTTAACCAATTTTTGATAATTGTCGATTTTTTCAAAAATGGCTTAGCCAATTTCGATGAAATGTAGATGGGCCCATTTCTGAAGTATGATCTACCAAACAAAAAAGAAATCAAAATCAGTTCATCATTGGAGAAGTTCCTAATCGCGTAAAATACGTACAAAATATTCAGTCGAATTGATAATCTCTTTCTTGAAGTCGGTTAAACGTGACGGGAGTGAGTTCCCGTTACCATGGCGACGCGAGGGCGGCGGGCTCGGGCTCTGGGAGGACGAGGATGCTATTATTAAATACGTTTAAACTATATTACTATTCTTTATAGATGAGTTATAAATATCCATTTTTACCGACTTCCGAAAAGGAGGAGGATATTTGCGTGTTCATCGATAGTTTCGCCAATTGTTTTGTTTCGAAAGAATTTACTCTCGAAGTGGTCCCATTTAAATTTTATCGAAATTGGCTGAACCGTTTTCGATAAATCAAAAATAATGTACGTGGATGTCACATCGATTCGTGCAAACTATTCGAATCCTGTACACGGCGGAAGTCGGTGTTGCTATATTTTGGGAAAAATTATTAATGTTTTATTTTGAATCAGTGAAATCAAAATTTATTTCTAAGTATGCCTGAGCCGGCGAACTTCGTTTCACGCAATATCTTTATAAATTATAGCCTATGTGTTGTTCTGGTGTATAAGCATTATTATTGCAAAGTTTCATCTCAATCCGTTCAGTATTTTTTAGCGTGAAAGAGGAACAAACATCCATACATACCTACTTACTTTTGAGTTTATAATATTAAAAAGAAGGATTTACTCATTTTCAAATATTATAAAGATAATAATATTTCAATTTCAGGATTTATTTTGTTTATTGATTATTGAAAAAGGGAAAAAAATGTGTATAATAATCTAAGTTTAATAACATATGTCTTTATGTCGTTATTTATTGAGAGAAATATTGCATTGTGACTACAAAAATAAAATAAAAGATCATATCTCAAAGGTTAGTTGTGCCTATCGATTGAATAACGTAACATACACTGATAAAAGTACTCAGACCGATGTCAAGTCAACAATCATAAGTCTTCAATCGGAAGTTAAACAAAATTGTGTGAATCGTATAAGTATATCGAAAAATGATCTGGAAGACACTGACAAATGTAACAACTTGACCAATGAATCTAATATAATGACGGATGAATGTAGTACTGGTCAGAATTTTTTTCGTGTGTAACTACATGTCTGTTTTTCATCAGAATATCAATGGTCTTTTAAGTAAGTCGGATAGGCTAATGGTGTGCTTAGATGAATTGGGTAGTGAAAATAAAATTGTAGACATTTTGTGCCTCACCGAGCATAACATGACATTACATGATCTTGACCAACTAAACATTGAAGGTTACGAATTGGCTTCTCATTTCTGTAGAAACAAAAGAAGCGGCGGATCTTGTATCCTAGTAAAACACGGCCATGCTTTTGAAACTATCAATAGTATCCAACGAATGTCAATTCCTGATGTCACAGAATGCTCAGCTGTAGTGCTACCCTCACAAAAAGTCAATATTGTATGTATTTATAGGCCACCAAACAATTTACGTAAAAATTATGACTCATTTTTAAATATTGTTGACAATATCTTACAAACACTGACACTTAAATCTAATTATAAAACTTTAATTTGCGGCGACTTTAACATTAATATTTTAAAACCGAATAAATTAACTAAAGAATTCGAATTATTATTAAATCATTACAACATGAAATTCCAATTTAACCAAGTAACACGCGTAAGCAGTCAAACCTGTATTGATAATATTGTTCACAACCATATCAGAGGTGGCAAAGGTGAAATTATTGAACATGCGTTATCGGACCATACATCTCAATTTTTTCGATTCCCGATTAAAAAGACCTGTCTACTAAAATACTGGTTTTCCAAGAAGCGTGACTATTGCAAAGAAAATCTCGATAAATTTAAGTCATACCTAAGTGATGTCAATTTCAATGAGATCTACGAATGTGTTGAGCCTAATATAACGTTCAATATGTTTTATGATATGTTCATCCTATTATACAACCTGTGTTTTCCGATACACAAGGTAAAAATATTTACAAAAAAGCGACCCAAATGGATTACAAAAGGCATACTTCTATGTTCTAAAAAAAGAAGGGAAATGTTATGGAAATATAGAATTACACCCAACAGCCCTAATAAGTTATTATTTCAACAATATTCAAAGAGATACAAAAAAATAATTCAACTGACACAAAAAAGTCAAAACGATTATTTTATTAAAAACGCAAAAATTAAATCCAAAGCTACCTGGTCGGTAATTAACAAGCTGAAACATAATTATCCAAAAGAAAATATACCAAAAATTAAAGTTAATGACGAAACAATTAATAATCCAAATGACATTGCCCAAAAATTCAATGACTACTTCATTGACATAGCACAATCTCAATCTAGACAAAGTAATCTGCCAAAAATACAATATTGCAATTCGAATTCTTTATTCTTGACTCCAACAACTCCTACTGACATATACCACACTATTAATTCTCTGAGCAATACTCAAAGCGTTGGTTACGACGAAGTGACTACAAAAGTTGTGAAGTATGTCAAAGAACTGATAGCACCGATCTTGAGCCATATCATAAATACATGTATGACGAAAGGCGTTTACCCAGATAAACTTAAAATATCTGTAATAAAACCGATATTTAAGAAAGGGGATAAACAACAACTAGACAATTATAGGCCCATAGCACTAATTCCAATATTCTCAAAAATTTTTGAAAAAATTATTCACCAAAAGTTTTATTCATACTTTGAAAATTACAATGTAATATCCTCAAGTCAGTATGGTTTTAGGAAAAAGAAAGACATTAACATGGCTATATACGACTTTTTGTTCAAAGTAACAACAAACATGGACAAGGGAGCATCAACGGTAGCGCTATTCATGGATATGACCAAAGCATTTGATCACGTGGACCATGAAATACTTTTGCATATATTAGAGTCGTATGGAGCTAGAGATATACCTAATAAACTGATACGATCCTTTTTGAGTGATAGATACCAATTTACAGAAGTGAATCGAATTTGCCCAAAAACAAAAGTAGAAAAGGTATACACATCTCAATTAAGACGGATTTGTACGGGTGTCCCACAAGGCAGTATAGCAGGACCGTTTCTCTTTGTGGCATACATAAACGAACTACCAAAAATAACTAATCACTCTATGACACTTTACGCGGACGATAGCACTATTTTATTTACGGGGAATAAAAAAAATCTTGACACATTGAATAATGACATTAACCAAACGTTGATATCTGTTATAAAGTGGCTAGAGCAACACAACTTAAAAATTAATATTAAAAAAACTCAAATGATGAACTTCAGACAGAGAATCAATCATTTACAGAACAATTATTTAGACGTATCTTATGAAGGAAAAAACATATCTGAAGTTGAGACTACAAAATTTTTAGGTCTGTACATTGACAATAAATTGACATGGAAACAACACATTCAAATAATATCAAAACGTGTGCTAAAATTTTCCTACGCCCTTTACAAACTGAGACAAATTTCTAATCTTGAAACCATGATCACAGCTTATAACGGCCATGTTGTTTCAATCTTAAGATACGGAGTAATTTTTTGGGGCAATTCTACAGATAAACTAGTGGCATTTAGAGCACAAAAACGATGTATCAGAGCGATTTGTGGATTAAAACGAAGACAATCCTGCAAACAATCTTACATAAAATTAAGAATATTAACCTTTCCAAGTTTATATATTAGTGAAGTCGCCTTATTTGTAAAAAGGAACCCCAATCTTTTTCAAACTTTCAACCCCGGTAGTAGAAGAGAAAAAAACATTCGGTACCCTAGTAAGGTTAAAACATCATTAATGTCAAAAAGTGTGTTCTGTATGGCTTCCATTATTTATAATAAACTTCCGTTATCTATTCGAAACTGGGATAATATACATAGCTTTAAAAATCGACTAAATGAATTCCTTTTATCTAAGGCATATTATTCCCTAGACGAGTTCTTAAAAGACAAATATATTGAATCACAATTATAATATTTAAATTTGACAGGTACCTATATTTTTATTTTCATTGACATTTATCTCTGTATTTTTTGACATTTGTTTAATTCTAATTAATGTTTGTTAATTGTAATTGTTAATTTTCTAATGACCTATTTATGTATTATACAAACGCTTGTACGCTTATCACAGCGGGACCTAGAGGACATTTATATATGTATTAAATTATAACAACTTTGTTAACCTAGGCCCACGGGCTAAATAAAGTGATTTGATTTGATTTGATTTGATTGATTTGATATTTTATTGAAAATCAACGTTTAATAATCATAATATAATTCAAAATGGCACAGGAAAATATTTATAATCAAATCACAGCCACAGACATAAAATTATTTGTACTCTACACTGCAGTTTTTTAATAATACTTTACTCAACATAATTTTTTATTTATAGGCACAGTAGTAGCAAAGGCCTTTAAATTAACAAATACTTAATTCTATATAATTTCTCTTGGGAATATTAATTTACATAATATAACACACAATAGGTATAATATAATCGAGTTCACACGTTGCTTAATAACTAAATAGTCATAATATTCTGATTGAAAGTTTTATTCATATTATTCTTCATCACTATCATCAGTAGCGGCAGTGTCTTTGGCATCCGCTTTACACAAAAGATTTCTGTAAAATTGGTGCGCACTTTCATGAACGAATGGCAATAAAGTGCACAAATCTCTTTTTTTTTCTTGGGATATTGGGTTGCCGTTTAAGTAGTTTTTTTTATTGCATTGATTGTTATACAATCGTAAGTTTTTCCTCTTTTTGTGTAATCAATGGAAATAAAATTTCCGCCAGAAATATGTTCTTTGTAGTAAAAACGAGGAAAATCTTTCGTGAATCGAAAATGTCTGACGTCAGCCCATACAAATTTAGCGTGTTCTTGGTTAATTTTTTTTACTGTTAATGAATTTTTCATAAAATCATTAAAATCGTAAAATTTTTCTTGAATCATTTCAATAACCGTGAATTTGCTACTTGTTTTTGCCGCACTGCGTACCAGCTGGTACCAGTCACGTGGTAGATGAATATCCATGTTAGTTCTTTTCTTCTTTCTTTCTATGAGAGCACGATCAGTATCCGCCTCCATGTGCGTATGTCCCGGTATTAGAAATTTATGTTTATGTATTATATTTAATTTATGTATGTCTCTAATTGAGTAGATAGTTTTAAAGCCAACATCAACATGGTTACAATAATTGAATTTTTGTTTTGACCAGGACAACTGTCCGAGTACATAATTAAATTTCTTGCACTTGGTTGAAGTAAGGGCAACTGCTGTGTAATAAAATCATAGAGACATGTTGCTATGTCATTGGCGCCTCTTCCACCGACGGATTCTGGCCACATATAACAAAATGCTCTGTTTGTTTTCATGTCATGTATTGTTAAGTTATATGTCCACAGCTGCCGCTTATAAAACGCTACACTTGTCTTTAAAAATGGAGTCGGAAGGCACTGCTGCAGATCAAAACATATGAGTGCTACATTCTCACTCTCTTGGACTTGTCTTTTGTCCTCCTTTTTTTGATCATAAGCGGCCTTAAAAGCAGCCTGGTGTTTTTTGAGTTCATTTTCCAAAGCATCAGCTTCTTCACCACTTGTGTATTTGAGTTTCATTTTGATGCTATCACACTTGGAACAAGTGTCTAATGAAGGCTTTTTAAAAGATAAATTAAGTGACTTAAACACTTTACTGTAAATGGTTTTTCCAACAGGGTTAACACTTTGTTCCGAATATAAGTCATACATCTTTTGTAAGGTGAGTTCACAGTTTAAGAACTTTTTTGTTGTTTTTGACCTACCATAATGACTTTCTACACTCGGAAAACTGTTTATGTGTCTTTTAATTTCTTCTAACTTTTCATCTGGTATAGCTTTACTATTTCTTGTTTTCTTTTTTATCTGGTCATAATTTAGTTTGTTTTCATATGCAGACTGCAGAAACCTATTTGTTTCGTCGAATGTACGCAGCAAACAACCTTTACATATTTGTATTTTCTGGATGCCATTATGGACAAAGAATTTATTGCTGTAAGTTCTTTTCTTTTTTTTTGGCGATGATTTTGATGATGCTTTTTTGTTTATTTCAATGCCCCTCTGTAGATATGCTGTTCTTTTTGCATTGTCACCCAAAGCCCAATACTCTTCAAACAGTTTCTTTCTAAAATCTGGTTGTAAGACTTCGTTGCACTTCTTTCTACATATGCCTAATGGCTGCATTTCACGCACTCTTTTAATTTTTCCTTTCTGCGTAATGTATTCCAAACCTCTGTTCCTTGAATATTGGCGTTTCAGTCTGTCTTCTCGTCGTTCTTTATCGAATTTCCGGGGTTTACGTTTTTTCCCTTCCTTATTCATCCCATGATCGTCCCAAAATGAGCATCCAACTAAGTCCTGTGTATCTTGTAACATACTTCTAGAGTGTGTGGAGTCTTCTGATTCCGGTATTATAATATTTTTGTTACTTGCGTTCGGTATTATTATATTTTTGTTACTTGTCTTAGAGTCTGTTTTCTTCTTTTTCTTTTTTTTCGGAATGCTTCCTCCACTGCTGCTGCTGTCTGTATCTTCACCTGTTCCAAGAATAAAATCATCGCTGCTTGATGGTCCAAAATCTCCATTATCAGAGCTTGAGCTAAATACTGATGATGAAAATAGTACTTCATTAGTTTGGAGGAAAGTATCTTGAAGCATAGAAGGTGATGTTATATCAGCTCTTTCTTCAACTAAGTCTGAGACAGTTTTGTTGTCTTTTTGCACAGTTAGTAATGTATTTTCAATATGACCTTTTTTTCTTTTTGGGTTCGCTTCTAAATCTACATTTGGGTCTGTTTTATTGTCTTGTTGCTCAGTAACTTTTATGTTTGTATCTTTAACATTTTCTTTGTTATAAGTTTCATCTTTATTAATGTTTGAATAAATATTAATATTTATGTCTGGATCGTTTAATGTTTTATTTTCCTTGTTTTCTTCACTGTTTTTATTCCCTGTATTAATGTTTGTTTGGGTCCTGCTGTTCATTTGCTGAGGTATTTGCGTAACTTCTACTTCCTTTTTATTTTTTTCAGTTTCTTCTACATCTAAGTTAAGATTACTTTTAGTATTAATTTTTGTAGTCAGTGATGCATCTTTGACTTTATCTTTTTCTTTGGTATTTAAATATCTTTCCCCACTTAATTTTTCTTTTTTGCTTTCTATTGCCATTGAAAGCAGTCTTGCTGATCTTGATTTAATTTTACTTGCATCCTAAAACAATAGTAAAATTAGTTACCTTTAATTTTGTATATGAAAAACATAAACAAATAAATAAATATATGGTTTTTTTATTACAATAATTATGATAAATATTTTCCGATGTTACTTTTAAAATAATGAAATTCATTTCTAATACATAATCATTACAATTTCACTGTTCATGTAGTCTAATATAATTTAATTTCAATGATAATAATTTATAGAAGCGTACTTAAGAAACAAATTTAATAACATTAAATTAAAAATTTAAAAAACCGTCTTAACCGTCTATTCCATTTCCATCAAACATAATATTATCTAAGAACACTCGCACATAAGTCACCTTTAATACAAAAAAAAAACTAAATTGAAATCACTGCATCCGTTCGGGAGTTATGTTGCCACAGACAGACAGACACACAGACAGACAGACAGACATGTCAAACTTGTAACACCACTCTTTTTGCGTCCGGGGTTAAAAATAATTAATCTGATTGCCAATTCTAGGATAAATATGTACACTAGAATATGTTATTATTGCGTAACAAATTTATGTATAAATAAAAAAAAATTGAACCGAAACTGAACTCTGAAATAATGAAATAATTTACAGGCAAAATAATTAAAAATCCAGCCAAAACCCTACTTAAAATAATGTTTACAAAAGCAATTATCAACAAATAAAATAATGATAATGATAATACCCTATATTCTATTATAACACTTAAAAGCAATAATATAGCACTTTTATTTGTAACTTTGTGATTGAAGATACATCTCCAAACATTTCACAAAATAAGAGTCGACAATGATTTCGTGTCAATTGATATAACTAAGGAGTTACTTACGTACCGCTCACGATCCATGATGTATTTGGACGCGACTCTCCCTCGACGATGTCAGCGGGGCACTACTTTGGGGCACTAAGCGACGCCTGCAATACTATACGAACGCGTTCCTGCCCCGCCTTACCTCACCCCCGCATGAGCCTTTTACACACTGAGTTGAATCTTTTTGCACCAAAGATTGTTGTCATTATTATGTAACAAAATGTTAGAATAATTGATACATCTGAGTTAAATTATATTGCACGAATCTTATTTATTGTAAAAATGATTTAACTCAACAAGTATCTATCATTTAACACGAAAAATATTTAACGCTAGAGGTAAAAATCACTTGATACACGTGAAGTTATATCAAACTCATATTCAAAACGTCTTGGTGTTATTTGTTTTAACTTAATTTGTATCAAAATATGGAAATATGTGTAAATAAAATGAACCTTTAATTCAATTACAGTTAAATCATTGAAGACAAAACAAGTGCAAAATTGCTTTTTGTTCCAATGATATAATTTGTTATGTATCTCTTAACACAAATACTGTTTTTATGGCAAAAAATAGCCGAGTTGTATCAACCTATCTCTGGAACTAAGCGAGATATCGAAAAGTGAGTTAGACCAAAAAAGAAGATTTTTTGTTCTTTATAGAACTGTTAAAAACGCGATATTGATTTAAGTCGACTTAAATCCTATTGCACAGGAGGCACAGTAATGTATTTGAAGTTGAGTAGGACCCTAGTACTTCTCGAGCTTATATCACTGTACTGAACTGTACCGACTTTAAGAAGTTTAAATCCACCAGGCTGGCCCAGTGCGGGATGGTGGATTCACATACCTACGCCATCGAATTCATTCTACGGACGCATGCAGGTTGCCTCACGATGTTTTCTTTCACCGAAAAGCCAGTGGTGTGAAATTTCGTACATAAGTTCTAAAGAACACATTACGGGACACATTATCAGTGCGGGACCGGGATTTGAACCCACGACCTCACGATTATATCACTACTGAGCGAAAATACTTGTATATAAAATTTATTTAAAACAAAACTTTGAAGATGATTCAGTCAAGTACCGATCCCGTTCACATATGAACACTAGTAGTTCACGGAACAGTAGACCTCGCGGCGCATCTCTGTACTGAATCTTCATAAGTCTGTATCTGGACTCGTTGCTCGATATGTTTCATCGTACTTGACACAGTCATTTGGTTCGCAAATATTGTTAGGGTTCATTTACTAAACGACCGCCAAATATTATCGAAATCGGTTTGTAAATACCGCGACAGCAAATTTCCTGCCATTTAGAGAGAAACACCCGCTAACAAAAATCGCCGACGACATCAAATCTATTATTATACAGGGTTCATCTCACTTAGCATCCGTTCAGGGGCTTATTCTGTACATCAAAACTAACAACTTTTGTTCTGCGACTTTTGAAAAACTCAAAAAAAAATTGTCGAGGTTAAACGATATTTTTCAATAGAACAACAACTTTTTTTTGAGAATTAATAACAGTCGTTTCGTAGAACCAATGTTGTTAGTTTTGATGTACAGAATAAGCCCCTGAAATGATGCTAATTGATTAGAAATAACCCTGTATAGAACCTGTGTACCAAGTTTTTTGATTCGTTGAAAAATGCGACCTGTAGACCATCCAGACCGACGAAAGCAAAATCGCCGTGTCCGTAATCGGAAGATCTTCGCTCCGCTTCGGTCAATAAAGCAAAATGTGCAGAAACAACGTTAGTTTGTATAAATGTTTGCAGGCTGCTCGTACCGGGCTGTCGAGTACATCAACGAGCACTCGCTCGCGGCCGGCGCCTTCCCCGGGCAGCTGGAGTGGCGCGTGGCGGCGCGCACGCGGGACTATGCGGCTATTAGGCTGTACTGGGATTCGGATCTCAGATATTCATTCCGTGAGTTGCACTTTTCTTCTAACGGCCAATGTTACGCCAAATAAGGTCGCGCATTTTACATTTAATAAAATATAAATAAATATTAGGGGACATCTCACACACGGCCTCTGGCCCCAAACTAACCTGAGCTTGTGACATGGCTGCCGGAGACTGATATCGTGTACTACATATATTTATAAATACATCATATGTATACAGGGTTATCTGCTTGTCCTGTACAAAGCCGGAAGGAGATGATTAACGCCATCATTGTGAACAACTTTTACATGACAAGCCGCGCCACACAAGTTGGCGGGTGTGAAGTTAGCTACAAGCTGCGCAATAGCCAATCAACGCGCGGCGCCATGTGGGCTCCAGTCAGGAAATATCCATTGCGCACCTTGTAGCTAACTTCACATCCGCCAACTTGTGTGGCGCGGCCTATGGGAAACTCAGAAATCACGAAAATAAAATCAGCTGTTCCATACAACATTAGAACTCGGAATCTATCAAATGTATGAACAAATGGAATGCTTCATCCCATTTTCGGACGTGCCTCTGTCCAACAAAGCTCGGCCCTGGTTTGGGCCCGAATGTGGACGCGCCGAAGCGCAAAAGCATCAGGCATACCTGGCTTGGGTCGATGCTCGTAACCGTAAGACGAAGGACATACATCTGAGGAAGAAGACTTACAATAAGGCTGCTAAGTCCTGCAAAAAGGTTATGCGGAGGGCTCGCTTTGAGCATATTAGTCGAATAGGGAACAAGCTTGCTTCTTACCCTGCGGGTAGCAAGGCATTCTGGTCCCTAGCTAAATCAGTCGAAGCGAACTTCTGCCGCCCTTCATTGCCTCCGTTGCTGAAACCCAATGGTTCGCTGGCTCATACCGCGGTTGAGAAGGCAAATTTATTTGCATCTCAATTTGCGGAGTCTTCGTGTCTGGACCCCGGTAGTGCGATACCTCCAACTTTGCCAAACTGTGGCGACGCTTTTCCTACTGCATATTAACGACTTGCTAAAGCCTGGTATTTTTGGGTACGCAGACGACAGTACAGTCATGGAGAGCTACACATCCGAAGCAAGAACGAGCGGGGCACAGATCGAGTCACTCAGAGAGGCTATGGTCGAACGGCTCAACTTGAGTCTGGAGGCGGTATCTGACTGGGGTGTTGCTAACCTGGTCAAGTTTAATGCCACGAAAACTCAAAGCTGTTTGTTTTCGGCCAAAAAGAGGCCCTTCCAACTGTCTCCTGCTTTCCGTGGTGTATCCGTTCCGGTAACAAACAGTCTGGAACTATTAGGCGTTACGCTATCATCGACTCTCAACTTTGGGTCTTATATAGAGTCAAAAGCCCAATTAGCCTCAAAAAAACTTGGTGTTCTCTCTAAGGTGAGACGGTATTTCACACCTGAGCAACTGCTTAGTCTTTATAAAGCGCAAGTCAGGTCTTGCATGGAATACTGCTCTCACCTTTGGGATGGCTCTGCCAAATACCAGTTGGAGGCTTTGGAGTCCATTGAAAGGCGAGCCAGGAGGCTGATAGGCAACGAAACCTTGACTGAGTCGAAGCTGCAAAGTCTTGAGCATCGACGTAGGGTGGCGTGTCTGTCTGCCTACTATCGGATACACTTCGGTGAGTGCGCCCAGGAGTTGCACGATCTGGTCCCACCTGCCCCTTTCTTCTATCGTACGGCTAGACAGACGCGACCAAAGCGCCACCCTTTTATGGTGGACATCCCACGCGTTAGAACAAAGCGTTTTGAGTCCACATTCCTCATACGAACTGCCAGAATGTGGAACGCTTTGCCCAAGTCTGTCTTTCCGTTAAAGTACAATGTAGGTGTCTTCAAATCTCGAGTAAATAGGTATCTTCTAGGTAAGCGTGCTACATCCTAGACCGCATATCTGCTTTACATCAGGCAGTGTGTAGTCAAACGCAAACCTATTTGAAATAAAAAAAAAAAAAAAAAAAAAAATGATATTTAATCTCTAATTTCGGGTTGGCTCCATAGTAGAAGTTATTCATAATAATGATCCGAATCACCTCCTCTCGGCTTGGTACATCAGTTCTTGATAACCCTGTATATAGATAATAACTAATAACATCCAGACACAGAGCAAACACCTATGTTCATCACATAAATGTTAGCCCTGGGCGGGAATCGAACCTGCGCCTCTTTGGCCCAAGAGTCGCAGTCTCTAACCACTGAGCCACCGAGGCAGACATTATATAAATCTAATAATTATTATTTTTCGCCAATGTAGTCATTTTTACATCATTGTCGATTTTTTTTAAACTAAGCTGATATCGATAAAATTTAATTGGGACCACCTTGGAAGTAAACTGTTTTGAAATAAAAAGATTTATATCAATCGGTTCACACTTGGCGAAACTATCGATAAACATACACAAAAAAACATAACAGACAAACATATTATTATGATATGGAATACTTCTCCTTTTTGGAAGTCGGTAAAACATGAAACATTTAATTTATGTTATTTTGGATCTATTTCTTTGTATTTTCTATGCAAATTATGAGATTTAACAACAAAAAATATAACTACAAATACTACAAAACGTGTATAATTTTACCCGACTTCAAAAATAGGAGGAGGTTCTCTATTCAACTGTATTTTTTAAGTTTGGTACGTCGGAACTTTCGACTGAGTGGACTGATTTTGATGAATCTTTTTTTATTTGAAAGCCGGTTGCTACCGTGTGGTCCCGTTTAAATTTTATCAAAATCGGCTGAGCCATTTTAGATAAATCAACAATAATGTGATTATTACTACATCGATCCGTGCGAACTTTTCCAATTCTGTCCACGGTCGGAGTCGGTTATTCTATTTTTTGCGAAAAATAATTACATCATTAGATAATTGTTTATTCAGGGTTATTCGGAACTGGCGTACTGTCGTAAGGAGAAGGCTCACACCGTCATTATGTACGAATTTTATTTTAGTTCTACTTCATTTACTTACTACCGCTCATACCGCATTAGACTAGGTGTTCTTTAGCGATCATCGAAGTTAAGCAACGTTCGGCACGGTCAGTCTTCGGATGGGTGACCGCGGCTGGCATTTACAACTGAGCGCTACCGAGGCTCGGATGATACGATAAATTGTAGGCTCCGGTTATTCTCACCGTTTAGCCGTGTCAAAGGCCTTTAGCCGGCTTAAAAGCTCTGACACCAGGGCTGGCCACCCGGCCGACACGAACTTACTCTTTATGGACCAGCTGATTTTATTTCTCAAACTCCGAGTTGGCCCATAGTAAGAGTTGTTCATACTTATAGTGTGAATCCGCTTAGTACAGCAGTTCTGGGTAACCCTGTATTACTTGACAGTATTGTAGTAACACTGGACTTTATCTTAACGAAATGCAATAACTTGGTGTTTATAGATGTAGGAGACGACGGTAACACGAAGTCGGTGTTGTTTGATCATGTACACGAGCAGTACCCGAAGCGGCCCACGCCGGGGCTGCTGGCGGTGGACCGCTACGTGCCGCTCTACATAAGAATAAAGGACGGTAAGCAAAATCATTATTCTTCGACAAGTACCCACATACAGGCCAAATCACACAAGTTAGTTAGTTAATGTTAGCCGTGAAATGAGCTTCAGGCCGAGGTTGGCTATCCGCCGCTTGTGGCTGACGTCACAGCCGCCAACTTGTATGATTTGGCCTTTAACCAATAATTATTTTACGACAATTCGTGTGGTGTTGCCCGTTGTATGTGTTGTCTACTATTGAATGTAATATCCTTACCGAAAATAAATGATATTTAATTTTTTTTTTTTTTTGTTATTTATAAAGGTAAGTAATATTGTTACTAGACAAGTACTGACGTGACGATCGGCGCTGGAAGCTCGATTATAGTCAGCACTGGAATTTTCTTTTTTTGGAATTGCTACATAATCCCTGATCAATAGTAAAACAAATTATTACAGGCCTATGTCGCGATGTTCCTCTCGAGATAATTAACTAAACTCGAGAATCGGCGCACAAACACCGGAGTATGAGCTCTCATATTATATAACTTCCCTTGTGTTGTGGCCTCCTCTCTTGTAACCGACTTTATAAAAGAGGTTATCTATTCGTCTGTATGTTTTTTAGGGTCCTCAATAGGGCCCCTTTTTACCCAAAGGCTAAAACTACTATTACTAAGACTCCGATGTCCGTCTGTCTGTCTGTCTGTCACCAGGCTGTATCTCATGAGCCGTGATAGCTAGACAGGGAATGATGTATTTATGTTGCCACTATAACAACTGTTGTGATGTGAGTGAAACCATCGGGATCCAGACAAGCACTGATTTATTTTTAAGCAACTTACACTAAGTAGGTATACAAATATATTTATTCTACCCTACACTATATTACTACATCTTCCCCCAAATAATTATGTTTAATAAAACCTTTATCCCCTTTATTAAATAACATAAACACTAACTAATAGTTTATAAATTTGAACATAACTAAGCAGATTATGACGTTAAGTGAATACTAAAAGAACAAAATTTAGTACCTAATATTATTATAATATCCCTCTTTTCAAAATTAACAGCTTATGGACTTACTCTTATAACTCGTATGACTATTATGTATCGATTTTGTTTTACATGTATAGAGTTTCAGCTAAATTATACTTCTACTAGCTTAAAACCCGCGGCTTCGCCCGCGTTGTCTTAGTACATAGGTACTTACTTAAAATGAAAAGAGCCCGCGGTTTGATCTACGTTGTCTTTGTACATGCTTATAATAATATCTAATAGTCCGCAATTTGGCCCGCGTTGTCTTAATATTTGCTTAAAATTACTTGCAAGGATAATGCCCACGGTTTGGTCAAAATTGTAACAGTATTTGCCTATAATGATAATAGATCACGGTTTGGCCCGCGTATTGTTAGTACTTGCTTAAGATGGTTATTTATAGCACGCAGCATGGACTGCGATGTCTTACTACTTGCTTAAAATTATAAAAGCTCGCCGTTTGGCCTGCATTGTCGTATTACTTACAATAATAATAGCCCATGGTCTGGCCCGTATTGTCTTAGTACTTGCTCAAAATGATAAAAGCCCGCGGTTTAGCTCGCGTTGCGTTAATAATTAGGTACTTACAAAGATAATAACCCACAGTTTGGCCCACGTTGTTTTAATACTTACTTAATTAAAATAACAGCCCGCGGTTCAACCCGCGTTATCTTGGCATTTGCTTATAATAATATCTAATAGTTCGCGGTCTGGCCCGTGTTGTCTTAATAAATCCTTAAAATTATAATAGCATGCCGTTAGCCTGCGTTTTTGTATTGCTTGTAATGATAATAGCCCACGGTCTGGCCCGCGTTATTTTCGTAACTGCTTAAAATGATAGAAACCAACAGTTAGGCCCGCGTTTTCTTGGCACTTACTTAAAATAATAGTAGCTCGTGGTTAAGCCCGCATTAGGCTCGATTATGAAGGCGCCATCGTAATTATAATAGCTAATTATCATAATTATATCTGTTTCATTTTCACTTTAAGCATTCGATAGAGAGAACACTTTTTATGTTGTTGTTGGGCCTATTATTGTATTACTTGCAAAATAATGCCTACGGTTTAGCCTGAATTGTCTCAGTATTTGGTTATTTAATTTACTTGTATCTAAAGCTTATTACAGAGTACATACGTGAACTTTTGGATTGTGGGAGCATAACATCATGCATACACGTGTGCATCGCCGAGCGCGCGACTGCCAACTGGCGAGGGGCGAAGCGATGCGCACACGCAGCGCGCGAAGATTAGAGCGGAGCGACGAGCGACGTGCACTCGCTTTGGACATAGAATCAATACTGGCGAGCTCGTCGAATTGCCTATATCTTTATAGTTCGCGACAGAGACGGAAGATAGGACGCCTCGCTTCCGCAACTGCACTGATTGCAGATTCAAATTACAAGATGCTCGCGCCATGAATATTTATAGGTAAATAGTTAAGTTAGGACATAAGGAATTATATTTTAATAAATAACGAAGTTACTTATTTGGATATTGGCGTTTCACTCACTAGTATAAAACCTTCTGATAGGAGCACCCGCCCACAGGATGATAAATTGCCGAATTTCTGAAATTAACTCAATAATAAATAAATATATAAAATAAATATTGGAGGACATCTCACACACGGTCTCTGATCCCAAACTAAGCAATGTTTGTGATTTGGCTGGCAGAGACTGATATATTACATATACATGTATTTCAATGTATGTACTGTATTGTATACACCACCGACCATAGTCCTATTTTTAGAATAATTCCAGTCCATCCAAAGGTTGCCTGGTAGAAATCGCCAAAGGCGATAAGGCCGCCATTGTACAGTATATTGTATAGTTTCTGTACTGTGTTTCTGTGTACAATAAAGATATATTTATTTATTTATTTATACATGTAGGTTGACTGGCAGATAATGTTGTTTAGCGTTAAGTCCTCCTTTTGTACAAATAGTGTGCAATAAAGTGTTAAATAAATAAATAAAAATACATTAATAACACTCAGACACAGAGCAAACACATATGAACAGCACATAAATATTTGCCCTGGGAATCAAACTCACGCCTCTTTGACCCAGGAGTCAGGGTCAACCACTGATCCACCGAGGGAGCCAATAATAATAATTGTATGAGTAACTATGTAAGAAATTTCACTTTTCTTTGCTGGAAAACATTGAGGCAACCTGTACGTACGTAGAAAAAATCAATGTCGTATGTGAATTCAGCAACCCATGCTTGGCCGGCGTGATGGATATGGCCCAATTACCCTTCGCGAATAGGCCTATTTTCAGTCATCCATCAGCCGCAGGACGTCCACTGCTGGACATAGGCCTTCCCTATGGATCTCCAATAAGACCGGTTGGAAGCGGCTTGTATCCAGCGCGATCCTGCGGCCTTAATGAGGTCATCCGTCCACCTTGTGGGTGGACGTCCTACGCTGCGCTTGCCGGTACATGGTCTCCACTCGAGAACTTTTCGACCCCAACGGTCATCAGCCCTCCGCGCTATGTGCCCTGCCCATTGCCATTTCAAGTTGCCAATCCGTTGGGCTATGTCGGTAACTTTGGTTCTTCTACGGATCTCCTCATTAATGATTCGATCTCGCAGAGAGACTCCAAGCATAGCCCTCTCCATAGCTCGTTGGGCTACTTGGAGCTTACTAATAAGGCCCATAGTGAGAGACCACGTTTCTGTGCCATAAGTCATCACTGGCAACACACACTGGTCGAAAACTTTCGACTTGAGGCACTGAGGTATGTCGGACGAGAAGACACTACGCACTTTTCCGAACGCTGCCAGCCGAGTTGAATTCGTCGATTGGCCTCTTTGTTGAAGTCGGACCTCCCTAACTGGACTACTTGTCCTAGGTAGACGTACGAGTCAACGACTTCAAGAACCGAGTTTCCAACAGAAATCGGGGTAGGTAAAACATGGGAATTACACATGACTTTCGTCTTGTCCATGTTCATTTTAAGACCCACCTGTTTCTATTATCCGTAGTGCTATCCGTAGTACCTATTTTCAGTAGTGCACTATTAATTAAGGCCGGTACAGGTATTCGACATGTTTCATTAAGTCATTAGAAATTTAATTTTCCAGGCAAATGAAAAAATGACACACAAGTCGTAATTCTAGTCAGGCATATTCTAGGATGCTATTATACTCATAATTTGATTAACTTTTACAATGGTACCAACCCCAAAAGCACGTGAATAAAATCAGCTGTTCAACACAAAAAGTTCATCGACCCGCGACAAAATGTATGGAAAATGTAGGTAATTTTCGCTTGTCAGGGTTGATCCCATAGTAAAATACCTATATTGATCCATATGTGCGCTAAGCTTAAGACTATTGGCTCACAAAATAAAAAAAAATCGTAAACTTTTGGGGACCCATTTTGCCCCATTTAAAGATAAACAATCATTATCATAATCCTAGATACTACATTATTTAAAAAAGCGCATTGAAGTTTTGGGACGTATCTGACCCCTAAGGATTTTTTTAAGGAAAATTTAGAAAACAGGTACAGCCATATTTTTTATTTAGTCTCAAAAGCATCTATACAAAGTTTCATGTCAATCGGTACAGGTAATAAGAAGTTACATGCAAACAAAAAGGGCCCGTTTTACCCCGTAAGTTAGAGTTGGGTACGTTTTTCATCCTTAGTGCTTCATTATGTCGTACGATGTACGTAGGTATATTCCAAATTTCAAGCTCGTATTTACAGCGGTTTGGGCTGTAACCTAAACTTATTAATTTTGCGTATCCCTAAGGAACCTTATAGATTTTCCTGGATTTTATTAGTTTCTGTATTAAAACATGCTGTGTGCTTCCTTCATACCAATTTTCAACCATAACCGTTCAGCTGGTTCGATGTAATTGACGCTTTTTTCACCAACTTTGGGACCTTATTTGACCCCTTAGATGAGGAAAATTCGGAGAAACAGGAAAAAACGTGACTTTTATTTTTTTTGGAAAGCATGTCTACAAAGTTTCAAGTCAATCGGTACAGGGAATAAAAAGTTACATACAAACGAAAAGGGCCCATTTTACCCCCTTAGAGGTCGAAAGTTCAAAATTTTCGTCTTTAGTGCTCCATTACGTCGTTCAATGTACCTATATCCCAAATTTCAAGCTCATATCTTCAGCGGTTTGGGCTGTAGCCTAAACTAATTAATTTTGCGTATGCCTAAGGAACCTTATAGATTTTCCTGGATTCTATTAGTTACTCTATTAAAACATGCTGAGTGCTTCCTTCATACCAATTTTCAACCATAACCGTTCAGCTGGTTCGATGTAATTGACGCTTTTTTCACCAACTTTGGGACCTTATTTGACCCCTTAGATGAGGAAAATTCGGAGAAGCAGGAAAAAACGTGACTTTTATTTTGTTTGGAAAGCATGTATACAAAGTTTCAAGTAAATCGGTACAGGGAATAAAAAGTTACATACAAACGAAAAGGGCCCATTTTACCCCCTTAGAGGTCGAAAGTTCAAAATTTTCGTCCTTTGTGCTTCATTACGTCGTTCAATGTACCTATATCCCAAATTTCAAGCTCATATCTTCAGCGGTTTGGGCTGTAGCCTAAACTTATTAATTTTGCGTATCCCTAAGGAACCTTATAGATTTTCCTGGATTTTATTAGTTACTCTATTAAAACATGCTGAGTGCTTCCTTCATACCAATTTTCAACTATAACCGTTCAGCTGGTTCGATGTAATTAACGCTTTTTTCACCAACTTTGGGACCTTATTTGACCCCTTAGATGAGGAAAATTCGGAGAAACAGGAAAAAACGTGACTTTTATTTTTTTTGGAAAGCATGTCTACAAAGTTTCAAGTCAATCGGTACAGGGAATAAAAAGTTACATACAAACGAAAAGGGCCCATTTTACCCCCTTAGAGGTCGAAAGTTCAAAATTTTCGTCTTTAGTGCTCCATTACGTCGTTCAATGTACCTATATCCCAAATTTCAAGCTCATATCTTCAGCGGTTTGGGCTGTAGCCTAAACTAATTAATTTTGCGTATGCCTAAGGAACCTTATAGATTTTCCTGGATTCTATTAGTTACTCTATTAAAACATGCTGAGTGCTTCCTTCATACCAATTTTCAACCATAACCGTTCAGCTGGTTCGATGTAATTGACGCTTTTTTCACCAATTTTGGGACCTTATTTGACCCCTTAGATGAGGAAAATTCGGAAAAACAGGAGAAAACGTGACTTTTATTTTTTTTTGGAAAGCATGTCTACAAAGTTTCAAGTCAATCGGTACAGGGAATAAAAAGTTACATACAAACGAAAAGGGCCCATTTTACCCCCTTAGAGGTCGAAAGTTCAAAATTTTCGTCTTTAGTGCTCCATTACGTCGTTCAATGTACCTATATCCCAAATTTCAAGCTCATATCTTCAGCGGTTTGGGCTGTAGCCTAAACTAATTAATTTTGCGTATGCCTAAGGAACCTTATAGATTTTCCTGGATTCTATTAGTTACTCTATTAAAACATGCTGAGTGCTTCCTTCATACCAATTTTCAACCATAACCGTTCAGCTGGTTCGATGTAATTAACGCTTTTTTCACCAACTTTGGGACCTTATTTGACCCCTTAGATGAGGAAAATTCGGAGAAACAGGAAAAAACGTGACTTTTATTTTTTTTGGAAAGCATGTCTACAAAGTTTCAAGTCAATCGGTACAGGGAATAAAAAGTTACATACAAACGAAAAGGGCCCATTTTACCCCCTTAGAGGTCGAAAGTTCAAAATTTTCGTCTTTAGTGCTCCATTACGTCGTTCAATGTACCTATATCCCAAATTTCAAGCTCATATCTTCAGCGGTTTGGGCTGTAGCCTAAACTAATTAATTTTGCGTATGCCTAAGGAACCTTATAGATTTTCCTGGATTCTATTAGTTACTCTATTAAAACATGCTGAGTGCTTCCTTCATACCAATTTTCAACCATAACCGTTCAGCTGGTTCGATGTAATTGACGCTTTTTTCACCAACTTTGGGACCTTATTTGACCCCTTAGATGAGGAAAATTCGGAGAAGCAGGAAAAAACGTGACTTTTATTTTGTTTGGAAAGCATGTATACAAAGTTTCAAGTAAATCGGTACAGGGAATAAAAAGTTACATACAAACGAAAAGGGCCCATTTTACCCCCTTAGAGGTCGAAAGTTCAAAATTTTCGTCCTTTGTGCTTCATTACGTCGTTCAATGTACCTATATCCCAAATTTCAAGCTCATATCTTCAGCGGTTTGGGCTGTAGCCTAAACTTATTAATTTTGCGTATCCCTAAGGAACCTTATAGATTTTCCTGGATTTTATTAGTTACTCTATTAAAACATGCTGAGTGCTTCCTTCATACCAATTTTCAACCATAACCGTTCAGCTGGTTCGATGTAATTAACGCTTTTTTCACCAACTTTGGGACCTTATTTGACCCCTTAGATGAGGAAAATTCGGAAAAACAGGAAAAAACGTAACTTTTATTTTGTTTGAAAAGCATGTATACAAAGTTTTAAGTCAATCGGTACAGGGAATAAAAAGTTACATACAAACGAAAAGGGCCCATTTTACCCCCTTAGAGGTCGAAAGTTCAAAATTTTCGTCCTTAGTGCTCCATTACGTCGTTCAATGTACCTATATTCCAAATTTCAAGCTCATATCTTAAGCGGTTTGGGCTGTAGGCTGTCTGTCAGTCAGTCACTCAGGGAAGCCTTTTATATAATAGATTAATAAGTAGGTACCTAATTAATTGCATTATCAGATAAGAAATACAGTGACAGTAAATTGTGTTGAACAAATGACAAACTAGGTAGTTATTGAAACATTTTACATAGGTAGTTTTCTTATTTAGAAGAAAAATATGTTAGGAAAGTTGTAATGGTAACATGAATCTGTAGTATCTTAAAATAAATTACTAGTTAATATGAAAGTTCCTCGTGTATCTACAAATCTGAATGTTATTTTTTTATTCAGCAGTTTTTTACGCGCTTTCTCAGCCGCCGGTCTGTGCGATCGTTTGGAATCGGGTCCGGGGGCGCGGGGCACCGGGGCCGCGGCCGCCGCCTGCTCCACGCCACGAGCATCATCAGCATCATCACCATCAACTTGATGCTCATCCTCGCTTTTGGAACTAGCCCATTGTTCATCGTCGCTATCCGGCGTAGAAATCGATGTCGTCGTTTCCTTGGGACTTGGAGTTTCGAGCTTTATCAAATGACGCCGGTTTCGCCTATAGCGTCTGCCTGAGTCATCTGCCACGAAGTAAGAGCGCGGTTGTGGGGCGCGTGCCACCACTCGCGCGCGTTTCCTTCGTCCTTCATCTGCTATGAGTACGGACTGTCCCGGTTGGAACTCCAAGAGCTGCTTTGACTTTTTATCGTAGTCGATTTTGGAGGCCTGTCGCCTGGCCATTATATTAGCGTAGTCCAGATCATTATCACGGCTCGGCTTCAGTTTGTGGATATGTACAGGTAGCCTAGTGTTGAGTCTGCGGCCCATCAGTAGTTCGGCGGGCGAACCGACACCGACGTCACGAGGCGTGGCCCGGTGGTTCAGCAGACCCAGATAAAAATCACTGCCTGATGCAATAGACTTGATAAGTATGTTTTTTACGGTTCGAACACTTCTCTCACTGAGTCCATTTGACTGTGGATAATTAGGCGAAGTGGTAGTGTGGCGAAATCCCCAGTGCCTACAGAAATCCGTAAAAACCTTGGAGGAATAGGCCGGTCCATCGTATTTAGGTATTTACCTGGCTTATAAACGACATTAAATTCATATCGTTGAATGCGTAACATCATACGCTAGAGCCGCGCAGGAATCGAATCGAGCGATTTCTGAAAAAGCGCCTCGAGCGGTTTGTGATCAGTTTCCACCGTAACATCACTTCGGCCGTAAAGATACTGATGGAAACGTTCTAACGCGAAAACAATAGCTAGAAGCTCTTTCTCTATCTGTGCGTACCTACCTTGGGTGTCGGTGAGCGTAGCAGAGGCGAATTCTACCGGACGCTGCCACTGAAGCAACACGGCACCGAGGGCTTGCGAGCTGGCATCCACCGAGACCAGCACAGGCTCGCGCACGGAGTACAGCGCCAGCACGGGCGCGCTGCACACGGCGCGCTTCAGCGCGCGCACTGCCTCGCTGTGCGCGTGTTCCCACACCCACGCGCTGTCTTTCTTTAATAACCCACGTAAGGGCGTCGCTGTATCTGAATAATTCGGTATAAACTTCGATAGGTAGTTTATCATACCTAAAAACCGCTCTAATGACGGCTTATCTTTGGGATCGGGCATGTCCTCGATCGCCTTTATTTTGTTTCTGTCGATTGACATGCCTCGTTTGCTGAAAGTATGTCCTAGATAACTAACCTCACTGACCTGGAACTCGCACTTTTCTTCATTGAATTTGATGCCGACCTTGCGCGCCCTCTCTAACAATTTCTTAAGACGCTCGTCGTGCTGGGCTTTGTCGGATCCCCAAACGATTATATCGTCGATGAAGGAATCTACCCCGTCCAAATCTTCCAGTAACCGGCGGACTTTGGAGTGAAAAACCTCTGAAGCACAATTGATTCCATACGGCAACCGTAAAAATTGATATCTACCAAACGGAGTTCCAAAAGTACAAAGGTCAGCGCTGACGTCATCTAACTGGACCATCCAAAACCCGGAGCGGGCGTCTAACTTGCTGAACATGGTGGCGCCCTCTAGTTGTGTGGCGATCTCGGTGAGTGTCGGAAGCGGATAATGCGCTCGACGCACCGCGCGGTTTAGCGGCCGCTGGTCGAGACACACCCTGATACTTCCATCTTTTTTCGGTGCCACCACGATGGCATTCACCCACGGCGTGGGGTGCGAAACTTTTCTGACAACTCCCATTTTCTCCATACGACCTAACTCGTGCAGCAACTTATCGCGAACTCCCATGGGAATTTTTCTAACCGGACAGACTGACGGCTGGATATTCTTATAGATAACAATACTATATTTACCTGGCAGTTTGCCGAGACCTCGAAATAGATCTTTGTACATATCTATATTCAGTGAACATATGCGTTGTATCATTCCCATGTTTTCGCACGCAAACTTTCCTAACACATTTTGACAATCAAAATCAGCTATCACAAAGCGCAATTTATAAGCCACATTCTTATAAACCCAATCGATATCGGTAGAACCAACGATAGGTATATAGCTACCGCAGAATGACTGCGCCCTCGTGCTATCGGGATTCAAATTTTGCACAGAAAACCCAAGCCGAACAAATGTTTTAAAGGACATTACATTTAAATCAGAACCAGAATCTAATTTGAATAACTCTTTCTTTCCGTTAAGCGATAATACTAAAGTCTCATACCATTTAGAGTCCTTACTGTCACGTTCATGCGATATCGTAGAAATAAAATACAGCTCGTCATCGTCACTGTCGCCGTCGCGATAGTCGACACAGTCATCGTCAACACTTATTTCAAACACGCGACGCTTTAGTTTCGGACACATATTTTTGAAATGTCCACGTTCATTACACCAAAAACACATAGCCGTTTTAGCGGGACATCTATTGCCATCACAATTATAACCAGCACACGCGAAGCACGGTTTTCTCGCCGATGTAGAAGCAGCCGGGGCTGTTACCCGGTGCGGCGGGACGCGCCACGCCGCCTGCGCGTGCCTACGGCCGTGCAGCCGGCCGGCGCCGGCGCCGGCGCCGCTCGCACCGGCGCGTGACCCGCCGCGCCAACCACGCACGTTCATCGCATCTACCGCCACGTTTGATAATCCAGCCTCTTCGGTTCCGGTCTTGCAACCCTCTATCTCTCGTTGTTCTTCCGTCGACATCTCGCTAGCTTGACAAATCTTCACCGCCCTAGCTAAAGTCAAATCGTCGGCACGAAGTAGTCGATCACGCAGCTTGCCGTCGCGTACTCCACAAACAATTCTGTCTCGTACTAAGCCTTCTTCGAGGTGCTCGAACTCGCAGTATTGCGTTAACAATTTAAGAACAGTCACATAATCGTCTATTGACTCGCCGTTCTCCTGATTTCGTGTAAAAAACTTGAAACGGGCCATGGTCGTATTTTGCTTAGTTTCAAAGTGCTCGTTATACTTTTTAACGAGCGTATCTAAACAATCTTTGTTTTCGTCCTTGGTAAATTTGAAGGTCGTATACACATCATAGCCCTCTGATCCAATTAAGTTGATGAGTAGACTGGCTTGCACATCTTTAGGCTCTTTATAAACACCGGACGCCTTTAGAAACACACAAAATTGTTTGTGCCATTTCCGCCATGATTCCGCTCGACACGCCGGCCCGCCTTCCAGACATAATTCTGCTGGCGGCCGCGCGTGTTCCATTATCACAAACTAACGATACTTCGAAAAATACTTCGCGAACCAATTACTTTTACTAACACTTTCTAACAATTAAACACCGCTGTCACCATGTTGTGATGTGAGTGAAACCATCGGGATCCAGACAAGCACTGATTTATTTTTAAGCAACTTACACTAAGTAGGTATACAAATATATTTATTCTACCCTACACTATATTACTACAACAACAAAATATACTAAAAGCATAAAATAAATATTCAAGAGGGGCTCCCATACAACAAACGTGATTTTGTCAGGAGTTTTTTGCTCGCTATCAATAACGGCAAGAGAAATGGGGCTAAGGGGCTCCGACACGGTACGGAACCCTTCGTGCGCGAGTTCGACTCGCACTTGGCCGATTTATGTTTGTATGTTACGCGAGTACTCCGCCGATTTTGATGGTTCTTTTTTCGTTTGCCATGTCATACTTCAGAGGTGGTCTCATATAAATTTTATTGAAATTGGCTAAACCGTTTTTGATAATTCAACAATAGTCAAAAAAATTTATACATCGATTCCAGTGAACTATGCGAAATTTTCCATGTAAATAGGTATCTTCTAGGTAAGCGTGCTGCACCCTAGACCGCATATCTGCTCAACAGCAGGCAATATGTAGCCAAACGCTAACCTATACGGAAAAAATGTAAACGATTGTGCCTTTTATCAATAAAAATTAAATTATTAAAATTCGGTTAAAAAAATGTGTCCATGATTGTTTCCAGGCAAACTGACAGCAGGCGCTGAGTGCGAGCCCGAGCCGTGGTTCACGGCGGACTTCGCTGCGGAGAAGGGGCAACAAATAGAATGGCGCGTGATCTCGGGGTCGTACTATGGAGCTAAATTCCTGTACGACTGTCCCGCCAGCTTCACAGGTATCTCCACTCAATCATTGATTGCAACCTGGGACAGCTTATCTCTATAGCTAAGTCATCCAATATTGCAACACATGTAATACTAGATATATGTAGTTACAGGATGTAGAAGACCCTATAAGGGTATGGCAATTTTATTTTATTGAAAAGGATTAGTATAACTTAACTATAATAATTATTTTTTGTTAAAACCGACTTCAATCGTAAGTATACAAAATTAGAATCGTTCGCTAATGTAAGTTTGTACAGGCCGGGTGGCTAGCCCTGGTGTCAGAGTTTCTAAGCCGCCTGAAGGCCTCTGACATGGCTGAACGATTAAATCAACCGGGACCTACAATTTATCGTATCATCCGAGCCTCGGTAGCGCTCAGTTGTAAATGCCACCCGCGGTTACTCATCCCAAAACTGACCGTGCTGAACGTTGCTTAACTTCGATGATCGCTAACGAACACCTAGTCAAATTTCGCTATAGTTCGCTCAAATCGATGTATATTCTTACATTATTGCTGTTTTTTTTTTAAATATGACTAAGCCGATTTTGATAAAATTTAAATAGAACTTACATCAAACTAAAAAAAAATTTTCTTATCGGTTCACAATTCGCGAAAATATCGATAAACATACACAAAGAAATAGAAATACATACAGACGATCATGGAATATCCTCATATTTGAAAGTCGGTTAAAAAGCATTTCATTTTCTTAGTAGACGTTCCAAATACATGGCGAGATATTCCGTGTATATAAATTTTCAGATTTATTGTCCCATCTGACATATTTATTTAATTCACAACACAATTCCGTACATACGTTCCAAAGAAACTCATTGTTACAGGATCGGGATTTGAATCCACCGCCTCAAGGTTGTAGAACAGGCGTCACTACCACCTAGACCACCACGGCTATATATCTCCGCCATTTGTGTGTCGATTTATGTTTTATTGGTAGTGAATAGGTATGCAGTGGCCTTGAAAGAGCCCTGAATCAAAAATAGTTGAGGAGCCCAAATCACTCATTTCTTACAAAATAAACAAAAATACTTGAATTAAATTGAAATAAATATATACCGCCTTACCACAAAAGATTTCAACACGCTTTAAACACTGTTTAACCGTGAAATTTGTACTGTTATACATTGTTTCAAGCATGCGTAAAACTTTTGTGGTAAGACGGTTATTGTTTATAAGTTGTCACTTCCTCCTAGAAATTGAGCTATCCAAACAATTCAAATTAAATATTCCTGCCTTTTTTGGCAATTTGAATAATGGAATATAATTACCTATAATTAATTAATAAGTATAGCTGAAGACGATTTCAGTTATTCTGCCTCAACTTAAAGACAACTTTTGGGCGAACGCTGAACCCGTGAAAAAAGAAGCACGAGAATAAGTGACATTGTGGATAACATTTTACTAAGTTTTGCTTACACACGTTTAGGCCCCTGTAGCCCTGGGGCCCCCTATTATTGATACGGCTGATGCTGCGGTAGCTACGCCCCTGTAGGTATGTGTCCTGACAAATAATTTGTGAAACGAATTGTCGATGGGACCTTAAAGTTTTCGAATGTAAGCAATGTACTGGCAAGTGTATCGAAGGTCTTCACGTAAATCTAAGACCACCGGAACACGCTGAATGCCAGCGCTTCTATTCCTTCCATCACAGCTCTTTGGGTTAGCAAGTTGAAGAGGCCTTAGTTAGGGCACACAATTCGTATAAGTAGAACTAAACGCCAATGTTTTACAAAGTTCTCGAGTGAAGACTAGATCAAGAAACTAACTTTCATAGATAGAATGTAGATGAACTGTGGGTCTCTATATTTTAACCGTCTCTTTCATTCTCATAGATGTCATTTTCTAAAATCAGAGCTATATAATACTACTAGCTTAAAACCCGCGGCTTCGCCCGCGTTGTTTTAGTACCTAGGTACTTACTTAAAATGAAAATAGCCCGCGGTTTTATCTACGTTGTCTTTGTACTTACTTATAATAATATCTAATAGTCCACGATTTGGCCCGCGTTGTGTTAATAGGTACTTGCTTAAAATTATTTGCAAGGATAATGCCCACGGTTTGGCTAAAATTGTAACAGTATTTGTCTATAATGATAATAGGTCAAGGTTTGGCCTGCGTATTATTAGTACTTGCTTAAGATGGTTATTTATAGCACGCAGCATGGACTGCGATGTCTTAATACTTGCTTAAAATTATAAAAGCTTGCCGTTTGGCCTGCATTTTCGTATTACTTACAATGACAATAGCCCATGGTCTGGCCCGTGCTGTCTTAACACTTGCTCAAAATGATAATAGCCCGCGGTTTGGCCCGCGTAATTAGGTATTTTAAAATGATAATACCCCACAGCCGACTTCGAAATGTGCAAAAATCGGATAATTTGCACAAATCGATTTAATGATTATCACATTATTGATGATTTATGAAAAATGACTAAGCCGATTACAATAAAACTTAAAACGTGGTCACACCTGTGAAGTATGACCTTAACAAATAAAATAATTATCGAAATCAGGCTACTCTGTAATAAGTTATACGTAACCAGACATACCAAAAATTGTGCGTCGACTTAAAAAACCTCCTCAGTTTCGTCGGTTCAAAACTCAAAGTACATACAACAATCCGGTGACATTAAATGTATATCAGTCTCTGATGGTCGATTTATTCAAATCGAGTACAAGCTTTGCTCAGTTTTGGGTCAAACAACGTGTGTAATGATGTCCATGAAATATTTTATTTTACTACTAGCTGCCCGCCCCGGCTTTGCCCGGGTACGATTGGCTAAAGAAGACAGATTTTATAAGTGTTGTGCCTATATATTTACCACGTATACCTTATACGTCACACACATGCTAGACATATGGGATGAACCATTATGATGAGTTACGAGCTACCCAAATCGCGGGAGTTCCTGTAGTCTTAAACTATTCGACTATTTACGTAAAAGATAGATAGTATTGGCCTATCTAAATAAAAGTTAGTTTTTATGTGTCGGCTGTACATCTATTATATAAAAGGCTTCCCTGAGTGACTGACTGACAGACAGTCTACAGCCCAAACCGCTTAAGATATAAACTTGAAATTTGGAACATAGATACATTGTACGACGTAATGGAGCATTAAGGAAGAAAATTTTGAAAAATCGATCTCTAAAGGGGTAAAACGGGCCCTTTTCGTTTGTATGTAACTTTTTATTCCCTGTACCGAATGACTTGAAACTTTGTATACATGCTTTCCACACAAAATAAAAGTTATGTTTTTTCCTGTTTTTCCGAATTTTCCTCATCTAAGGGGTCAAATAAGGTCCCAAAGTTGGTGAAAAAGTGTCAATTACATCCAACTAGCTGAACGGTTATAGTTGAAATCTGGTATGAAGGAAGCACACAGTATGCTTCAATACAGGAACTAATAATATCCAGGAAAATCTATAGGGTTCCTTAGGGATAGCAAAAATTAATCAGTTTAGGCTACAACCCAAACCGCTCAGGACATAAACTTGAAATTTGGAATATACGTACATCATACGACATAATGAAGTACTAAGGATGAAAAACGTACCCAACTCTAACTTACGGGGTAAAACGGGCCCTTTTTGTTTGCATGTAACTTTTTATTCCCTGTACCGATTGACATGAAACTTTGTATAGATGCTTTTGAGACTAAACAAAAATATGGCTGTACCTGTTTTTCTGAATTTTCCTTTAAAAATTTCCTTAGGGGTCAAATACGTCCCGAAATTTCAATGCGCTTTTCTAAATAATGTAGTATCTAGAATAGGATTAAGATAATGATTTATCCTTAAATGGGGCAAAATGGGTCCCCAATAGTTTACGATTTTTTTTATTTTGTGAGCCAATAGTCATAAACTTAGCGCACATACGGATCAATATACGTGTTTTACTATGGGATCTACCCTGACAAGCGAAAATTACTTACATTTTCCATACATTTTGTCGCGGCTCGATAAACTTTTTGGGTTGAACAGCTGATTTTATTCACGTGATTTTGGTGTTGACACCATAGTAAAAGTTAATCAAATTATGAGTATAATAGCATCCTAGAACATGCCTGACGAGTGACGTCTAGATATCCACTATGTGTTTCTCAAATAAAATAAGATATAGGTACCTGTGTGCCATTTTTTAATTTGCCTGGAAAATTAAATTTCTAATGACTTAATGAAACATGTCGAATACCTGTACCGGCCTTAATTAATAGTGCACTACTGAACATAGGCCTACCCGCAAAGGGTGATTGGGCCATATCCATCACGCCGACCGATCGCGGGTTGCTGAATCCACAAACGACATTGATTTTTTCTCTACGGACGTACCTATACAGGTTGCCTCAATGTTTTCCATCAATGAAAAGCCAGTAGTGTGAAATTTCTTACATAGTTACTCATACAATTATTATTATTGGGTCCCTCGGTGGCACAGTGATTTGTGACCCTGACTCCTGGGTCAAAGAGGCGTGGGTTCGATTCCTACCCAGGGCAAATATTTATGTGATGATCATATGTGTTTGCTCTGTGTCTAGGTGTTATTAATGTATTTTTATTTATTTATTTATTTAACACTTTCTTGCACACCATTTGTACAAAAGGAGGACTTAACGCTTAATAGCATTATCAGCCAGTCAACCTACAGGTACATGTATATGTAGTATATCAGTTTCTGCCAGCCAAATCACAAGCTTTGCTTAATTTGCGGTCAGAGACCGTGTGTGAGATGTCCCCCAATATTTATTTTGTATATTTATTTATTATTGAGTTAATTTCAGAAATTCGGCAATTTATCATCCAAAAATTCACGTACTGCGTAATAAGGTTTAGAATCAAGTAAATTAAATAACCAAATACTTAGACAATGCAAGCAAATCCGTGGGATATTATCATTTTAGGCAAATACTGATACAATTCAGGCTAAACCGTAGGCATTATCCTTGCAAGTAATACGATAATAGGCTCAATTATGAAAGCGCCATGGTAAATATAGTAACAACATAAAAAGTGTTCTCTCTATCGAATGCTTAAAGTGAAAAAGAAACAGAAATAATTATGCTAATTAGCTATTATAATTACGATGGCGCCTTCATTATCGAGCCTAATGCGAGAATAACGCGGGCCAGACCGCGAACTATTAGATATTATTATTAGCAAAAGCCAATATAACGCGGGTTGAACCGCGGGCTGTTATTTTAATCAAGTAAGTACTAAAACAACGTGGGCCAAACTGTTATGATATTTTTTTGCAAAAAATAATTATTTTTTGCAAAAAACTATTATTTTTTGTTATTAGTTCACAATTTTAGTTTATAACGAAAATATAAGCGTTAGATTGTACATCGATATATTCGTTCACAATCTATCGATTGTTTATAATTTGACGCGATAGATTGTAAACAGATGACCCGTACTATAATGCAGTGACCTATTATTTACTCTTGTTTTTCTCGCTATTCGTTAATGATTTCAAAATTGTACATTCATGACGTTACAAAAGTGTATCTTAGGTACTTCATTGAAATAAATATACATTTGAACTGAACTGATCACTCATCTGTTGTTTCAGGCCAGTAAGGAGGAGACAAGCGACGCGCAGTCTGCGGCGATACCGGCATAGCAAGCGCAGGGCACGAGTCGCATTGGTGTTATTCAATATACTGTTATATTTGATCACACTTTAAAAATATTTATTTATAAATTATATATTTTGTATAACTAAGATAAAGTACATAATAATATGATTAAAATTATTTGTGAATTTTTATTATAATTAGTGAAAAAAAAATAGTAAAAATTTCAATATAGCTAGTGTTGTAGTGTATTTAAGTGAAAAATTATCAATTGACCTCATCCTTCTGGCGAGATATCGCGAGGTTCGCCCGACCCTCTCCCTCCGTCTTCACCTCACGTGGGATTTCTCAAAGGAGTTCTTGCAAAGTGGCCCAGACTTTGTACAGTAGCCAATAAGGTTTAAAATAATTATGATAAACTCTACAGAAAAAAACAACTGCATTTAATGCTTAACTAGAATGGAATTTTGTATTCTCTAATTTGATTTTTATTCAAGGTCTCCATAACGCCGCCATATTTTACAAGCAATGGGGTCAAAAGATAATAAGATACGAAAACATGAAATTCCTTTAAATGGTGAATTTCAATAAAGAAAATAACCACACATCGGCTGATGAGAAGTTAGCCGCAGATGACACTTCGCCGTAATTCGCTAATTATTGCGCATGTGTGCACAATGCCGACGCCGCGTGTCGTAGTGGTGAGCACGGGCGTAGGGAGCCCGCGGGAGGCATGAGGTTGGCGGGCGGGTGTGTCCCGGCGTCTCGTCGTCGTAACTTCCCATCCGCCGATTTGTGTGGCGCGTAGTAGGTATAGCTATAACAATCGTAATGCCTGGACAAAGCCAGGACGCATATTGCCAAACTGTATACTGAATTACTGACCCAGACACTCATAGTCTGTACTGAACTACGTCGTGCTTGATGTAATCACAAACAAATTGGAGCAAAGTACATACGAGTACGAGCTCAGAGCAATCTGAGGTGGTATGCTATTTTGCTCGCTTGCATGTAAAGCAAACTGTGACACGCTAATATCTGTAACGAACTACACATCGTGTTTCATAATTTCCCGGAATTTTATTGCTATGTCTGTTGCGGTTGTTATACCTATCCGTGAAGCTGGATAACATTCCCAAAAAACAAACCTATAATGAATGAATTTAAATTTTAACAAAATGAAACCCGTTGTAAGTATTAACTGTAACAACTATACACAGGTGTTAAAAAAACTTGAAGTGTTTCTAATTAGGTACATTACTTATTATTTTTTCAGAAGAAAGAGGTATTTACGCAATAAATTGTACCTATTTGTAATTTCGGGATAGGTAATAACCAAGTTAAGTCGATATGATAAATGATTGATAAGTAACAAAGTAAATTAATGAATCAAGAACCGAAAATTGTCGGTTTTTATTAAATGACATAAACAAAAACTCACACAGCAACAAAGAGAATGTAAATAGTAAATAATGCACAGCAAGAAATGAACGCCACGCCACGTCTTTTGTGTTTTATTTCCCAATGGAAAATTATCAAGTGACAATTTTACTCCAATTATTTATTAAGGTTTACACCGATCTTGAAATAATAGTTTTGAAGTCGGTCTATTTTTAACACGCTTTTATAATTTTCACTAACATACAGGTGAAACTTATAAAATCGTGCTTGCTTGCTTGTAAACAACCCCTTAGAGCTCAATTTAGCCCTACTTTGAGCGTTCAGATTTTCTATAAACTTTGTACACCTGTCAAAGACCGATGACATTGCATTTATTCGATTACTAAAAAGGTAAATTTAAAAATAATTTAAAAAAACTAAAAAAAATACTCGCTTTCATATCAAACTAAAAAGTGTGTTTTACAATGTTCAATTTAGGCAGAAAATAATAATGAACAAAAAATATTAATGCTATTGTAAAAAGAAGCGAGGGATGCTCGATTTACGAAAAATTATGGCACAAAGCGCTCTATTTATTTAAAAGTAAATAACTCTATTTTTGCACTTTATTATAAGATCCTTTATCTCCGTGTAATTAGCAAATGAAAGTTTTAGACGACAAGGCAGGCATGATATCGACCTAGTTAATCACAGCTTGCTCTGGAAGAAACTGAATGATAGAAAAGTCCCCAGACAACTAATTCAGGAACTTAAGAAGTGGTACGAACAGCAAAGAAACCGAGTAAGATGGAAATAGTACATTGTTCACCGAGAGGAGAAAGTGACCGATTACCGTCGAGGGTGTCGTTTGAAGCCCGAGCCGTAGGCGAGGGCTTTAAAACACCCGAGATTGGGAATCGCACTTTCTCTCGAGTGATACATAATGCTTTATACGACACCTACGAGGAAAATAAAAAACTAAATCTTTACTAATTGAAATTTATATTGAAATTGTTGCAGTTAGTGAAGCTTAATGTAACACTTTTTCCATAATGTTTGTTTGAGATGTTTGCGACAATGTAGGAGGAATAACTGGCTGTGCTGTTGGCACTGCGCTCGTAGAAGGCTGTGGTGCCAAACTGCGGCGGAGTTAAAAAATCTTCATCATCACTATCACTACTTATCATTTTGATAGTTTTATTTTACTTTTCTACGAAAACTGAATCCTCAAACAACACACAAATTGAAAATGGCGCCAATGGCGTCTGCAATTTTCACATGTTCTTTTTTCAAATTGTTTGACACCATCCAACACACAGCAAGTGGCCAGTGTCATTTTGCAAACTTGGAGATAAAAACTCACTGTAAAAACTTTTTGGCTTTTGATCTTTAGGTTACCAGCGAATAGTCTTACCCAAAATTAAAAAAGAAAAACAACGTAAGAAATGGATTTTCATACACTTTTCTCTCCCGCTCACATGCGTTTTCTCGCCGCATATTTGTTCGATATGCAATGACGTACTTTCTACCTTAAATTTGATAAAGTATCAAGGTACTTTCCGAGCAGGTGTAGTATAAAATTAGTTTTCCGTTTCTACTGGACTAAATTGCGGTGTAAGGCAAGGGGGGGAATGTCCCCACCCCTCTTCAATTTCTACATGGATGGGCTATCAGAACGACTCATACAATCATGCGTGGGCTGTTCTATCAATGGCACCATAACTAATCATATATCTTACGCTGATGATATGGTGATGTTGGCACCTTCAGTATCGGCAATGCGTAAGCTACTAAAAATATGTGAGGAGTATGCAGAAGGGCATAATATGCGTTATAATACTGATAAATACATGGTCTTCAGGGCTGCGAATAACCAGAATACAGAGCACATGATCTCCTCTAAGATTTATCAGATCACGCCGACATAGAGAGGCAGAGACGGGCTGCAGCCGTGCGCGCGAACATGTTGGCCAGAATATTCTACAGATGCAGTGACTCAGTAAAAACACAGCTCTTTATCAGCTACTGTACGAGTGTGTATACAGTGGAGTTGTGGACGAGCCACACGCGCGGGGCGCTGAGCGAGATGAGGGTTCAGTACAATGACGCGTGGCGCGCCATGTTCTGCCTGCACGCCTGCCGCGGTGGTGCAGCGCGAGCGGCATGTTCGCCGCAGGCTGGCTGGCCATAAAGTACATTATATATACAGGTATAGAGTAAACAGGTAGAGATCTAGCAAGAACGCCATCTATTTGAAAATGTATGAACTAATCTCAGCAATAAACATAGCCATAAGTACGTATAGGTCGTCACGCTATAGATACATACATATATATATCCATAATATTTAGTAACTACAGATTTTAAATAGATTTGATGCTGTCATATGAATGAGAACTGAAATAGTTTTAAAGAGCATTATAGGCTGCATACAGATCTTTACAAGCCGCGAATTCTGAAAGCTGTTTGTGAAAGGCTGCCGAGTTTAATACAAATATTTCATTAATATATCCCATTGCAGTGTTAAATGAAATAAATAAACTAAAATCGTCGGGTGACGAGTGTCTGACAACTGACTCCTTTTCAAGTTCAAGCTTTGACGGGACATGGAGGAATAGCTGAATACCTGTACAGATGTAAGATCAAGAACAGCCCTGGATGCAAATGCGATCCCGATGTCTCCGAGACGGTCTGGCACGTGCTCATTGATTGCCCCAGATTCTCGGCCGCACGACACGACCTCGAAATAATGATAGACAGAAATCTAGTGGTCTCGGATCTCCATAATATCCTAACAGATCCAGAAAACAGACAACACCTTTTGTCTTTCATGGAGAGGTCGTTCCGAATAGCGGCCAAAAGAAATTCTACTCGCCACTCTAACAACACACTCCCGCCGCAACACACCCCACTACCTTACCATCCTTCAATAACCTACCATTCCTTACTACCATTCCATCCCCCATTACCTCTACTATTCAATCTACTTTAACTGACACATTCACACTACCCTCCACTTTAACTTCGACCCCACTCAAATTCACTCTACATACACACAGTCCGCCGAAGTTGCACAAAGCGCAATTTCCGTCCGAAAATTACTCCCAAAAAGCGTAGTCATCGACGAAATTCTAGTGAACGCGGAAAAGGGAACTCCGGGGATTCGTATCCGTGGTGTGGCTCTCTTCATGTACAACAACAGAGAAAGATTCGGAATAAGCTTTTGCCAAGTCAGAGCCCAGAAACGCGTCCGCTTGTCGCCTGGACTAGCATGTTTACTCAACGGGAGCACCGCCAAATTAACATTAAAGCGGAAATCCTACGACGCTATGCCTGTGTACGAGGCAGGCGGCCACCAATTCCGACTTGTGAGATCGAAGAACAAAACGATTGCACTAGTCGAGTGGGCCGCCCAGTCACCTTTCGCGCAAGCTAGTGCATTGCTTGAACATCTCAGTAAGAAAGTGGACAGCACTCCCCGGGTGATAAGCGTGGACGCGATGGTGGTTGAACGGTTGAGGGCGGAAGCCGCGGACCGGCTGGGTTGTATTAAAGCCTCGGAATACCATGAGGTTATCGTGTATGAGGACAGAGGAGAAAACCTGAGTTTTCTGAAGAGTCCCTGTAACGATCCTGATAATGCAACAGACAGCCGGGGCCGCCCCATTCCGAATTCAGCCGTTCAATCTGGTTCTGAAAGAGCAGAGTTAATATAGCAGCATCTGAGGAACCCGTTTCCCGTCCAAGCAGCAGCGATGGTGCCTTATCGGGTCTCTTCAGTATCGCAATGCAGAGCTTATTCCGTTTCATGCCTAAAACACCACCTCCACAGACAACGGTGTCCTCGAGAGTAGTTTCACCACCTCAGGCAACCCGAACGAGAGCCGACATGGGACAGGTCGATGCGCCCCGTTATATCTTGGCCTCGGCGCCACGAGACCACGCGAGAAATGCCTTTATCGAATACCTAGCCTTATTGAGAGCGACGAAAAATGTCAATCTTAAGAACTGTGATAACATCCTGGAGTTCTTTAGGCTGGGTGGTCCGGTAAGTGAGTCTACTAAAATCAAGACTCGAGGAGGCAGAAGCAGCCATATACAATAACGTCACCTCCCAAGTCATCAGAGGGACCATGAAAGGACAGTATATGGCAGCTTACAGCGCAGTAAGTGGTTTTGTGGAGCTGAATGAGACAGAGACGGAGCGAATAGGAAGACCAAAATACGCGATACCATCGAACGACCCAATTGTAGTCACCGCTAAGTGCACCAAGATAATGCTAGACGATAGAATCCTCGAGATGGCTAAAACTATCGAACGGAGTTCAGACGTTGAGGCAGGCTGGGGAAACTGGGCGGTACCAAAAATACAATGGGTCAACGGAGTACCAGGATGTGGCAAGACAACATGGGTGATTAGACACTTTGATGTGATGTGGACAGAGACGCTATCATCACAACAACAACAGAGGCAGCAAAAGACCTGAGAGAGAAGTTATCGCAACGAATAGGAGATCTGGTAAAATCCAGAGTGCAAACCATGGCTTCATCTCTCGTCAATGGTTTCGGAAAAGAGAGCTTCGGTCGCCTTCTGGTGGACGAAGCTTTAATGAACCATTTTGGAGCCATAATAATGGCTGCCCGGCTGTCTGGTGCTAGCGAACTTGTCCTCATTGGAGACGTCAATCTGTTGCCTTATATCGACAGAGAAAATCTCTTCGAGATGAGGTACCATCGTCCAACACTGGTTGCAAATATCACCCAGGAGTTGCTCTGCACACACAGAAATCCAATGGAAGTCGCGTATGCGTTGAGGGAAATATACTCAGGTACATATTCCTCAGCCCCTCGTATTAGGTCTCTTGAGCAGAAAAGGTTCAAGCTTGAGTCTCTCCAGTAATGCCTTATTAAATATCGATCTATCGATGTCAGCCCAAGTACACGAAGAGAGCTCCAAGACTATGCCTTTAAAAAGAAGTAATATCATCGAAACCTTTTACTGCCACATTGGAAAACGCCTTCAAGCTCCTAGAATGGAAATGATTTGGCATCAATATTATTGCTGAATACATCACTCTTCTTCAGTTTGCCGACGATATTGTAGTCATAGCAAAATCGATGGAAGAACTCAACACGATGCTCGAAGACCTCAATCGGTTCTCTAAACATATGGTATTAAAGTAAACATAGACAATATGAAGGTCAAATAGTGTAATTCATAATTTCCATGTTACCCATCCAAATTTTAGTTAAGAACTTGGATCTTGAAGTCCTTGACTCGTCTATTTAAGATACATAAGTAGTCCAGTTAGGTAGGTCCAAATTTAAGAAAGAGGTAAATCGCCAAATCCAACTCGGCTGGGCAGCGTCCGAAAAATTGCGTAACGTCTTCTCGTCTGACATACCTCAGTGCCTGATGAATATATATATATATAAATATTATATCTCCCGATATAATATTTCTTTGGAATGTTACTGTACGTAGGAATCGCAGTTATCTCACCCCTAACTCGTCATCCTTCGTCATCGTCGTCGTTTTAGCAATAGGACGCCTACTGCTGGGCATAGGCCTTCCTTGAAGATCTCTATAAAACCAATCCCCGTAAAAACAATGGTCTAGAATTAAATATATACTCGTATATACGGACATAATTTAGTTTCTAGTTTGACAGCTGTTATCGGAAAGGTAGATCTTGAAGAGTTATTTCACTTTTGTTAAAACAGCAATGGTCTAGAATTGATAATGACGGAGATAAATCACTTTTAAGTTTGACAGCTATCATCGGAAATGAAGATCTTGATGACTTCCTTCACTTTTGTGATGACAGTAATGGTCTGGAATCTATATTTACGGTGTTAAACAACGTTTAAGTTTCTAAGATGTAATCTTGACACATATCACGCAACCCGTGTCAGTACTTAAACACAAAAACTTTTTCACGAAAACATTTTCACGAACGACTTTTTCACGAAAAGACCTTATCACGAAAAGACTTTGTCATGAAAAGTCTTAATAGACTTTATTACGAAAAGTCACAATAATTTTTAAGCTTCCGTAGTAAACAAGGCATCCATTTTAAAATAAAAAATGGCGGACTCACTTTTTTGAAAAAAGTCGTCATGGGTGTAGTTTTCTAGGTTTTTGGGGGTGTAGATTTCAAAAGTGGCATCCACTTTGAAGTATTGTTCCCCATCTTTAATTCCAAAATGAATGACAATTTTGAAATATACATCCCCAAATTCTCAAAAACGACACTCACAACGACTTTTTCAAAAAAGTTACATGCACCATCTTTAATTCCAAAATGAATGCTAGTTTTGAAATTTACACCCTCAAAAACCTATTAAACGATATCTATGATGACATTTTGCAAAAAGTGACATCCGCCATCCTTAAGTTCGAAATGGATGCCATTTTTGAAATCTACACCCCCAAAAATCTCGAAAATAACACCCATGACGATTTTTTCAAAAAAGTGACGTCCGCCATCTTTAGTTTCAAAATGGATGTCATTTTTGAAATTTACACCGCCAAAAACCTCAAAAGCGACACCCATGACGATTTTTAGAAAAAAGTGACATCCGCCATTTTTAATTTCAAAATCGATGCCATTTTTGAAATCTACAACCAAAAAAAAATGAAAAACCACACCCACGACTATACACCTATTGTACACCCAGCATGTTTAAGAAATATGTCCAGCATAGTCACCCTACTACACTTCTTTGTATACACCATAGTACGCCATTTGCAATCGACGGTGATACTCTAGTCAAAAATAAAAAACCACCACCATTAATCATAAAGACGTAGGTATATTCCTACAAAATAAATATCAAACTATGTTTTATTAGCATCTATTCGACTAAAATCTTATCAAACTACATTGTTATAAAAACTAAGAAATGGTTAAAACAGTCGCGGCTTTACAGGTATAATTCTACCATAAATAAGTGTCGTTTCGAAATGGCAATAGTGCGGGCGGGACACCCTCATCACTTTGGGAAGTCTCACTCGGCACAGCGTCTGTCTTATGCCATTTCAAAGGAATATATGTTATGTTGCAACTTATTAAGGTTGAATTTTCCTAAACTAACTTTATGCCAAATTTCGTCTCTGCGCAACCCAGATAGTATACAAAATTCTTGGTGCAATGACATTACTTTGACATGAAATAGTTTAAAACCCGAAATAATAAACATATAGGCTTCTCTGTCAAATGTATATATTAAAAATAGGCCAGCATTATACACGACAGTTTCGATATTTTGGCAAAAAAATAGTGACGTCACGCGCGTGCCGGGTCCACCATATTAACACAATAGTGATGTTCTTGTTATATAAAAATAAATATCGATATTTTGGTTAGTTGTTATTCGTGTTATTGGAAAAATATTTTTCTAAAGTTTTGAATTTTCATTTCAATTATCATGTAAAACTGTCATTCTAGAATTAATGCTTGAATGGCATGACAGGTGTCAAAGGGATAGCTGTCATTTTATAGAATCCATACTACAAAGTCACGACAGGTGTGAAAGTAACAGCTGTCAAACTTAAAAGTATATTATCTTCGTAACTATCGAAGTGAGACTATTGCTGTCTCCACAGAAGTGATAGAACTCAATAAGATCTACAAATCGTATGACAGCTGTCAAATTTAAAATTGAATTATCTCCGTAGCTGTTGAAGTAAGACTACTGCTGACTTCACAAAAGTGATAGAGCGCAATGAGATCCTTATTTCCAATGACAGCTGTCAAACTTAAAAGTGGATTATCTCCGTAACTATCGAAGTTGGACTATTGCTGTCTGCACAAAAGTGATAGAGCTCAATAAGATCTACAAATCGTATGACAGCTGTCAAACTTAAAATTGAATTATCTCCGTAACTGTTGAAGTTAGACTACTACTAACTCCACAAAAGTGATAGAGCGCAATGAGGTCTATATTTCAAATAACAGCTGTCAAATATAAAATTAGATATCTCCGTAACTATTGAAGTTAGACTGCTGCCGGTTGAGATGCACAAACATGGAGTGCAACATTGTGAAACGAACATTTTGACTACAAAAAATATGATACTTGATGTGCGTGGGTCATTACGCGTATGTTAATGTCTCGCGTATCAAGCTATATTTTACAAGGCATAAGTATGGATTCTAGATTATTTTTATTTTTGTTTTATTTTTGTCTCAATTCGAATGTAATGTAATGTTTATTAATTCTTTATTTCTATTGTAACCTTATTATGATTTTTTGACATTCACAAGTATACATATAATTGTATCTATGTTGAGAAATAAATGAAATGAAATGAGAATATGACAGCTGTTATCTTTGAAACTAAAAGTTAATAATAATAATATCGCAGGGGCGGCTTTGTGGCGAGCCGTCGGTGAGTGGCGACACCGCGAACCCTGATTCCCTGGGGCTAAATGAGACCCCTGACTCCTCTCTTGCCTTAACTGGCCGGCTTGGAGTGGAAACCGCAAGAGCTAAGAACCTAAGCTCCAGGGTGGAAGTGTTAAAGGGCATAACGCCGCGAGTAGCGTCTAGTGAAAGCGCAGCACACCTCTCGACACCCTAAGCCGTCCACACCAATGTTGCCCCTCCGGCGCCAAATTACGGTAGCCTTTATGCGGGGCCCATTTAGTGGATGGCAAGTCACCACCCGCCTAAATATTTTGAAATGAGGCATCACTTGGCGGGTGCCGCACCTCATTTCATAGATCAGCTTATAATCATGTAATAATTCATTATAATAGCCTAAGAAGTACCTATTATTCCCCGCCTTTACAATAGTTTACCTCTTCCTATCACCCAAAAACTGTATTGTTTTAATTGAATGATTGTAAAAGGGCCTCTTGGTGTTGGTTTCGGCCCCATCAATGCCCTTCAAAGATCCGGGGCAACCCGTGAGTTGTAAAACAAATAAATGGAATAATAATAATAATTTCTTTATTTCAAATTTCTAAAACATTTCAGTAATAAAGAACATTTCTATTAGTTAATTAGCTAGAATAAGATTAAATTAATTTATATATCTGTTGCCGAACTAGGCTAGTGGTCTGTGTTTCGGCTTACAGCACCCTCACTTATTGCATTCACTTCTAGCATAAAAAAATAATTTGAATTTAGATAGCAATTAAAATATAGATGGTGCTTTATAAAAAAATCAATTATAAATAAATATAGAATTTTGTATCACTAATAAAACTATTATGTATAAGCAAGCATGTCTACACTAAGTAACCTAACCTACACTAAGTAACATTAATTACCGATCTTAGTTTGCCATTTAGTTTGATTTTGTCTATATTAATTTGTGTCGATAGTTTTGTCGATAGGTACGGTGAAATCAAAAGTATAATGAGGTAGTAACAACACTAATCCTCCACCTTATGTTCGGTGGGTATGCAGGTCTTTTTCGTAATTAAGGCATTTCCATTAGTTTCATAATCCAAATTCTGACATTTCTGACAACTTGGCAAAACATCAAAATTTTCTCGGATTTCACCCTATATGCAACTGCAAAAGCTATGAATATTAAATTTTAAATGGTTTCTTTTAAACAGGACATTGGAAGTGCTTGTAAAAATGTGATGGCCTTAACTGAGCATCGCGTGCAAATCAACACGCCTCCTCTTGTCGACCGACCAGCTCTCAAACGCTTCTGCTATCACTGGGGTCTCCTGCAGTGACCTTTACAGTTCCTGTGGTATCTACTGCTACAGGGTTGGGATCCGGCGGCTTTCCTGTGATGGACGGACCATCTCTTCGAGACATCACTGGGACCTTCTGTAGTGCCTATCCCAATTCCCTGTGGTATCAACTGCTCTCCTGTGACCGACGGGCCGTGGCACCTGCTACGGGATCTATTTCAATGGTCCTTCCAAAGATATCGGTCGTGAACTTTCTTATTAGAGTAGCTCGCTGAGTGCGTACGTGTAGGTTTGATGAAATTTACACTACTGTTAGGATTACATATTTTTTAAATAAAATAATAATGTACCGCCGATTTTTGTTGGTTTAAATATTTTACCCTTAAACCAGGCAACGAATCCCAACCTATGGGTTGCTACTCTTCACACATATTATGCTGTTCGGCACGAGTGGCACTACCACGCGGTAAAATTTGTGGGGATGAGTCTTTTGATCCGGAAAATGTCGACCGTGCCGAATGGGATTTCGCGAGGCCGCGAGATCGACTTTCATAATTTATGTTTGGACTTTCGTAATCCAGAAAATGTGTAAAAAAAAATCATATAACATGATGATGTGACTCTAGACTCTCTAGACTCTATTTATCATAGCGCCATCTAGCACAATTCGACACTGTACTGCAATGAGGTCAAGATTTGAGGTAGCTGAGATACTGGTAAGAGTGAACCAACCACCACCCATTCCGTGACCAGGCTTCGATACGGTCGCACGTATCGGCAGTTACCCCGCGCTCGGTCGTGCATTCATAGTGAAAGCTGTTGTGTGCCACTGGCTCCATCAGACGGGCAGGGCTTCGTACGTGACCCGCCTCTCTGACAGCGAGATCGCTGCCACAACAGTACCTACCTAGTCGCGTCGCCTCGTGCGACCCCAGCACTCCGCCGGTCTAGGCGTGAGAGCGGGGTCACGCGCGCCGCCGCCTGCCACGCGCAGGAGTTCTGCGCCCCGTCGCCTTCCTCCCAGCTGCCTGTCGTCCAGCCTGGACGGCCGTCCAGCGGGAGGCCGCGCGGGAACAACCGGCCGCCAACGCGTGAAAATCGCCTCCGAAAGTGTGAGAATATAACCTATTATTCCCCTCACACTCTCTGTCACTTCGCCCCTGTCCCGGCAAAATGTCGGGGCACTGGAGAGTGAATATTTCGTCGTCGTCGAGCGAGGACAACCGCGCTCCGATCTCAAACTCGCTCCCCACTCACGGCAATGCGGGGGTTGAACCAGTACCCCCTATTGTTCACAACATCACCAACCCGGAGGGACTGATTGCGGTCAGGGATATTCGTAACCCGGTCTACAAAGTTATTGTCCCAATATCCAATTATGGTTTATACTACGTTCCCATGCCAAGGGGACGCGCTGGACGCTCGAGATCGGCGGGAAATCTAACACGAGGTACCAGCCGAGGTGCCGTATCCAGCAGAGGAAAAGGCGAGTATTCTGTTTCACCCAGTTACTCAGAATCATCTCGTAAGAAAAGATGCCGCCGTACGCCTGAGGCTCATGATCACGGGGAGAAGAAACCGAGGATCGGCTCCATCTCCCCGGAGGGTAGGCCACCAGTTCCCATACGTACGACTAAAATACCGGTGCCCGTAGTGAGAGCCATCTCCAGGGACAGGACGACCGGGCCGCTCGGGATCATCCGGCAGACTAAATCACGAGCTCCACTCGTGATTCCATCGAATATTCCAGCAAAACCGGTTTCGAGGCGACCGCCTCCAGAGATCCCGAGGCCACCGCCCAAGGACGCGCTAGTGGTCACTCGCTCAGAGGCGCTCGTCCAATCACGAGGGGTCATTAGTGAGGATCCGCCCACCTCATCGGAGTCATTAGCGCCGGCGACACCCACCGGCTCATTATTGGTCGAGCGCGCAGGAGCACTCGACCAATCTCGGAAGCCCGGCGTGACGACGCCCAGACCTCTCGCTGTGCCGACTAGTGCGAGGTCATCGCTCACCACCACAATACCAGCATCAACACCGCGACCAGAAATGATCGCGCCTAATGTGAGACAAAAGGCAAATTGGCCACTACTACCCCCCCCCCCCCCCCCCCTCCCCCCCAGTGGAACATACCGCTAAGGAAAGGGGAAAACATCAAAACTTCCAGCATCAACACAACCGATTCTGACCACCGACCCGCAACGGCATGATAGGATCATGTATCCTCCCTCACCTACTCCATCAAGCCAGATTAGTAGGGGGGAGGCATTAATGTCCTCCGAGGATATAGTTACTTCACAGAGGGAGGAACTTAGGGAGCGCAACGACCCAACGTCATATGTGGCTATCGAGTCCGTGCCACTTGATGCCGCCCCCATGCCGTCACCACCCTCACCCCCTCCAGAGGCCGCCGAAGCATACGCTAGGACCTTGGCAGCAATCTCACCTGCGAAAGTGAGAAAATCACCAAACCATGGCTTGGTTCAAAATGCCCAGCAAGCCGGCTCATCAGCAACCGCGCGCGAAGCTGACGGTCCACTGAAGGCCAGATCAGGATCGTACCCGCCACTGGTGGTAGAGCGCATCAAAGATTGGCCGCGGCACGCAGCTGCCTTAAAAGAACTCTTGGAGCATGTCCCCAACGTACGCCCCTTCAATGCCGGACTCAGATACCACCCAAGGTCCCCAGAGGAGTTCAGGACCGTGCAAGCCTACCTAGTGGAAGCCAAACGGAAAGAGCCGGCCATCCAATTCCACATCTACTCCCTAAAATCAGAAAGGCCCCACAAAGTGGCTCTGAAGGGCCTACCGGATGGCGAACTCATAGTCCGAGCCCTCAAAGATAAGGGCTACCCGGCGCGGTTTGCAAAAGCACTTCCGACCCGCCGAAATAACCATAAAACGGTCTACCACATCCAGCTCGACCCAATGGCCAAAGAGCAGCTCGATGACCTCTACAAGATGAACGAACTGCTGAACATGCCTCGAGTGCGCGTAGAGGCATGGAGGGGCTCAACGACAATGCCCCAATGCCATCGCTTCCAGGCCTTCGGGCATTCATCTGTCAACTGTTTTAGAGATCACAAATGTGTGAAATGTGCCGGGCCCCACTTCGGCACAGACTGCCCTAAACCAGTTGACTCGCCGCCAACTTGCGCGAATTGCCAAGCAAGACATACTGCCAATAGCAGAACATGCCCCATTTTCCGAAGAGAGGCAAGGAAGAGGGGCATCAGACTACCAGGGGATCCCGCCCCCCAGACTCAAGCTCAAGTGCCACCTAATAGAGTGCGAGCAGAGTCCCCAGCCACTCGAAAGGATACAAGGCCAATTAGGCCTACTCCGATTGCTCAACCATTTCCAAGCCAAGAAGCAGCACCACAGGGGATGAACCAGATGCCGCCCTGTCCCCCAGGATGGGGATGGCCAGTGCTGCCAACGACCTTGTGTCCCCCAGCAAATATGCCGCGAATGGCGAGAGGAGCACAATCACAGCTAAAACCCCAAATCAAGAGGAGCAGAAGGCGCAGAATAAGAGCGAAAAATGCGAAAGCCCCACACGCCGCCTCGACTCCCGTCCCGCCTTCAACGGTACCACCGGCTTTTATACCGTTTCACCAGGAAACGGGGAAAAGATCTGAAGTGAGTGCAGTAGGGGCTATCCCAGGCAAAAGCACGACTCAGCCCTTACCAACGCCCCAATCAGAAGTCGCGGGGCCAGATCGCGCACAAGCAGCACCACGACCGACCAACCTTTCGCCTGCCCCAGTGGTAACAGAAGCCCAAACAAGGCAAAGACGAGCCAAACCGAGGACCAGAAGGTCCAGATCCGTACCATCGACTACGCTTAACCAGCCGCCAGTGGGCCTGGAACCGAGGGTCCATTTCACCCCCATTGTCAGACCACCAGCAGCAATGCCAGGAAGACCTGCCCCCGTGACTCCCAGAGCCACGCAATTACACCACCAGGTGCAGCAGAGAGGCCCTCCGCCCGGCCTCCCCCTCGGCCCCCCGAACATGAGACACCAGCCATACCATTATGCCCAGCAACATCAACCTGCCTTCCCCCGTATCATAACGGGACCCCCGGCGAGCGCCAATTTAGGGGAATCCATCGGTGCAATGGTCCTAAAGACAAATTAGGCCCTGAAGCAAAATATTTAATCGAACAAAGAGCACTCTTATTCAAAGATAGGAAAAATAACAAGAAAGATATAACAGCATTAAGTAAGGAAATAAATGTACACATCAGGAAATACAGGCAAAAATTAAGAACTGAGACAATTCAATTCTACATAGAAAAATCTGGAGGAATAAGTAAAGCATGGAAAGAACTGCACGAGAATCTAACTTGGATCCGTAACATGAAACATCAGAAGAATAAAAAAGATACGACGAAGAGAGCCGAAATAATAAAGGCGGCCACCGACTATTATCGTGAACTTTATAACGACCAAGATTTAAAATCTCTAGAGTCCTTGCTAAGCATTCAAGCTGACAATAAAGAACCCATTCCACCAATTATGATAGAAGAAGTTAACAAAGCCATTAAGTCGCAGAAAAGAGGAAAAACGCCAGGAGAAGATGGAATTTTAAATGAAATTCTCATAGGAACATCTCAAATTACGCTAAACAAAATCACCGACTTATTCAATGAAATAGTAACAACAGAGTATATACCACACCAATGGACCACCTCTACTATAATACTTCTACATAAAAAAGGGAAAACTGACGATATTGTTAATTATAGACCCATCTCGCTAATGTCTAATGTATATAAAATATTCTCAAAAGTAATTTTAGAACGTATAACAAAGACTTTGGATGAACATCAACCCAGAGAGCAAGCTGGCTTTCGAAAGGACTTTTCGACTATAGACCATATTCACACTATTAAACAGATAATCCAAAAATGCAATGAATACGGAATAACTTATTACCTAGCTTTCATAGACTACAACAAAGCGTTCGACTCACTAAAACATGATAAAATATGGGAAGCTTTGGTGACACAAGGAATTAACCACAAATACATTCGTATAATTCACAACATATATATGGATATGAAAGCAAAAATAAGGACTGAAAACGTGGGTGAATACTTTCCTATTAAACGTGGAGTCAGACAAGGAGACCCTCTATCGCCTAAATTGATTTCTGCATGTCTAGAACTTATATTCAGAAATCTCGGATGGAGCAAATATGGCATAAACATCAATGGTATTAAGCTAAATCACCTACGGTTCGCAGATGATCTCATACTACTCAGCGAAGATCCGAAGAGTCTACAGGATATGATTGAACAACTCATCGGCGAAAGCGAGAAAGTAGGACTATCCATGAATGTATACAAAACAAAAGTGATGACAAATCATATTAAAATCCCCATTCAGCCAAAAGGTAGTAATATAGAATATGTAGACGAGTACATTTATTTGGGACAAGTTATATCACTTACAGATTTGACATCAAAAGAAATTAACATTGCTTGGAAAAAATACTGGTCATTCAAGGAAATAATGAAAAACTCTGACATGCCGATAAAAGCAAAGAGAAAAATATTCAACACCTGTATTTTACCAAGTATGATATATATATGGTTGTCAAACCTGGAGTTTAACAAACCAAAACATGAAAGCATTGGAAACTTGCCAACATACCATTGAAAGAAGTATGCTAAACATAAAATTAAAAGACAAAGTAAGGTTAAACTCCATTAGGAATCAAACAAAAATTCTCGATGTCAAATATTGCATCAAAAAACTGAAGTGGAAGTGGGCAGGACATATAATAAGGAGCAAAAAAGACAAATGGACAAAAGATGTCATGGAATGGTGCCCTAGACAATACAAAAGAAAAAAGGGCAGACAGAGACGTAGATGGGAAGATGATTTTAAAAAAGTAGCAGGAAGTACATGGACGAGAAAAGCAAGAGACCGATCACTTTGGAAAATTCTTGGGGAGGCCTATGCTGAAAAGCAAGACGATCAAAAGTAAAAATAATGAATCAAAATACTGGTGTCGAAATAGAACGAGCATCATATATTATATATTTAGCATATTATAAGTAATTAAATAGTTAGAGATACATTTATGTAGTTATAAGTTATATAAGTTGATTGTTAATAAAGGCTATCATTATCATTATCATCATTATCGGTGCAATGATGGGGGCCCTTGTGGGACTGCTCGCTGCCATCGCTGCGGGGGAAGACCTCCGAACGGCGGCGATGCGAGGACTGGCCACTCTACAATCGATTCACTATGGATAGTGGCTGGACTCGCATCCTATATTGGAACGCCGGTGGAATTAAGAACAAGACCGACGAACTAAGAATTCTCACCCAGTCGCAGGATATTCATATTATACTCCTGGGTGAAACCAAGTTGACGTCCAGACAGCAGCTTAAGGTGCCTAACTACGTACCGCCAGGACGAAGTCTCTCCCCGGGGCACAGCTTACAGGGGAACAGCCGCCCTAGTGAGAAGGGATATCGTGCACGAGGAGCTGGAGCACCTTCAGTTCGAAACGACGAGGACGGTAGGGATCAGAACAATGGTGGCCGGCAAGGAGACCGATATTTTTGCCGGCTACAGACCACCGTCCAATCGGGAGGAAATAAACGACCTGGACATGGACAGGATCTTTACGGAAAGATCCTGTCCATGTTTTTTAATGTTTTATAATTTGTTTTTAATGGACGTTATGTAACAATTAAAATTACAAACAATAAGTTACAAAACAGCCTATTTTAAAATATATTAAACAACGCCATCTCGCACATTTAGGCCGAACTAACTCGACTCTGTTAAGCTCGAGCTAGCTATCTACGCTAGAAATACCGACAGGTTCTTAAAGAGGTCGCCCCAAGGTCGCCCCTAATGTATCGACTCTCCGTAGAACAAAGTTCGATGTGATCATAGAACAAAAACGAGATAAGGAACACTAGCTCTACAGACGTACATTTTTAGAATTTGGATATCTCTATGATGCAATTTAGAGAAACAAAGAAAACTAAAATGGCTCGCAGATTTACCCAAGAAGAGAAAATCATGGCATTAAGTTTGTTCAAACAGAGCCCAGAAGCTTACAGGTGGCTTAGCAAGGCCACCATCATTTTGCCATCGCCAATGACTCCAAGCAGTCTGACGGCGAGAGCTGCGCTGAGGCCGGCCATCAATCAAAATATATTTGAGCAGTTAAAAAAAGTCGCAAACAAAATGAAGACTGATGAAAAACTGTGCATTTTACTTTTCGACGAAATTGCTTTATCTCCCCATTTTGACTACGTAATGAGGAAAGACATGATATCAGGATTCGTGGACAATGGGGACACAGACATTAGAGGAATTGCCGATCACAATCTTGTATTCATGATCCGAGGAATTTGTGTGAATTATAAACAGCCAATTAGTTACAGTTTTTGTTCCGGCAGTACAAAACGTGAAGAACTAACGAAGCAAATAAAAAATAATATATCAAAATTACAAAGTATTGGATTCCAAGTTTTAGCAATAGTTTGCGAGCAAGGCGCAGCCAATGTGAGTGCAATTAATCATCTTATCAATGAAAATAGAGTAGAACACACAAAAGAAAACAAAGAATTTCGTCATGAGATTTTTAAAATAAACAATGAAGAAGTTATACTTTTGTTTGATCCTCCACACCTAATCAAAGGAATTAGGAATAATTAAATCACAAAAAATTTGACTTGTAAAATTGAAGGCCAGAAAAAGACGGCAAAATGGGAGCATTTACGTCTTTTGTTAGAAGAGAACCCAGCGTATAAAGGAATTCGATTGATGAAAAACTTTACAGATGCCCGTGTGGACCCAGAGGAACTAAACAAACACAAAGTTAAATTTGCTACACAAATATTCAGCGAAACGGTAGCTTCCAACATGGGGTACTTAGCTGGTAAGTTGATTTTATTATCTTTATTGATATATTATGTGATTTATAATAGGACGTGGCGGGCGCGGGACGGGCGCGGGACGGGCCGGACCGGGGCTGCACGACGCACGACCCCATACATTTTGTGTAGAAGCCCGGACGGGCCCCGTACGGGCCGCCACAAATATGTAAGGGACGTGCGTCTTATGTCCCGTCCAGCCCGCCCCGCGCCCGCCCCGTTATAATATAAATCATAAAATCAAATCATATAATATATCATTATAAATCATACATTTTTAGTTGTTTGATTAAATTAGAAACGGAACTCTTCCTGCGCGAGTCCGACTCGCACTTGACCGATTAATTATTTAATCTATGCGTGAGAGTCTGCAGCCAATGTTACCTATCATCGGTATATATATTAGACATGGATAAGTTAGTACGCTAGTAAAAAAGTGTTTTGCCTATCCTACGGGAACCACGATGTTTTTCGGGATAAAAAGTAACCTAGATCACTCTTCGTTTTTCAAACTATGTCAAAAAGCAATCCGTTGAAAAACAAGTTATTTATGAATCTGTTGCTCCGTTGCTGCGCGAAAAAGGAACAAACCGACTAACACACTTTCGGATTTATAACATTAGTGAGGATAACAGTATGCAGTTTGATAAACATATTCGAGTTGGCGATATCATACACATGATGGCGTGTGTGTTTCAACATATAGATACAGTAGTAAAAAAATCTTATTTATTTAATTTCTGTTCCAGATAAAAAGGTGTTACCCGAGGAGTGTAAGGAAACTGCAGATAGTTTAATATTTTTTGATCATCTTTTTGATTCGGTGAACGGTAGTTACGAAAATTCGAAGAAACGAGGCGGCAGAGAACTACTTCGACAACTCGCACCTAAATCAAATCATAACCGAGTGTGGGCTGATGCAAAAAAATACTTAATACAATGAAATTTATTACTCCAACGGGAAAGGAATGTACGCCACCGTCAATAACAAAATGGGTGAAAAGCCTGAATAATTTACAGTATTCAAAAAACAAATAATTCCATGATTTTGAAATAAAATCCATATGGCTCAGGCATTTTAATCAGGATCCTCTAGAAAACTTTTTTGGCTGCATAAGAAGCCACGGGGCACAAAATACAAAACCCTCATGTGCCGGTTGAAGGGGCTTTTGCGGCACTTTTAATTAATAATATTAATAGTCGCTATTCACCAGGCGCCAATTGTGAGGAAGAAAAAAAAGAACTTAAAAGTGAAGGACATAAAACAGAAATAAATTATAGCCATATAAGTTTGAATGTCACAGAAGACATTAGTGTAAAAAAAACTAATCCCAGAATAACTGGCACATCGAGGGTTCCGTACAAACATATTATTAAAATAATTAAAAACCTGTTTTAGCATGTGCTAATGAAGTTATTTTATAAGATAGGTACCTTACATGATATGATTTACTCACTTTGAATTTTGAACCCATATTTTGTGAATTTTGAGGCTCTATTTTTATGTGATTTAAATAAAAATGTACAGTTTTCAGATTTATTCCTATATGCAAAGATTATTAAAAATACAAGTAGATCGGCAGACGCAGAACAATTGAGCGTACGCCGTTAATTAGTAACTTTCTAGACCACTAGATGTCACCATTCCATACTATATTCGCTAGAAACCAGTCTTTTTATCTTAAATCTTATCTCTATAATAAACTAAATCCAATTCTGAATTTTTATCCAATGACTCGACGCTCCTGCAGGAATACTTTAATGAAATGGTTACAAACTCTGAATTACGACGCCACAGAAGCTATCCTCAAAATCAGCTAGGTATTAAGTTATTTAGAAGCCAATTACTTTTTCCCTAATTCCTGTTCCCATCCTATCCCAATTATAACCTATGTTGAATCCTGTGTAAAGTTAAATTGCTTAAAAATGTAGTAAAATATTTTATTTCCAATTATTTATTTTTTTTCCAAATTTGCATGATTTTATTACTGTTATTAATTTGTAAATTCATTATGCTGTTGTTAAGTAGTTAAATATTAATTTTCTATTGTTTTAGTATTAGACTGTTTAAATGAATAGGCGGAGGGCCTTGGTATGCCATAACACAGGTTATTCCTAGTTTGGGTACCAAGGTCATTCTACATGGAATGTTTTTAAATTTGTCTAAATCTCATTGAATGTAAATGAAAAATTGATGTTTGTAAAGATTCAATAAATTTATTATTTATTATATTATTATTTACTATGTGTATCGAATGGAAACAATTTCAAAATTATTTATATTTTGGTGGTGGTTATATATCGTGGGATCATCTTACTCCTTGTTGCTGGGAGCGAGGTTGCAGCCCCGAGGAATCCCTCTTTATTGCGGCTGGACGCTGCGAGAACACTGCCTGCAGGGCATTTGTCGGAGGGTGCGAGCGTCCGACTCTCCCGCGTGGGCGAGTGGTGCTTCCAGCACCCTCTCAGCCGATTGGCTGGTGGCCTTCTAGGCTTTGATGAGCCTGAAACAATAGTTAGCAGGAGTGAGGAGGGGGAAAGGAAAAAAGGGGGGACTATCTTGGGAACGAAGGGGAGGGTGGGTTGGCTTTGTGGGAGAGGCGAGTTTCCGACACGTCCGCGAGGGCGATTGGTACCTCAAGCCCCTCTCAGCCTGTTGGCCGTTACGGCTTTGTGGGCCGTCATGGCGTTGTTGGACTGAGTCTTCTTACTGAGGGTCTCATTCAGGGTCGTCTACTTCCTCTTCGCCTTCATCTAGGAGAAGATCTCGAGGGAGAGAGCGCCAGGTTCGTTTGTTTACGTCAGGTAACGAGCATGATGCGGAGCGATGTTCTGTTAGGTTAGGTTAGGTTAGGTTAGGTTAGGTTAGGTTAGGTTAGGTTA
>OX438822.1:0-10000 GCA_949316475.1 Hypomecis punctinalis | reverse complement strand
TGTCGCCTTGCTCACGATTGGACAGAGACCAGATGTGGCACTGTGGGTGTTTGACTTTGTGTTGTTGCGGCGTTTGCAGTTGATGCAGCTGAGTTCCGCTGGGTTGTTTTTGTGGGGGCATTGTTCGTAAGTATGTTCGTTGGAGGCGCAGTGAGAGCATATGTTCTCAGTGCTCTTGCACCATTTTCGTGTATGACCTAGCTGCATGCATTTGTAACATTGTAGTAGCGGAACGTACTCTTCAATATGTACTCGTTGGTGGTCGATGTTAACTTTGCCGCACTCCACTGCCGCTTTCCATATGGCGGGGGTAGTTAAAAATACTGCGTTGTAGAGGGCTGGGTTTTTATTGTTTTTCTTAAACCGGAGCTCAATGTCCTTTTTGTCGGTTGTGCAGGCCCCAATGTGTTCATTTTGGGAGAAGAGTAGATCGGTCAGTATTTCAGGTGGTGTGGTGGTTCTAATTCCTTTGAGAATAATCATAGGTTTAAGTTTTTGGCATTCTTTTGCAGTAACAAGACTGTCGGAGTTATTAATTTTCTTGATCACAGCGTCGACTTGGCTGGGGTTTTCAAATGTGACTTTGAGCCGGTTTGATGCAATGAGTTGGGTATTTGCGGGTGCAAAGTTAGTGTCACGAAAGCTTATAGATTTTTGCCATGCCAGCATAGTTTCGTTGGAGTTGGCAGTTTTAGTTTTCGGTTGTACAATAATGGCAGGTTTATATTTCGGGTTATGTTTCAGGACAGCTTGGCAGTATGTAGAGCGCGAGTTGAGGGGGGTCAGTGTTCTTGTTTCAGGTGGTGATGCTGTGTTGTTTGATCTGACGGTGTTGCCTGGTGTTTGGTTGTGTTTGTACATAATTGCTTCATTGACCGATTTAGTGATTGAGTCTTGTAGTTTTAGCAGTTCTCCGCGGACAACAGCACCGATGGAGATTTGAAGTTCTGGCTGTATTGTGGCAGACGGGGTTGAGTTCGTGGTCGGTGGTGTTTCGGAGTGGCATTGGTGTTGGTTTGTGAGTGTTTGAATTTCTTTGATTAGTTCAATGATGTCAGTTTTGTTGACCTTCGTTAGGCTTTTACCTTCAGAGAGTTTTTTGAGTATGGTGTTAGTTTTGCTAAGTATGTCCATTTTGAAGTGAGAGTCCGCGCGTGTGCGCGGTTGTTGGTCATTTCCTGCATGGTTGTCAAGTGAAGCCATTTGGGTCTTGCCGAGGTCAAGATTCGCTCGATTCCCGACGTCGTTAGAGGTTGAGAGGTCATGTGATGGGTTAATTGGGGGCGTGTTTTCTTCATTTGTTTGTTCGTCGTATCTTTGAGAGTGGGTGAGTGCGTCCTTTTTGGACGTGCCAGCCTTAGTATTAGTAGGCGGTGTGCTGAACATGTTGGTTGGTGAGTGAGTAGGCAAGAAGTGGATAAAGTTATTATTGCTTACTGGTTGGTGGGCTGGTGAATGTTGTCCGACGTGACGCTCGCGCAGACTGGTCGGTGAGCTCAGGCCGCTGTTGTTGGTTGTGGTAGTTGGGCTAGGTTATTGGCGCGGGTGCTGCTGTGCCAGTTGAGTGATCTGCCAGGAGGTAGGCAAGACTGATCTTAGCCCGGAGTAGCTGCCAGAGGCCCGGCGAGGTAAAACCTCAAGCCTGGGTATACACTGAGGCACAGTGGTCACTGGTTTGGGATATAATGGGCGATGTTCCTGGAACTAATTCCAGGAACATGTGCCGGTGGAGTATGTGTCAATGGATACACTGGGGCACTATGGTCACTGTGGTCACTGAATCTATGTCACTATTATTGTCACTGTAGCACTGTCACTGGGTTTGTCCGTACGAAGGTTTGCCTGTGCCGATGGAATATGTGCAGAGGTGCCGTTGGAGTGTGTGCCGTTGGAACATGTGCATTGGAACATGTGCCGGGCGGTGTGCCAATGGAACTAGTGCCGGCACCAATGGCAGGAGCGCAATGTGCCGGAACACTCCACGTCTGCTCTCGGCGCCGGCTAGGAGCAGACTGGTTAGGTTAGGTTAGGTTAGGTTAGGTTAGGTTAGGTTAGGTTAGGTTAGGTTAGGTTAGGTTAGGTTAGGTTAGGTTAGGTTAGGTTAGGTTAGGTTAGGTTAGGTTAGGTTAGGTTAGGTTAGGTTAGGTTAGGTTAGGTTAGGTTAGGTTAGGTTAGGTTAGGTTAGGTTAGGTTAGGTTAGGTTAGGTTAGGTTAGGTTAGGTTAGGTTAGGTTAGGTTAGGTTAGGTTAGGTTAGGTTAGGTTAGGTTAGGTTAGGTTAGGTTAGGTTAGGTTAGGTTAGGTTAGGTTAGGTTAGGTTAGGTTAGGTTAGGTTAGGTTAGGTTAGGTTAGGTTAGGTTAGGTTAGGTTAGGTTAGGTTAGGTTAGGTTAGGTTAGGTTAGGTTAGGTTAGGTTAGGTTAGGTTAGGTTAGGTTAGGTTAGGTTAGGTTAGGTTAGGTTAGGTTAGGTTAGGTTAGGTTAGGTTAGGTTAGGTTAGGTTAGGTTAGGTTAGGTTAGGTTAGGTTAGGTTAGGTTAGGTTAGGTTAGGTTAGGTTAGGTTAGGTTAGGTTAGGTTAGGTTAGGTTAGGTTAGGTTAGGTTAGGTTAGGTTAGGTTAGGTTAGGTTAGGTTAGGTTAGGTTAGGTTAGGTTAGGTTAGGTTAGGTTAGGTTAGGTTAGGTTAGGTTAGGTTAGGTTAGGTTAGGTTAGGTTAGGTTAGGTTAGGTTAGGTTAGGTTAGGTTAGGTTAGGTTAGGTTAGGTTAGGTTAGGTTAGGTTAGGTTAGGTTAGGTTAGGTTAGGTTAGGTTAGGTTAGGTTAGGTTAGGTTAGGTTAGGTTAGGTTAGGTTAGGTTAGGTTAGGTTAGGTTAGGTTAGGTTAGGTTAGGTTAGGTTAGGTTAGGTTAGGTTAGGTTAGGTTAGGTTAGGTTAGGTTAGGTTAGGTTAGGTTAGGTTAGGTTAGGTTAGGTTAGGTTAGGTTAGGTTAGGTTAGGTTAGGTTAGGTTAGGTTAGGTTAGGTTAGGTTAGGTTAGGTTAGGTTAGGTTAGGTTAGGTTAGGTTAGGTTAGGTTAGGTTAGGTTAGGTTAGGTTAGGTTAGGTTAGGTTAGGTTAGGTTAGGTTAGGTTAGGTTAGGTTAGGTTAGGTTAGGTTAGGTTAGGTTAGGTTAGGTTAGGTTAGGTTAGGTTAGGTTAGGTTAGGTTAGGTTAGGTTAGGTTAGGTTAGGTTAGGTTAGGTTAGGTTAGGTTAGGTTAGGTTAGGTTAGGTTAGGTTAGGTTAGGTTAGGTTAGGTTAGGTTAGGTTAGGTTAGGTTAGGTTAGGTTAGGTTAGGTTAGGTTAGGTTAGGTTAGGTTAGGTTAGGTTAGGTTAGGTTAGGTTAGGTTAGGTTAGGTTAGGTTAGGTTAGGTTAGGTTAGGTTAGGTTAGGTTAGGTTAGGTTAGGTTAGGTTAGGTTAGGTTAGGTTAGGTTAGGTTAGGTTAGGTTAGGTTAGGTTAGGTTAGGTTAGGTTAGGTTAGGTTAGGTTAGGTTAGGTTAGGTTAGGTTAGGTTAGGTTAGGTTAGGTTAGGTTAGGTTAGGTTAGGTTAGGTTAGGTTAGGTTAGGTTAGGTTAGGTTAGGTTAGGTTAGGTTAGGTTAGGTTAGGTTAGGTTAGGTTAGGTTAGGTTAGGTTAGGTTAGGTTAGGTTAGGTTAGGTTAGGTTAGGTTAGGTTAGGTTAGGTTAGGTTAGGTTAGGTTAGGTTAGGTTAGGTTAGGTTAGGTTAGGTTAGGTTAGGTTAGGTTAGGTTAGGTTAGGTTAGGTTAGGTTAGGTTAGGTTAGGTTAGGTTAGGTTAGGTTAGGTTAGGTTAGGTTAGGTTAGGTTAGGTTAGGTTAGGTTAGGTTAGGTTAGGTTAGGTTAGGTTAGGTTAGGTTAGGTTAGGTTAGGTTAGGTTAGGTTAGGTTAGGTTAGGTTAGGTTAGGTTAGGTTAGGTTAGGTTAGGTTAGGTTAGGTTAGGTTAGGTTAGGTTAGGTTAGGTTAGGTTAGGTTAGGTTAGGTTAGGTTAGGTTAGGTTAGGTTAGGTTAGGTTAGGTTAGGTTAGGTTAGGTTAGGTTAGGTTAGGTTAGGTTAGGTTAGGTTAGGTTAGGTTAGGTTAGGTTAGGTTAGGTTAGGTTAGGTTAGGTTAGGTTAGGTTAGGTTAGGTTAGGTTAGGTTAGGTTAGGTTAGGTTAGGTTAGGTTAGGTTAGGTTAGGTTAGGTTAGGTTAGGTTAGGTTAGGTTAGGTTAGGTTAGGTTAGGTTAGGTTAGGTTAGGTTAGGTTAGGTTAGGTTAGGTTAGGTTAGGTTAGGTTAGGTTAGGTTAGGTTAGGTTAGGTTAGGTTAGGTTAGGTTAGGTTAGGTTAGGTTAGGTTAGGTTAGGTTAGGTTAGGTTAGGTTAGGTTAGGTTAGGTTAGGTTAGGTTAGGTTAGGTTAGGTTAGGTTAGGTTAGGTTAGGTTAGGTTAGGTTAGGTTAGGTTAGGTTAGGTTAGGTTAGGTTAGGTTAGGTTAGGTTAGGTTAGGTTAGGTTAGGTTAGGTTAGGTTAGGTTAGGTTAGGTTAGGTTAGGTTAGGTTAGGTTAGGTTAGGTTAGGTTAGGTTAGGTTAGGTTAGGTTAGGTTAGGTTAGGTTAGGTTAGGTTAGGTTAGGTTAGGTTAGGTTAGGTTAGGTTAGGTTAGGTTAGGTTAGGTTAGGTTAGGTTAGGTTAGGTTAGGTTAGGTTAGGTTAGGTTAGGTTAGGTTAGGTTAGGTTAGGTTAGGTTAGGTTAGGTTAGGTTAGGTTAGGTTAGGTTAGGTTAGGTTAGGTTAGGTTAGGTTAGGTTAGGTTAGGTTAGGTTAGGTTAGGTTAGGTTAGGTTAGGTTAGGTTAGGTTAGGTTAGGTTAGGTTAGGTTAGGTTAGGTTAGGTTAGGTTAGGTTAGGTTAGGTTAGGTTAGGTTAGGTTAGGTTAGGTTAGGTTAGGTTAGGTTAGGTTAGGTTAGGTTAGGTTAGGTTAGGTTAGGTTAGGTTAGGTTAGGTTAGGTTAGGTTAGGTTAGGTTAGGTTAGGTTAGGTTAGGTTAGGTTAGGTTAGGTTAGGTTAGGTTAGGTTAGGTTAGGTTAGGTTAGGTTAGGTTAGGTTAGGTTAGGTTAGGTTAGGTTAGGTTAGGTTAGGTTAGGTTAGGTTAGGTTAGGTTAGGTTAGGTTAGGTTAGGTTAGGTTAGGTTAGGTTAGGTTAGGTTAGGTTAGGTTAGGTTAGGTTAGGTTAGGTTAGGTTAGGTTAGGTTAGGTTAGGTTAGGTTAGGTTAGGTTAGGTTAGGTTAGGTTAGGTTAGGTTAGGTTAGGTTAGGTTAGGTTAGGTTAGGTTAGGTTAGGTTAGGTTAGGTTAGGTTAGGTTAGGTTAGGTTAGGTTAGGTTAGGTTAGGTTAGGTTAGGTTAGGTTAGGTTAGGTTAGGTTAGGTTAGGTTAGGTTAGGTTAGGTTAGGTTAGGTTAGGTTAGGTTAGGTTAGGTTAGGTTAGGTTAGGTTAGGTTAGGTTAGGTTAGGTTAGGTTAGGTTAGGTTAGGTTAGGTTAGGTTAGGTTAGGTTAGGTTAGGTTAGGTTAGGTTAGGTTAGGTTAGGTTAGGTTAGGTTAGGTTAGGTTAGGTTAGGTTAGGTTAGGTTAGGTTAGGTTAGGTTAGGTTAGGTTAGGTTAGGTTAGGTTAGGTTAGGTTAGGTTAGGTTAGGTTAGGTTAGGTTAGGTTAGGTTAGGTTAGGTTAGGTTAGGTTAGGTTAGGTTAGGTTAGGTTAGGTTAGGTTAGGTTAGGTTAGGTTAGGTTAGGTTAGGTTAGGTTAGGTTAGGTTAGGTTAGGTTAGGTTAGGTTAGGTTAGGTTAGGTTAGGTTAGGTTAGGTTAGGTTAGGTTAGGTTAGGTTAGGTTAGGTTAGGTTAGGTTAGGTTAGGTTAGGTTAGGTTAGGTTAGGTTAGGTTAGGTTAGGTTAGGTTAGGTTAGGTTAGGTTAGGTTAGGTTAGGTTAGGTTAGGTTAGGTTAGGTTAGGTTAGGTTAGGTTAGGTTAGGTTAGGTTAGGTTAGGTTAGGTTAGGTTAGGTTAGGTTAGGTTAGGTTAGGTTAGGTTAGGTTAGGTTAGGTTAGGTTAGGTTAGGTTAGGTTAGGTTAGGTTAGGTTAGGTTAGGTTAGGTTAGGTTAGGTTAGGTTAGGTTAGGTTAGGTTAGGTTAGGTTAGGTTAGGTTAGGTTAGGTTAGGTTAGGTTAGGTTAGGTTAGGTTAGGTTAGGTTAGGTTAGGTTAGGTTAGGTTAGGTTAGGTTAGGTTAGGTTAGGTTAGGTTAGGTTAGGTTAGGTTAGGTTAGGTTAGGTTAGGTTAGGTTAGGTTAGGTTAGGTTAGGTTAGGTTAGGTTAGGTTAGGTTAGGTTAGGTTAGGTTAGGTTAGGTTAGGTTAGGTTAGGTTAGGTTAGGTTAGGTTAGGTTAGGTTAGGTTAGGTTAGGTTAGGTTAGGTTAGGTTAGGTTAGGTTAGGTTAGGTTAGGTTAGGTTAGGTTAGGTTAGGTTAGGTTAGGTTAGGTTAGGTTAGGTTAGGTTAGGTTAGGTTAGGTTAGGTTAGGTTAGGTTAGGTTAGGTTAGGTTAGGTTAGGTTAGGTTAGGTTAGGTTAGGTTAGGTTAGGTTAGGTTAGGTTAGGTTAGGTTAGGTTAGGTTAGGTTAGGTTAGGTTAGGTTAGGTTAGGTTAGGTTAGGTTAGGTTAGGTTAGGTTAGGTTAGGTTAGGTTAGGTTAGGTTAGGTTAGGTTAGGTTAGGTTAGGTTAGGTTAGGTTAGGTTAGGTTAGGTTAGGTTAGGTTAGGTTAGGTTAGGTTAGGTTAGGTTAGGTTAGGTTAGGTTAGGTTAGGTTAGGTTAGGTTAGGTTAGGTTAGGTTAGGTTAGGTTAGGTTAGGTTAGGTTAGGTTAGGTTAGGTTAGGTTAGGTTAGGTTAGGTTAGGTTAGGTTAGGTTAGGTTAGGTTAGGTTAGGTTAGGTTAGGTTAGGTTAGGTTAGGTTAGGTTAGGTTAGGTTAGGTTAGGTTAGGTTAGGTTAGGTTAGGTTAGGTTAGGTTAGGTTAGGTTAGGTTAGGTTAGGTTAGGTTAGGTTAGGTTAGGTTAGGTTAGGTTAGGTTAGGTTAGGTTAGGTTAGGTTAGGTTAGGTTAGGTTAGGTTAGGTTAGGTTAGGTTAGGTTAGGTTAGGTTAGGTTAGGTTAGGTTAGGTTAGGTTAGGTTAGGTTAGGTTAGGTTAGGTTAGGTTAGGTTAGGTTAGGTTAGGTTAGGTTAGGTTAGGTTAGGTTAGGTTAGGTTAGGTTAGGTTAGGTTAGGTTAGGTTAGGTTAGGTTAGGTTAGGTTAGGTTAGGTTAGGTTAGGTTAGGTTAGGTTAGGTTAGGTTAGGTTAGGTTAGGTTAGGTTAGGTTAGGTTAGGTTAGGTTAGGTTAGGTTAGGTTAGGTTAGGTTAGGTTAGGTTAGGTTAGGTTAGGTTAGGTTAGGTTAGGTTAGGTTAGGTTAGGTTAGGTTAGGTTAGGTTAGGTTAGGTTAGGTTAGGTTAGGTTAGGTTAGGTTAGGTTAGGTTAGGTTAGGTTAGGTTAGGTTAGGTTAGGTTAGGTTAGGTTAGGTTAGGTTAGGTTAGGTTAGGTTAGGTTAGGTTAGGTTAGGTTAGGTTAGGTTAGGTTAGGTTAGGTTAGGTTAGGTTAGGTTAGGTTAGGTTAGGTTAGGTTAGGTTAGGTTAGGTTAGGTTAGGTTAGGTTAGGTTAGGTTAGGTTAGGTTAGGTTAGGTTAGGTTAGGTTAGGTTAGGTTAGGTTAGGTTAGGTTAGGTTAGGTTAGGTTAGGTTAGGTTAGGTTAGGTTAGGTTAGGTTAGGTTAGGTTAGGTTAGGTTAGGTTAGGTTAGGTTAGGTTAGGTTAGGTTAGGTTAGGTTAGGTTAGGTTAGGTTAGGTTAGGTTAGGTTAGGTTAGGTTAGGTTAGGTTAGGTTAGGTTAGGTTAGGTTAGGTTAGGTTAGGTTAGGTTAGGTTAGGTTAGGTTAGGTTAGGTTAGGTTAGGTTAGGTTAGGTTAGGTTAGGTTAGGTTAGGTTAGGTTAGGTTAGGTTAGGTTAGGTTAGGTTAGGTTAGGTTAGGTTAGGTTAGGTTAGGTTAGGTTAGGTTAGGTTAGGTTAGGTTAGGTTAGGTTAGGTTAGGTTAGGTTAGGTTAGGTTAGGTTAGGTTAGGTTAGGTTAGGTTAGGTTAGGTTAGGTTAGGTTAGGTTAGGTTAGGTTAGGTTAGGTTAGGTTAGGTTAGGTTAGGTTAGGTTAGGTTAGGTTAGGTTAGGTTAGGTTAGGTTAGGTTAGGTTAGGTTAGGTTAGGTTAGGTTAGGTTAGGTTAGGTTAGGTTAGGTTAGGTTAGGTTAGGTTAGGTTAGGTTAGGTTAGGTTAGGTTAGGTTAGGTTAGGTTAGGTTAGGTTAGGTTAGGTTAGGTTAGGTTAGGTTAGGTTAGGTTAGGTTAGGTTAGGTTAGGTTAGGTTAGGTTAGGTTAGGTTAGGTTAGGTTAGGTTAGGTTAGGTTAGGTTAGGTTAGGTTAGGTTAGGTTAGGTTAGGTTAGGTTAGGTTAGGTTAGGTTAGGTTAGGTTAGGTTAGGTTAGGTTAGGTTAGGTTAGGTTAGGTTAGGTTAGGTTAGGTTAGGTTAGGTTAGGTTAGGTTAGGTTAGGTTAGGTTAGGTTAGGTTAGGTTAGGTTAGGTTAGGTTAGGTTAGGTTAGGTTAGGTTAGGTTAGGTTAGGTTAGGTTAGGTTAGGTTAGGTTAGGTTAGGTTAGGTTAGGTTAGGTTAGGTTAGGTTAGGTTAGGTTAGGTTAGGTTAGGTTAGGTTAGGTTAGGTTAGGTTAGGTTAGGTTAGGTTAGGTTAGGTTAGGTTAGGTTAGGTTAGGTTAGGTTAGGTTAGGTTAGGTTAGGTTAGGTTAGGTTAGGTTAGGTTAGGTTAGGTTAGGTTAGGTTAGGTTAGGTTAGGTTAGGTTAGGTTAGGTTAGGTTAGGTTAGGTTAGGTTAGGTTAGGTTAGGTTAGGTTAGGTTAGGTTAGGTTAGGTTAGGTTAGGTTAGGTTAGGTTAGGTTAGGTTAGGTTAGGTTAGGTTAGGTTAGGTTAGGTTAGGTTAGGTTAGGTTAGGTTAGGTTAGGTTAGGTTAGGTTAGGTTAGGTTAGGTTAGGTTAGGTTAGGTTAGGTTAGGTTAGGTTAGGTTAGGTTAGGTTAGGTTAGGTTAGGTTAGGTTAGGTTAGGTTAGGTTAGGTTAGGTTAGGTTAGGTTAGGTTAGGTTAGGTTAGGTTAGGTTAGGTTAGGTTAGGTTAGGTTAGGTTAGGTTAGGTTAGGTTAGGTTAGGTTAGGTTAGGTTAGGTTAGGTTAGGTTAGGTTAGGTTAGGTTAGGTTAGGTTAGGTTAGGTTAGGTTAGGTTAGGTTAGGTTAGGTTAGGTTAGGTTAGGTTAGGTTAGGTTAGGTTAGGTTAGGTTAGGTTAGGTTAGGTTAGGTTAGGTTAGGTTAGGTTAGGTTAGGTTAGGTTAGGTTAGGTTAGGTTAGGTTAGGTTAGGTTAGGTTAGGTTAGGTTAGGTTAGGTTAGGTTAGGTTAGGTTAGGTTAGGTTAGGTTAGGTTAGGTTAGGTTAGGTTAGGTTAGGTTAGGTTAGGTTAGGTTAGGTTAGGTTAGGTTAGGTTAGGTTAGGTTAGGTTAGGTTAGGTTAGGTTAGGTTAGGTTAGGTTAGGTTAGGTTAGGTTAGGTTAGGTTAGGTTAGGTTCCCCCCCGAGTGGGTTCCCGCCTTGTCGTGGCGGGGGGGCTTAGTAGCTGTGGCTTATGGGCGGCCACAGTGAAGCTAAGAGGAACCCGTGGTGGGGCCGCCTCTCCGGGTTTTTTCCCCAAACCCTTGTAGAGGCTGGCCAGTAGGTCGCTAGTCGACTGAGGAGGACTGCGGTGTCGCGTTCATCGCGATGCCGCGGCCGAGCCCATTGAGGCGGGGGCGGCGGCGGGATGGACGGGCGGCGAGGAAGCCGCTGCCTATCCATCCTGCCAGCGGC